>VXBZ01007612.1:157249-377606 GCA_013399135.1 Heliornis fulica | reverse complement strand
ACGTCTCCGTGATGCCAGCAATGTCATCACGGAGACGAGATGACATTGAGACATGAGCCCTGCTCATGTGCACCATCACCAGCTCATCCTGTTTATTTCCCATGCTGCGTGCATTGGTGTACATGCACTTCAGCTGAGTCAGGAAATAAGATCAATTTCACAGTATGTTTTCAAAACAATTGTATTTGAGACACTCTGGACTACAAAGAGACAGTTCCAAAGTGTGGAAATTCTACAGAAGGATCTCTGAAACCTTTCAGTTTCAAAAAAATTAAGTGGCACTAGCAATGTTTCCCAAGCAGAGCAATCACACAAATTAGATGTATCCAATTTTACCCAGAGAACACAGAAATAGCTTCTAGAGACGGTGAAGCCTCCATAGTTTGGCATGTAATAAGGAGACCCCAATTCAAGATCTTCACCTTAGGACATACTGCAATTGTTTTACATTGCCAAAGGGAACAACAAAAATTCTTAGCAATAAGCAAAGACTGGTTGTCTGAAGAATTTCTAATCCAAAGTAGTGGTCACTGAATATGCCATCATAATACATCTGAGGCAACGTATATCTGTTACAAGACTTGGATAAATTTTTTTTATAACTGTAAGAGAAAATAAGATGCAACAACAAAGAAGAAAAAGACTTCTCTTGCCAATAACTTTAGTCTGTTGACAAACTATCTACTGTTATCTGAAGATGACAAGTGTAGTGAGTAGATCTCTTTACTAAAAAGTGTTCATTTTTACAGTTCTCTGCATAGACAGTGAAGAGATTTTTATCTGGAGAGCTTATCGAAACCTCGTAAGTGAAAAAGATTTGCAAGTTTTGCTATAGACACATTCTTACATCGATATAAGCTAATAAAATACTCTTTTCTCCATGGCAGTTTACTACAAAGCATTTTTTTTAAAATTAAATTATTCACTTACTTTCAGAGTTACTGCAGTTGCTTTGATAATAAAATCATTTACAGATACTTTAATGTCATCTGCAAAAAAGAAAAAAAAAGCACAATACAAGAATCATTGCTCACAAGACTTGTTAATCTTCATTTGTGTGATGGAAATATTCCAGTAATTCAGCAGATTTTCTTCTTTGAAACACTGCCAGAAATTAATTCACCTTGAAACTACAACCGTATGAGACAGAAAACTTTTCTCCCCCTTAGGACCAAAGGACTATCCTCAAGGAAAAGTCTCCTGAGCAGAGACATACTCGCTGGCTGTTACTAGGTCATAAAAGCTGCATACTTGAGTATTGCTACTCATTCTTACAAGTAGCAGTCCACACGTGTTTTCTGCTTTACATACTTCCTGTCTATTCAGAAATTACAGAATCTAAATATACAAAGACAACACTAGATATCACTATTTTTAATGTAGTGTGATGCATTAACTGGAATAATCACAGAAGGACCGAATGTTGGGAGTTGGAAGGGACCTTGAAAGATCTTTTACATCAGCTTTCCTTTTCCACTAAGTCAACAAAGAGGCCAGCAACCCCAAATTTTAACATTACACCACGAAAGACAAATCATGAGTATATTCTAATTTAAAGCTTCCCACATAATCTTTCACGTGAATAATGTGAAATTTTAACCCTCATGAAGCTGACAACTACAGTTGTCTATAGAACATTGTGTTAGCTGACAAAGTAACACCTCTGCCTACATCTTGGTAAGTTGTCCAATTTAATAATCATAGGGAACACCAGCTTGAGCCCAACATAGAGAATACTGAAAAAGATTTTTTGAATGCACAGTATTCTGACTCTATAAAAATCTACAACTCCTGGGTTAACAAGACTGTTCATTAGTATAACATTCTAGAAAACTAGTTTTTGCACTAACCTTTGGCCAATTCTTTTCTTAATTTCAAAATTGCATCGATGTCACAGTCAGCAGCAGCATATGCATGAGGCACAGTAGTTTTGGACTCTGTTAATCTCTTAGCAATAACTCTTCGGATGTTGCTAGCTGGGATTTCCGTGAAGGTGCCCTGAAAGATATCGTAATGCCGCATATTTAGTATCAAGAGAGCAAACATGCCTCCCCCTTTGCTGAAACAGGACAGCAACATTAATGTCTTATCTTCAGTGACTCCTGCTCATTTCAACTATCTCCTAAATATCAAAAAGTGATACATTACAACTACTGAAATTGATTGGAACATAGTTCAGAGGAGGACCATGAGAATGATCAGAAAGCTGGAGTATATCAACTGTGAAGACAGGCTGATAAGAGTTGGGGTAGCCTCAGCCTGGAGAAGAGAAGACCTTCCAAGCCTTCCAGTAGCTAAACAGGGTCTACAAGAAAGCTGGAGAAGGACTTATTAAAATGGATAAGACAAAGGGTAATGGTTTAAACTAAGAGGGTAGATTTAGATTAAATATTAGAAAAATTCTTTAGAGTGAGACACTGGAATGTGCTGCCCAGAGAAACTGTGTCTGGCCCTGGATCCCTAACAGTGTTTAAAGACAGGCTGGATGTGGCTTTAGGCAACCTGGTCTAGTGGAGGGTGTCCCTGTGAATAGCAGGGGGGTTGGAAGGTTGGAACTAGATGATCTTTGAGGTCACTTCCAGGATTCTGTGATTTCTACTATTCTAGCACACTGCTTAAACAAGAATAAAAATCCAAATATGCAGGCACTAATTCTCTGCCAGAGAACATAAGCATTGTTCCATCTGCTAGACCTGGCATACTGCTCAGAACATCCTTTGTTCCACTTATATTAGAATATTTCCTCAGTAAGCTACTGCTTTTTCAGTTCCCTGGGTGGTTTCTTAAGACAGGCTTTACTAACTATCTTTTTAGTTATTCTCTCCTCTTTCAGATATATTCAGTAAAATTTCTGTGCTTTGCTTGCTTCTTTGCACAGTGCACAAACAGCAGACTTTTCTGAATATTATAAATTGTAGCTACATTTTAAACATGGGCCTTTAAAGTAACTTTCAATTTAATTCTAGAGCCAGAAAGGTTTTTCCAACATTCTCCACAGAAGCTTTTCCATTTCTACTAACAGTGTAGGCATTTATTCTTAAAAAAAAAAAAAATCTTTTTTTGTATTTCTAACATTTCAAATTAACATGAAAACTGTATTTAGGTGCCAGAGTTTGCAAAATACCTCTTCAAAGCATCCACTAAGCCCTTTCCTGCCTCGCTTCTTGACAACTCATCAATGGACATTTACATATATCACTTGAAAGGAAACTAAATACAGTAAAAATACAACAGAATTGAATTTTTTTCTGACTTCAGAAATACACCCTGACCTACTGGTCTTGCACAGATTGAAAGGGTGGATGGTTGATTTCCAAACTAGGACTGAAATAGAACCACTGTCTCTCTGACTTTCCCCTTTCAAGGTTTACAATGTAAATTTTTTCATAGCTTCAAGTGACAAAAATTAGTGTGGAGACAATTTATAGAGCTCTGCAGTTTGAATTGCACTGCTTTAGAATCACTCAAAACATGATAAAAAAGGCACATAACTGGGCTTGGCATCTGGGCAGCCTTAGTTTCCTTAATCTCTCCAGTTCTGGAAATCTGAACATAACTATTTAAGCAGGCATGGCAGTATGTAGCTGTAGCAATGTTGAGGACTTGTTAGGAATGTTACCTGTGCAGGAGGTTGTCCTGGTGTGGAAATTGGTGGAACTGCTGGCCTTGGATAAGAAGTTGTCCCAGCTGTTGCTTGTGAAGCAGAAGGCACTGCAGTAGCCTGGGGAGGAGCTGGAGAAACCACAGGTTTCAGTTCAATGGGTTTTCCCTTCTGCTTCTCCTGCAGAAGTTTAAGGGCATCCCTGGTGATTAAACACAGTGAAATACTGTCAACAAGGAAACCATTTCACAAATTCTGAAAGCATTACTACCCATCATTTTAATTAGCCACTTCTATGCACTTAAGTTTCTGTTGTCAAAACAAGGTGCTTTTTACTAATATGAATTTTGTGCCTCATGATAATTTTTAGTATATTCTTATTAACTTCTGTGAATAAACAAGCTTGAATATGGAGTAACAGAAAACGTATTAAAGTATAACAGTCATCTGTTGGGGGATGGCTAGCAGTACAAGGCCATGATGCTGCAGAGTATCTCTGGCCTGAAGCAAAGTTCTGAGTGAGCAGAACAGTAGGTATGTTATCAGGTCCGCGTGACCTTGTGGCTGAACACTAGATGAAAACAGGAGGCTGAACATCTGGGCCTGGACCCTCAGATAGGTTGTAACCAAGCCATAACAGAAGATACTAACCTACGTAGTGTCTAACCAATCACTACCTGCAAAAACAAGATGTTATCCAATCATGTACTGACACTGAAATTGCTGTAATGTAACTATAAAGTATAAAATCATATGCAGTTCCTGCAAGTAGTTGAAACAATAAAAGGTAGTCACTACCTTCGGTCTCCCAGCGTCTTCTTTTCCGACAGTCATCATAGCTAATGGTGATTGTACAAAGTAGTTTGTGAAATGCATTAACAATTCTTCTAAGATATCAGAGTAGACTTAGGCTATAAAGTCTAAAATAAGAGCTGTTTTGCCGGTTATATTTGCAGTCATTTTAACTACTTGGTGTTCACAGAAAATTGAATAGTACATTTCATCTCTCTATGCCCTTCAGACAAAAACACGTCACCACCAGATATAGATAGTATCCAAGTCCATACTTCATAAGCTATTTGAAAGATAGTACCACAGTTAAGTACGAAAGGTAAAAAGCTGAATAACATCTAACAGTTCCAGGTGTGGCTGAACCTCATCTACCCTATAAGCATTCTCCAGGGTCTTTATATTGATACAGCTACCACCACAAAACTTCTTTCTTGTGGACACTGTATGACAGACATAAGTAAACTCACAACTTCAAGCTATAATACCACATCTATAATACCAGTACACCATATGTACAAAGCAACATGCTTGTCATGCTTTAGCCCCAGCCAGCAGCTAAGCACCACGTATCTGCTCACTCACACCTCCTGTTCTGCAGTGGGATGGGGATATAAACTTGAAGAAAAAGCTAAACCTTGCAAATTAGGTTAAGAACAGTTTCCTGGGACAACAAAGGGACAGGAGAACAACAGTAATTTTAACAGAATACACAAAGTAGGTGATACACAATACAATCTGCTCACTGGATAACTGGATACACAACCATTCCCAGAGCTCCTCCTCAGCCAGCCCCTTTTTTATCCAGAGCAAGATATCATATGGTATGGAATATCCCTTTGGTTAGTCCAGGTCTTATGTCCTGGTTGTGTCCCCTCCCTTTTTTTCTTATACAAATTAACTCTATCATGGCCGAAAACATTGACAAGGCTAAAGATTAGCACCTACAAGCCTAAATGGGTAAGGCAGCAACTATACTACCACTGCTAACTGCAAGGGAAATAAACTATAGTAAAACCTCCGTTTTGCAGTTGTAACTAGTGACTTGTAAGAGTGGCTGTATCAGTCATAGATGTCCACTCTTTATGCTTCATATCTGCTAAGAAGGGTTTGTATCTTATACTCTCATTTCTTGACGACATCACCATAGCCTATACACAAAGGTTTCTATATGCAGCTTTTTTTTTTATACATAAAACAGCCAAGGAAATTAAATGTAAAAATCAGACTACTTACAACCATACCATGGTATTGAAACCAAACCCACAAATACTAGACAACAAATCTATTTAATTTGATTACTGCTTCTTTGAGAGTCGATTCTTGAGTGAGAGCCAACAGTTTGTGTGTTACTAAATTTATGTAGAAAGGAAAAGATCTCAGAACATTATGTATTCTTAGTTCCTAACAAAGTAGCGCTCCAGGACCAAAACCTTTAAAGCTCTATGGTTTCTATATAATGCCTTTTCTACATAATGCTGACTTCCTCAATTTATTTTTAACTTCTCCTTCAGTAAATAATATTAATAATAAAAAAATTACTGAGCTGAGGATGTGAATTTGTCATTATTAAAGTCATTCCTTGTTTTCCCAAATTAAAAGGTTTGCCAAAATTAGTTTTAAGTGTTTAGTTTTTAACATAACTAGAATGTCAGGTTAAAAAAAAAAAACCTGATTAAAAGTAACCATCCCCTAGCATTACAACTTGAGATGAAAAAGTAACTGCATGGCATAAACCAACTTTCCTAGTTAACATATTAGAAGCTACTGAAAACTACCTAAGGGTTTTAACTTGGCAGTCATTACAGACCATCTGCTCATTAGATTCCACAATAGATAAAATAAAGCTGTTCTAGCTTCTTACATATTCTAAAGCTAAGGAAATGCTTAAAATTACTTTCATATATTATGCAAATGACAACAACCAGATGGTCCTACCTATCATAACCAAGTCAAAATGCATTAATAATTTTAAGGGGGTTTTGTGTGTTAACTGAAAAGATGTATTGCCAAAATTGAGTTTATTTTTAGATTAGAAAAGTTACTCAGGAGCTTCTGAAATTCATGTGTATGAGATACGAATAGATATAAAATATACATATGCATAAGTATCCTGGGTTTGCTAGGATAGGATTAATTTTCACCATAAGTTGGGATGGAACACAGACAGGACAGGTGACTCTAACCCAAGGGGTATTCCATACCATATGACATCATGCTCAGTATAAAAGGGGAGGAGCAGAGCAGCTCCAGGATGTGCGGCTCAGTGACCATCCAGCTCAGGATATGTTTGAGCTTTCAGTCTGAGTTGTAGAACTGGTAAGTTCCCCCACCCTGTGCTGTCCCAGAAAAGTGTCCTTATCCCAACTAGTAAAGTTTGCCTTTGTACCCCCATTCCCCACCACACCACCAAGGGAAGAGTGTGAGCAAGCAGCCATACAGTGCTTAGCTGCCAGCTGGGGCTAAACCATGACAATCCTTTTTTGGCATTCAACGTGTGGCTTAAAGGGTTAACATAATGACAGATCTGACCTCAGCATGTTAAAAACAAAACTGTGGTAAGTATTCACTGTACTATTTAAACTGCTGCTGGTCACAGTGGTGGTGTGTTTGGTCATGTGGCTGCAGTATGCAAACCCTTATTTGCTCTGTATTTCTTGCAGCACTGTTTATCACCTCTGTGAGAGGGGTCTGGATGCTCATTTTGCTGAACTGTGTGATATCAACTTATGATATGACATCAGTGGTCATAAGCTGGTATTTGTATAGGGTTTGATGTCTTGTCCATACTTTGGAAGACATCTCTTTGCAGTGATTAATAATCACACTGAATCTATGGGGAAGATGGGGGGGAGGATACTTTTTCCTCACTTTCATATCCCCCTTTTCCTTCAGACTGGCTACAGCAGCTTTTGAGAAGTGTGAATACCTTTGGAATGCTCGGACTAACATGTTCCTAACACTACATCTTCTGAAGATGTCTCAAGTCCAGTCCAAGGTTAGGAAACACGTTTTTTAACTATACCACACAGAGATCTGCCCCAGGGCTGAATAATCAGAGGTGGCATAGCATGTGGGAGAATATGGGTGGGTATCTAGAGAACTTCTCACCAACAATGGTTTGGAACTTCACTCTGGAACAGCTACAGGACCCTGGATAAAGACATAGAATATTTGAAAGGAAAATAATGTAGTTATTCCAAGGAGGCACAGTTTAGTGCACTGTGCTGGGCCCTGACCACTTCCTACCAACCGCTGCTCGATACTCAGAACTGCCATCAGTGTGGAGAGAAGGAAGAGACCAACAGGCACTGCAGCTACCTCAACTCCGACAGGCACTGGGTCTATTCAAACCCCTGTGCCAGGCAGGCAGATGAGCCAAAAAACCCAATGCATACTGGTGTCAGTCACCTCTACAGAGAGGAAGAGACACACGATGACATCTGTTCACTCAGTAAGGACATGAGGAATTGGGATGGAAAACCTACCTTGAGCCTAGAGGCTAAGGTACATGAGTTGCAAGGTAAAACAGTCACAGAAGGGGATTATTCCAGGAAAAATGCCATTCCACTTCTAGTGGTCAGTCCCCCAGACCAAATGGAAGGCCTAATCAAATATATGATTCTCCTGAAGGGACCTCTAAGAGTCTAGCTGGGAATGACTGGGAAAAACACCCCACTGTGACCAGCCCAGTGCTTCTGCGCATCCTTAGCATAAGCTACCTCCACAGAGGGGATCTCAAGTACCCAGAAGTTGCACAAAACCTAAAAAAACCCCAAAAACATTTCAAGTGGGACCCTTAGCAAGGGTCAAGCCTTTGAATGAATTCAACAGGAAATAGTTCATGCAATAGCCCTTGGGGCAGATCGGGCAAGACCAGAGGTAAAAAACAGGCTCTACACTGTACCCAGGGAAAATGGCCTTACCTGGAGTCTATAGCAGAAAGCACATGGGGATACTCAAGGTCAACTCCATGGATTTTGGCATCAGGGATACAGAGGATCCAAAGCTCACTACACTCCAACTAAAAAAAGGTGTTGGCAGTTCAAACCTCTTCAGAAGCGATTGGTACTGAAGCCCAGCTCCTCCTGGGTCCCTGACTGCTGATGCTGGCTTGGATGTTCAAAGGTGGAGGTCCCCTCTACATATCACACAACTGATACTCCATGGAAGGAGTGGGTCGCAGTGGACTTGAATAGGAAATTCAAACTGCCCAGGAATTCTGGAAGTGATCATAGATGGGTCAGAAGGCAAAGATTTTGAAATGTTGCCAAGTGACACATACTGAAACAGCCCCAGGTTATGATGAACTATCAAAAAATTAGAAGCAATATGCCCTGTTCACTGATGGGTCCTGTCCCACTGTGAGAAAGCTGAGAATCACAGAATCACTTGGGTTGGAAGAGACCTTCAAGATCATCATCCAACCACAACCTAATTCTGCTTAGTCCACCACTAGAACATGTCCTCAAGCACAGCATCTACACACTTTTTAAACACCTCCAGGGATGGTGACTCCATCCCCTCCCTTGACAGCCTGTTCCAATACTTGACTATCCTTTCAGTAAAGAAATTCTTCCTGATAGCTAACCTAAATCTCCCCTGGTGCAGTTTGAAACTATTTCCTCTTGTCCAATCACTTATTACCTGAGGGAAGAAACAGACCCCAGCCTCTATGCACCCTCCTTGCAGGTAGTTGTAGAGAGCGATAGGGTCTCCCCTCAGCCTCCTTTTCTCCAGACTAGATAATCCCAGTTCCCTCAGACGCTCCTCAAAGGACTTGTGCTCCAGACCCTCCACCAGCTTTGTTGCGCTTCTCTGGACACACTCCAGCATCATAACATCTTTCTTGTAGTGAGTGGCCCAAAACAGCATGCAGCACTTGAGGTGCAGCCCCACCAGAGCTGAGTATAATGGGACAATCATCTCCCTACTGGTTGATCACACTATTCCTGATACAGGCCAGTATGCTGTTGGCCTAGCCAAAGAAGCTAGGTGTAAAAGCACATCACAGATGCCCACATACCCAAGATTCAGGCCACTGGGGAACACCAAAACAACCAGCAGGTGAATCGGGCTGCTCAGGTTGATCTAGACTGACAACATAAGAGCAAATTATTTATAGCTCAATGGTCCCACGACACCTCAACCCATCATGGAAGAAATACAACATAGAGATGCTTTTAAGATTGAGAGGTGGACTTGCCATGGATGCCATCTCACAGGTTACCCATGAATGTGAGACATGTAAGCCAAGTAGCTAAAGCTTTTCTGGCATGGAGGACAAAGACCGAAATATAAATACGGGGAGGCCTGGCAGATTGATTGTATCACACTCCCACAAACCTGCCAAGGCAGTGGTCCTAAGCACTTATAATGGTGGAAGCAGCCACTGGACGGTTAGCAATATATCCTGTGCCCCATGCCACCACCAAGAATGCTATCCTTGGTCTTGAAAAGGAAGTCTGGTTCCCCAGAAAGAATCAAGTCAGATAACAGGACAAACAATGCTAAACAACCTCACAGACACCTAAAGATTATGGCATTAAGCGGGTATATCACATCCCCTAGCATGCACCAGTCTCTGGGAAAATAAGACACTATAAAGGGCTGCTAAAAACTACACTTAAGAGTAATGTGTGGTGGGATCTTCAAACATTAGGATGCATATTTAGCAAAAGTCACACAGTTAGTCAACACTGATGGACCTACCAATCAAGCTGACCCTGCCCAATCAAAATTTCCATGTTGTGCAGAAGGGGATAAAGTCCCTGTAGTGCACATAAAGAATATGATAGGGGAGACTGTCTAGGTTAGCCCTGCTTCAGGCAAAGGCAAAGCCGTCTGCTCAGTCGCTTTTGCTCAAGGACCTGGATGCACTCGGGTGCACCCAAGTTGGAGAAATTGGGAGGTGTCACAGCCAGAACAGCTGACCAAAGGGATATTTTATACTGTATCATGTCATGTTCAACACATAAGGGGCTGGGGAAGAGGAAGTAGTGGGATGCAATTGGGGTGATGGCATTTGTCTTCCTTTGTAAGAGTCAGGTATGATGGAGCCATGCTTTCCTGCAGATAGCTTAACACCTGCCAGCTAACAGAAGGTAGTGAATGTTTTCCTTGCATACACACCTGTTTTATTTATTAAACTGTCTTTGTCTCAACCCATGAGTTTACTCACTTTTCCAATTCTCTCCCACAGAGAGGTAGGTGAATGAGCTGTTGTGCAATACTTAACTGCTGGTTTGGGTTAAACCATGATAGTGTGTAGTCTTTCCAGCTCATGTTAGCCAAAATGCAAAGAATGGTGAAAATCAATTGTTTTGTCCTCAAAACATAAGTTGTTTGAAATAGAGAAGTTAAAGTTTATACACAAACCTAAAAATCATTAAGAGTCCAGTGGTGCAACAGGAGATGCATAGGCTGACATAAGCTTCCTCTGGTGTCCCAATACCCTTTCATCTGAACATCTGATGACTCAGTTAACTAAGGGGGAGCCTGCAAGAAAGCTAGAGGACTTTTTACAAGGGCATGTAGTGATAACAAAAGTAGTATTGGGTTTAAATTGAAAGAGGGCAGATTTAAATTAGACCTAAGTAAGGCATTACTTATTATGAGGGTGGTGAGGCACTGGCACAGGTTGCCCAGAGTTTGTTGGTGTCACTTCCCTCAAAGTGTTTGAGGTCAGGATGGATGGGGCTTTGAGCAACCCAGTCTTGTTCAAAGTTTAGCGTGGGGTTGGTGCTACACAGTATCTCTGAGGTCCCTTCCAACCCAAACCACTCTATCAGTCTATGATAATTCACAGATGATTCTTGGAAAAGAAAAAAGGTGAGCAGAGAATTAGAAACTTCTTGGCATCAGACTTACTGCACCATGAACATTACAGAAGGAGGATGGCAGCTGACAAACTGCATGTTGCGTAGATCCCACTGTTAGTATGCAGTTAATACATACACATAAAAAGACACTGAAAAACAGCACTACGTGTGTGCTGTGCCTTATTTGCAAACTGAAAATGCAAATGCCTTAGCAGCTATGAGATCTCAAATCTTGGTTAGCCGACAGCTGTCAGGAAGGTACAAATGAGAGGAACATGGCCTTGGAATAATATGGTTTTTATTGGCAACTGACCCCCCACCTTTTTATATCTGTGTGTATAAATCCTTAGATCACTAGTAAAAGGGATGAGAAAGGGCAGAGTAATCTGATACAACAATTCTAACAATACAACAATTCAGAATTGTTGTATTCTAACTACGTTAGAATTGTTTGGGTGTCTGAGCTGATAACTAGGAACATGGTACAATCGCTGGCAGATGTTGTGACTTACTTTGTAAAAACTTAAGTACTATCACCTACTTCAGAAAAATACTAGAAAATTGACGTGTTAGTACAAAAGCAGCTGTCACTCCATTAAACAAAAACAAGCAGGCCGACAACACTAACTCAGCCTTTCACACATATGTAAGAGAAATGAAGTATCAGTGTACTAAGAGAGTAGATTATGATAAGGGAAGCTATTAAATGAAAGGTCCTATTGCTGTTAACATTTTTTATAGTGAATTAAATTTAAAGACAAAGTTATGGAGTGAAGGCTTGCTTGCTTCCATAGCTTTTTTGTTGCTGTCGTCTCCTTTAGTACAGTGTGAGCCCTGTTCATATGGAAACTCAAGAGTTTAAAAGTGAACCTGCAACACTTCTGCAAAGAATCAATTGCTGATCTACTTGGAAAAGTGACCGTAAGTCACATCTATAAAGCATGGCATGTATTTTAACATTAATCTCAAGTTAGGAAGAAATATTTCCCCAAATATCTGTAGTGGCTCTCCACAAAAACCTGCAAACTTGTAATTCCAAACAGTACATAAGAGCAGAGCCTGCAGGCATCTGGAAGAGTAACACCATTTATTTCAAAAGAATGGTTAAAAAAAGACATCAGACTGACTGTATCTTAAAGTGATATTTCAAAGTCCAATCTTATTTATAGAAAAAGCAGCTTTGAAAAAAAAAAAAAAAAGATTGTTAGTTAATTCTCAGAGCTACCAAAAAAAATCTTTGCTACATCTCCATGACAAATAGGGAATGTTAATTAGGTAGCTAAAAGTCCTAGAAGGTTTCCACCTGCCATAGCCTAGTAACACAACATAAATTATCTTTACACTTACATAATTAGGAAAAAACCTCTCACTGATAACTTATATAACATCAAATTATCTATTCAACTCCTTTTTTTTTAATCTCAACACAGCCAAAGACCACAGAAAAGAGATGTGATAAAAGAGCAGACTTTCACTGTCCGCTTCTCTGGGTTCAATTCCATTTATGCTAACATGGTTGTCTTTGGAACTGAAAGTACAGGAGCTAAGAAGGGCTGTTTAGGAAAATGATGGGATTTGTCAAAAGGAGTAATTTTACTGAGAAGAAAGATAAATATTCCAGCCAAAATACTCATCTCCAATAAAATGCATACTAATGTGATGCTAGTGCACCATTTCAAGGCTAAGGTCTACCACATGTTTTTATACACAAGTTCTTCATCCAAGGCTTGAACATCAACCATTGCATCAGAATACTCTAAAAGTATAGCAAACTATGAGAAGCCTGATAATAGCAAACCACATGGTTTTACACAAATCTTCTTTAAATCAAAGATGGGGGTAAAAAACAAAGATGGGGGAAAAATAAAATAAGGGGGCTCTGAATTCCTTACCATTACACTTCATTGCTCTCTCCAGACTAATAAAAAAAGGGAGCAAATTAAATCCTAACAGATTTCATAACCACGCTTCAGTGGAATAAGCAAAAGATCCAAAATCTGCAAAGAACAGAAGTTGAAGATACAGGCCACTGGTATTCTATTTTGACTCTGAATACATCTCTTGAGTATCAAAATTCTTGAGATCCACAATGATGGCTAATAGTCGTGCCTAGGAGTTCACAGCCACTGCTAGCCTGTGCTACAGGAAATATGGCAGCATTACCACACAGCTTAGATGGGATATAAACCCAAAATTATTTTCCTTTTTTTTTAGGTTAAAGGCTTCTTACTATGCTTCCTAATCTGTTCTCCATATTTTCTCAATGGGTATTTTGAAATTAACCAAGCCCTGTCCCTATATAAAAAATTTGACAAAAAACTCACTATTAAAACAAATGGACTTAATACAGTTCATTGAAATTGCTCTAGGTTCAAAGGAAGAAATAACAAAACATGAGGTTGTAGCTTTACTGAAATATCTACATACTCCTTAGTGAAGATTCCTCGAGGTCCAGAGGGTGTAACTTTGCTTGGATCTAGTCCATGTGTTTCCAGAATGTTGCGAGCTGCAGGACTTAAGCGAACCCTAAAGAAATCAGAGTAAAATAAAATATTTCAACAGCAAAATTAACTTATTTAATGTATATCAAGAAAAACTACACTATATATTCTGTTTTTCAGAATGACCATCTGGACAAAGGCTGTGATCCTAACACTGAAGTCAGACCATGACGTTTCAGCAAGCTTCAGTTTAAGGCTGAATTTGAAAGCACAGTAATGACCTTACACAGATCAAAATAAAGTGGGACATTCATCTCCAAACTCATCTTACAGCAGCAACGATACATGTAGATTCTTCTGGAATGTGGTCACTGATGAAGAACCAAATAAATTTTTTAAGACCAGCTTGTTATTGTAACATTAAAAAATAAGTTTTAGGAGCTTGGACAAGAGGGTTGCTCTTTTCTTTTGGTAGCTGTAATTGCATCATTAATACACCTTACTGCTAATAACAGTACCTTTCAATTTTAGTTTCTAGAACTGACTTAAAACAGCTACTTTTTCAAAAAGCAAAAGCCATACAGATGTAGTTGCATAATTCAGTACCTGCTTTAGAAGACTAAATATGTTTCCCATACACAAAAACATTTTAAATCAGCAGACACACAACATATACTGTAACACTAGTAAACATATACCTACTATACTGACCTAGATGGGGATATGCTCAATAGTAACGTTTCTGCCTGAAAAAATGGTCAAACACAAAGCACAGTAGTACATAGCTACAGAGCACCCAGTGCAGTTTACTATGATTTGCTTCCTGAAATAAGGAGGGGAAAAAAACCCTCAAAACTTAGGGAAGATATTTCAAAATTCTTAGATGCAAAACAGCAACACTTTCATAAAAGAATGAATACTTGGTTTTGAGTGTTTCCCCAAAACCTCCAATTCATTAGTTTGTAAAGGAGACTATATATGCACCACATTGAGTTTTAAGAATTGTCCGTAAGCCTTTGCAGGAAAAAAACCTGTCAAACAGTCACTTGATTCCAAAGATGCTGTTATATCTCTAATTAAAAGTCTCAGTGAAACAGATATACTCTAATTCTCTGGTACTAAAACGCAAGACTTGATCCAAGGAAACAATCTATGAAAGGATGATGCTCCTACTACAGGTAACATTTCAGCAATGACTTCAATTAGCTGTCTTCCAATTCTTTGAGGAAAGCCTAAATGATGACAACAAAAGTGAATATAGCAAACCAGATGGAAAAGGTAGCGAAGTAAAAAACCAAAACAAAGCCCACAAAGACGACAAAAAACCCAACCAAACCCAAACAGTTTGCTAGCACATGCTAACAAAATTGTTTTCCTATTTTTAATAGGCTTTAATTTTAGCTTTTTAAAACAAAACAAAAAAAACCTAACAGCTTAATACTAGGTAAAGAGGGACAAAAGATTCTTCTTGGTTCAGCTCTACTGATCTAGCTAAATAAAAAGATCCATTTTGTAACTTACTCCAATTTGCTTGGTTGATGTTCCAGTTTAGGAGGGGATGAAACCGAAGGACCTGCATGAGCTGAGGTGAGTGCAGGTGATGGAGACACTAGAGAAGATGGATCAATACCATTAGCTGGTATTTCAACTTGCTTCCAGTCCTGTCCTTCTTCTACCAGAAGACCAATTAGTGAGCCCAAACGTACATTTTTGCTTCCTTCTTCCACCTAAATTTAAGGCAATGAGAATACCATTACATATTGTACTGTCTAGACTGATATGACTAAAAACGGTAAATTTCAGGCATAGCAATGACACTTCATCAAGAAAACATATCCCATTTTATTCCTGCTATAAGATGATTCATGACTGAAATTAATTACAGTTGCTATTATAAGGTGAGAATTATATGGGATTTGGGGCATATTAATATGCCTCAAAGCCCATACATCTAAAATTAGCATTCAGAGATCAAAGTAAGCAAATTACAGACTACCAAGTATATCCAAGAATAAAGTCACATAAGCTACTGAAAACAAATGTGGATGCCCATTCTTTGTGAGACTGAAAGTTTTGATGGACACATTCAGCAGATGTACTTTGAGATATCTACCCTGAAATAATTTAAGTCTGAAGAGTCTATCAAGCCTTAATGATATATTATTTTTGTGAAATTTCTTTAAAGTACTTGGAGATGCCAACCAAAAGTCCTGAACTGGTTTGTCTAAGGCTGAAAGATTCTATCACAGAAAAGCCCATTAATAAAGATATTTATAAATCTACGTATAATGGCTGTGTCACTACCACTCATAATTAGAACAGCAAATTGAAGCCAGTACAAACAAAAAGCCAGCACAAACCTACCTCAACTAGTCACTGACACATAAAAACTGGGAAAACCAAAAGAAAACAAAGCTATAAACATACAAAAGATGTGAATGTACAGCTTTATCATACCTAAGATTGAACAAAGGAAAGCAATGTTTATTAGCATAATACTCAGATGCTTGGTCCCTATCGATGATGATGCAAAACCGATAGTTCAAAACATTTCCTGTATCATTAATATGCAGCACTTCTTTTTCCCCCAAAGAATAATAAATATTTTTGGGGGTATCTTTTCTTTCCTTTACAGACCTGCGTATACATCAGAGAATACTATTATAAGCAGTGCAGTCTGTATAATGTAACTGAATTGACCAAGCAGCACTAACATGCTTGTGGTGTCCTTACCACAATTTTGGTAGAGTACTTTAATGGTGCTATGATAACACATGCAGAAATCCAAAAGGGATAGTTGAACCTTCAGAAATATTATAACACATCACACTAGTTAGGTTTTGTTTATAACCCAGCATTTTATAAGCATTCAAACTCAATGCTATAAACTCTCACTCTTCAAAGAAAGCCAACCATGGTTTTTTCCTCATGTTCACCCTCCAAGACAGTTATAGGAAAATGCCATAATCTCTTATTTTCCGATACAAGTTTCTAGCCCAAATGAGCGCAGAGTTTATACTTCCAGAAAAGTGTATGCATATATTTACCAAAAAAAACCACAACAAAGCATGTTTGTAAACACACAGCCTTTGCAGATTAGAACTAGACTGACCATGAAAAATTATTTTAAGTTTTAATCTCCCGGATTTCTGAGCCACTTCTACATGCTCATCATTCACAGTACCAGAAAACCCATCTGCAGAAATCTTAATGAACCCCAGAATCTCAGGTGTAGAAATTGTGAAGCAACTTCGGTTCTTTCTATTACTGCATGAATGTATAGCCAAGAAGAGTCCTCGCTTCCTTCACGAAGTAACAAAGCACACATGAACCAGAATGCAGTAAAGGAGGATACTGAGTACACAGAAGAGTAAAGTTCCCTCAGAGCCTTTGCTGTTACAGCACGCTGATGTAGTTTTGGGGTTTTTTGGGGGTTATTTTTGGGTTTTTTAAGAAAGGTAGATACAACATATGCTGGCTCACTCCACAATGGAAGTTTTATAAAAGTTTCAGCTCACATCAATTCTCATTTCGGTAAGGAATGAAAAAAAAGTAACAGAAATTAAACTCAGTTCTTCAATAATCATTCATTATCTGGTTGTGGTCCAAAATGAACTAATAACTATTTTCAGCAAAAGAAGCCAGTGCTAATTTAAAAAGAAGCTCTACTGCAAGAATTATCACTATTCCAAAATTACTCCTTCTAATACTTTCATTCAGTCATTTAATCTTTTATTGCATTATACACTGAATCAGATATGATCATTAAGAGACCTATTCAGATTAAAAAAAAAGAATATAAGCACAACTTTAACAGTACTTTACTGTTAGCTTGTTCTTTCTTAAAAGATGCAAACTTAAATTATAACTCAAAAAAAACAAACAAGGAGAATTACAGAACTGAAATTCATTTAACCTAATGATCTTTCTAATTTTAAAGGAGAAGAAAACAAAGTCTTAGGCAGATCACGTGTTTGACTCAGTTTCACACCCTGAACTCAGTCAAGACGGTGGAAAATTGTAGTTGGCATCAAAAATGCCAATCAAATGTTGCCTGTTAGGAAGTAAGTGTAAATTTCAGCCAAATATGGATAGCTCAGGTGCATCAAGCTTTTACTTTGTCAGTAACATCTGAAAGAAAGACTCCTAAGGACCAAACTTGAGCTAATGACAAAAATCAGAAAAACTCCGATCATGTTGCTCCCCTATTACTTCAGTCTCCAAAACATCAAGTTTCTTTGCACCTTTTAGAAGACTGCAACAAAAGCCTATTTATATACTAGTATTATATACTATAGGACATAATGCCACCATTTCTATATTCCAAAAAGAGGGATTAAAAGAATCCATTTGGTTTTTGAAGTGACTCCATAGCCCACGTTAAGAAGCATTAACTAAAATCTGCAGTCAATTTAGTATTATCTCTAGCTCCACAAAAATTCCTTTTGTTAATTAAAGCTCCAAATTAAAAGCTGGAGATCTCAGTCTGTTATCACTGTTGATGCAAGACATTTCTTTTTTTGATCTGAAAGATTTTGTTCAATACAGTTTTTCACTATGGTCCTGGATGTCTTCTCCCAGTAGAGAATTCCTTAAACACAGTTATCTTCACTCAGTACCTCTCTTCAGCCAAGAATTCACTCTTTCAAGTTTATTTCAGTCATCTTACATTTCACTTCTCAGTCTCTCCATTTTTTCCACTCCCTTCTCTCCCAACAAACTCATTTGAACTAAACATTTTAATAAAGGTTTTGCTGTCTATTACACAAATGACAAAGGAATTTCTCATCATTTTTTAAAATTTTATTAAAAGTTCTTCCAATTCACCTGTTTAGTAATTGTGAAAGAAAAAGCTGCAATAGTCCACCTGCACAGAAATTAAGACTGCTCTGAAAATTTCAGGGAATGAGGAGTATGGGAGAGAAAAGCATAAGAAATGAAGGAATAAAATTTTAGTCCTCCCAAGCAAACCACAAGGATAGAGTCTTAAGAGGGTAACAATATAACTTGCATGTGCTCTTTTCCTTCAAATGAGGCACAGAGTAACTAATAAGCACCATGAAAATTTGGAATTTTGAATACCACGATCACTTATATTTCTTCTACATCAAGAGTGTGCAAATAGATGGAGTTTCATCTCTAGGACACTCCTGCTTTATTTTGTGGCCTTTTATTTCTGATTGGATTTTTTTTAGTGACATAAAAGGAATGAGGCAAAGAACTGAAACTGAATTATAACCATAACTAAATCTTGTCCTGGAGAATTAAGATTTAGTCCTTTCTGTTACCAAATTCTCACAAAATAGACGAGCAAGTAATTTAAAACCAAAATTTCCAGGTGAACATTAATAGGACATTCTTTGTATCTTGGATCCAGGACTTGAAACCAAAGTATGAAAGCTTGCAGTTGAAGATTGTCCTGGCTTTAGCAGAGACAGATAACTTTCTTTCTAGCAGCTGGTATGTTTTGAATTTAGGAGGAGAAAAACGTCGATAACACACTGATGTTTTTACGTGTTGCCAAGCTGTTAAGTGCATTTCATATTCTCCTACTGGCCTGCCAATGTGAATGCATAGGTGCCCAAGAAGCTGGGAACAGACACAGCCAGGAAAAAGGACCAAAACTGGCCAAACATCTATTAAATACCATGTGATATCATGCTCAGTATGTAAATAGAGCCCTGTCTGGGAGGCAGCTCATCTTAGGGAACAGCTGAGCATCAGCTTCAGGTAGTTAGCAACTGTGCCGTACATCACTTATTTGGTATATTCTTTTATTTTCTTCCTTTTCTGTCCTCACAAGATGTCTATTTCAACCCACAAGTTTTAATTGCTTTCTTCGAGATTCTTCCCCCTCTCCTACTTGTGGGGGGTAGAGGCTGAAGAGGTGAAGGGGGTGTGTGAGTGAATGGCTGTGTAGTTGTTTTTAGCTGTCTGCCAGCTTAAACCACAACAATTTTGGTGCTTAACAAGGGGCATGAAAGGGCTGAGATAACAGATCTGACCAGAGCATCTTGCCTGTTAAAATTAATTGATTGCAAGCTTTCATTATGTTAGCTTAATAGCTGCTGGTCAAAATGCTATATTACTTGTTTCCATGATTGTGTAAAGTTGTTGCTGTATTCCCTATGGTGTAGCTTATCTCTAGGAGCTAAATGATAATGTTCCTTTCACTGCACATTATAAGGTAACATTTTGGCCAGGAGAATGATTGGGTATGTATACTCAGCACTGCTATCATCTTTGTACGTTGAGCGCCATCTCCTGGGAATTATTAATAATCACACTCTACCCTAACACCCAGAAAACCAATCTGGCAGATGGGAATACTTTCAATTTTCCTTTATCCCTCAGGCTAGTTACTACAGCTGCTGAGAAATCTGAATATCCTCAAGATGCTTAAAATCCCAACTACCACAGCAGTGCACCGGTACCAATATCACACTAACCAAGACTCCCTGATTCCCATCCAGAAGCTGATGGGTCAGCTGGAAAGTCAGGGAGTGATCAGAGCTCATTTACTCTGAGGGGTGAGCCAAGAAGCAGGTCAGCTCAGGAAACAGCTGAGCATCAGTTTCAGGTGGTGAGCAGTTGTTCTGTGCATTCCTCATTCCGCATATTTTATTGTTATCTTTCATTTTCTGTCCTACTAAACTGTCTTTAGATCAACCCAGAGTTTTACTCTTCTAGCTCATTTACTCTGAGGGGTGACTCAGCTGCAGTCACTCATCCCCTCTGCACCAAATCATGCTGGGCTATGTCTAACCAAAGGCAAGTATCCATGCCTTCTTCATAGTGTTCATTTCACACCAGGTTCAACAGTTCTTTGTAGATGCAATTGGTTGGCCTTCACAGGATAAGAGAATTCCACAGATTTGGAAATTGTTTAAAGAAAGTTTTAGGGAAAGGGGTGAATATTGAAAGCAAGGGGAAAATCCTTTCCGTCTTATACAGAACTATCAACTTTTATTCCTCTCCCTATAAATAAGAAATTCTAAAATGCATTTTTCCATTACACGACTTTAGCACTGAAGATAGTCTCCCTTAGTTTTTCAGTGTAATATGAGTTTTCAGAAAATATAAATGTTACTTTTACAGAGAAAAGAACAATTATTTTTCACTGTGAATGCAAGCAAGTGCATTATTCTGAAAGCCAAGCAGAAGGAAATCTAGGATAGTTTTTGAGGGTGTCTGAAGAGAAATTATATTCTCCCACATGAAAAGGCAGAACTCCTACCAGTATTTTAGCCAATATGCCATCATCATTTGATTCCATGGTAACCACTGCTTTGTCTGTTTCAATTTCACACAACGCATCTCCGGCATTCACTGTTTCACCTGCAAAATATAACAGAACTTAAGAATACTTAAACTTCCTTTCAGATATATTTAACCACAGAACATGGATAAATATTTACACAGACATTTTACATTCTTTAATATATTCTGTAATTAGGTGATTCCTCCCCAGCATTATATTGTCATGGTGACTATTATACAAGACAGCACCCATATACTGAACATTTTGCTTAAAAATATTAAGGTACAACTGGAAAGAATTATATTATTCTTACAGAACAAATTTATGTAGCTGAAGAATTACAACTGTGTCCTTCAAAAATGTTATCTTACCTTCTTTTTTTAACCATTTCACAATGTTTCCTTCTTCCATTGTAGGAGAAAGTGCAGGCATGAAAATTTTAATACCAGGCATACCTGTAAAGGAAGCACATGTTTATGTAGACTAAATACTTTTTCAGTATAATAATTCTCAGTTAATTCCTTAACAGAAATGGAACTAAAAGTGTATGTTGAGCGAAAGATTCAATATGGTGCTTTTTAAGCTCACATATAAGCACACACTCTCTACAGCATCAGGAAAAAAGGTACTAAGTATAGAATCTCCAGGTTAAACCAAGAGCAACAGCCAACTTGAATATGAAGTAAAAAATAATACAAAGTATTAAGCAGATTATAAACTCTGTCTTAAGTAAAAATGATACAGAAGATTTGGATCAGATGAAGACAACTTCAGATATTCATATAGCTTCAGCTTTGATTCAATTAAATTTTAATGGAGACCTTCTCCACAACCAGGTCTCAGTGCATTGTTAAAATATGCAGACTAGTACTTCAAGTAGCTCCCACCCCCCCTCATTCAGCCTGATCTACTGAAAAATCCTGTGGTCCACGGGAGTGAAACAGAGTTATTTAACTTTTGTCCTACAAAATTTAAACACAAAAATTCTACAACTTGCTTACAGCTGGATGTATATCATGCATAGAATTCAAAAGCAGCTATAACATACAAACATATATTACAAAAATAAAACCAGCAGCAAGTATTGAAGTTGTGATTAATTTTTTTTTATTCTCCACTCACCACCAAAATACCAGAAGTTTCAAATCTGAGCCATCTAATACCTCCTGCCTCTTATGTATCAGAGGCATGTGTACTAAACCAAATCACATTTCCATTTTAGGTGGCTTTCCACACATGGCCTTGCACATTCCTAGTTCTGTCCTGTTAAGAAAGATCTCTTTGATCAAAATCTTGGTTAAAATGCTATACCACAGCCACTCACTTATTCCTGTACAGAATTGAATGGGACAAGTCTCAAAGACTTGCCTGCTCATTTCCTGCTTGCTTGGCAGGAAAGAAGTCTGAACATAAGGCTTGTCAGATAAAAGTAAGCCTAGAGGAGAGAATACATAGACACATGCATGCACACATATCTCAGTCCTAGAGAAGCCAAAAACGCTGCAGTCATGAGAATTTGGCTGAGAGCTATCGGTATGTTCCAGGCTGATGAACCATGATGTGCTACATAGTGCAACTCCACCCACAAATTCCTCAGAGGTATTTGCCATAGTTTTTCTTTCTAGTTAAGCAGTATGTCGTTAGCATAACTATAACTGAAACCACAGTACGAGCATCTTCTGTCTTAGAAGCCTTACCCATCCTCAGGCTTCTAGTCTCAGGCATGGAAGTGTGAAGGCTGGAGAGAAACAGAACATATCTAGCCAATTGTCAGAATCCTTTCTGACTCTGAACCAAAAACTGGATATTTGTATCTTGATTATGACCTCTGCCTTAATGCTGAAAAGCGATTAAGCATGCACCGAGGCAAAGCATGCAATCTTATTCCCCCCACCTTAAAACATTTTAAAAAAGGAATTCTGGAACATAAATTCCCATTTCTAAGTAGTTAAGTTTTGTTGGCCATATCAAAATCCACCACAAACACTACATTCTCCTCACCTCCTCATCTTTCCTATATGCTGGGGATTTTTTTTTCCCCCCCAAGGTGACAGATTAAGGAACATATTTTAAATTAATAAAGCCTCCCACCCACCCCCAGTCCCAGTACTCCAGACACTGACTGTGTCTTTCACTGATAAGCTTCTCCAATGTCTAATTATCCTTTCTACTAGGAAACTACATTCACACAGACTGAAATGGCTTAATTTCAAGTTTCACTATTTGATTCTTATGTTTCTGTTAAAAAGCTTGAAAGAGCTCATTACAAAGATCCTCCTCACAGGTAAGTGCCTATATACAGATACCAGTAAAATTCTTAACCATTTCTTTCCTCTGACAAGCCAAACAAATACACTGGGCTTTTCAGATCTCTACACAACACCCAAAACTCTCTGGTCTAGCAACACTATGTGCTAGACACGACTAGGCAGCAGATATATCAGTCTGTCAATTCACTGAATCTGTTTAGTAAACCCATACATAGAGAGACATGTAAGCGGGATTCTTCTGAGGACAGGGCTCATGATGCAGCACTTTTCTTGACCTTGTAGCACACCACCTCTCATCATTTAATCCAGTATACTAAAGTAATATAAAGTATAATAAAGCAGTATTCTGACATACAGTCAATAATACACAAGATACTATCTCTCTGAACATTTAGGAGTAGCTGGTGGCCACATAATATTTTGTAAGAGCTTTTTTCCAGCACCTGACTAATCTTTGAGGCTCTTCTTCAACTATTATATCTGAATCTATTTCCAGTTAGAGAACTGACAAACACATAGAAAGTACAGTGCACGCAATGGCAAGGTTCAACCCTGCTTCACATTCCCTTTTATCCAATAGGCTTATTATCATTCAGTAGGAAATAACATTACATTTCTCACAGTTGCTGTATTGCTTAAACAGGAAATACTTTAAACAAACTAAAAATTAATCCTTCCTCACTCTTATTATCCAGCAAAAAAACAACATGGGTGAAAAAAGGAAGAATTTTGAGCACATCATCTAGAATGAGAATGCTTCTTAGCCCTAATTCCAAATCATGGTTAAGATTTTGAAGATGACAAAGACAGAAGAAAAGCTTCAATTAATACACAATAATTTAATCGAATTAAAAGTGTCCACATATGCTCTGTGACACACTGATCCATACAAATCCGACCTTGTCATTTTCATTACTACAGGATTATGAAAGAATAAATGGTTACACTTGCAAAATAACATAGGTATTTGGGCATATTTCAGAGGTTAGGTAAAGTCATTAAACAATAATGGAAATAATGGAAAAACTATGTAATCTCTCTTCCCACACTACTCAAGCTGGTACCCCTCAAGGCAGGAATGGGGGATGAAGGACCAAAGTCTCACTGCAAGAGAAAATCAGGTCCATGACCACCCAAGAACCTGAATATACATAAATAACATAAAATATAAAGACTTCCAATGTTTATAAATATTTGAAGTGTGGGAGACAAAGGGAACTGGCCAACCTCTTTTCAGTGGCCTGTGGTGACAGGACAAGGGACAGTGGTCACAAATTGGACCACTGGGGGTTCCACACCGATTGGAAACAGAAAAGCGGAGAAATAAGACTGATGCTAAAATAAAACTGACCTCAGGTCTCAGACTAGGAAACAAGAGTGAATTTTGTGCCCAAAAGAGCTACGTTTTCCAGAAGTTATGACTTTTTATTGTAGATGCTATAAACAAACATTTAAGAAAGATAATGGCACTGATATGCACCACCTTGAAAAGCAGTAAGGGGTACTAAGACAGCCTGAAAAAATAAGTCAATGAGGAAAACCTGAACAAGGTGTGATATACCCACTTACTACACAAGGGTTTACTGTAGTGAAGAAAAAATATTCACTCATTTCCATATCCAAAATTAACTCTGTTTCTATATTAAATAAGCCTAAAGTACTAAAATACATTACATGTGAGAACTGTAGACACCTTAAATCTTAAGGAAATTATATAGTAAGACTAGCGTAGAAGAGGCTAACCCTGCGTAGGACAAAAAATGTATGATACACATGCAATTCAGGAACTCAAACCCCGTTTCTCCATCGGAAAAAAAAGTTACATAAAAATATAGTATACATCGTGTTATCCAAATACTTGGAACAGTACTTGTACAATAAAAAGATAACAGAAAAGTGATGGAATCTCCAAACACAGAAAAAAAAATTAAAAAAATCCACACCCAAACTTTCACTTCACTTTACTTAACTATGTTTACACCTAGAAAACACTTAACTTACCCTCAATTATTAACACTTCCCCCCCTTATCAGCAACAGAATATTTACATGTTTGAAGGCTTGACATCTCAATCTGCTTTTCTCTCTAGACTCCCACTCCTTCAGCGTTAATTCACTGGTGACATTTTCTAGACCTTTAATTGTTCTCATACCTCCCGCAGTGTACTTTCAGCACCTCCAGAGATAAGGCCAAGCAGCACCCTGACACACTAATCCACCTCCACAACCTCTCATCCACTTTCTAATCGGACATAGCTCCTCAGTCTCTCCTGCTCGACCTAGACACCCTACAACCCCACCTGATTCACGTGTCCTCACCACCTTACACAGCCTTCACTCCTCCCCCAGCACCACCGACCCCTCATCCCTTACTCAAACGTCGTAGCTCCTCCAGGCGCTCAACTAACACCGAAACGCGTAGGACACAGCCCATCACTCACCCAGCAGCTCTCGGGTCCCGTGCAGACACCTCCAACCTCCTCGAGCGGGGACAGACACTCCTGACCCCGGAACTGGCCAACGGGCAGCCTCCAGCAGCAGCCTCACCATCCTCTTGCCGCCACAGCTCAGCCGCAAGGAAGCAGCCATCTTGTCTCCCTGCCCTCCCCGCTCTGGGGCTGCCTCTCTCACTGCCTGACCACAAAGAAAACCGGCACGCAGCCAAGTCGCCTCATTACTGACAAAGGGCTTCCTCAACAGCCCCCATCCTGCCACAGGCACGACAACAAGCGCTCCCGCGGCACTGTCTGTGAGCGTTTAGCCACTCGCCTAGCTCGGGTCTAACTGCCTTTATCGCCCCAGGTACGAGAAAATGCGCATCACTTGCGCATTCGCACCTCCTACCCGTCCGCACCCCCTCCAGCTGCTGGCCGTTTCCGGCCGGAGGGGACGGGCGCTATCTCCGTACCCCACCACCAGGGTCCTGCTCGGGTCGGTGCCCCGCGTACCGCAAGGCCTCGGTGGCGCATGCGCCAGCCCGCTGTGAGGACCCGCGCCCTCGCTTTTCGACCGGTGTCATGGCGGCCATCGCCAGCAACTGTGACGCCGCGCAGGTACCGGGGGAACCTCACACACCCCAGGCGCAGCGCCGCCTCAAAGGCTCCCGCGGCGGGACGAGTGTGCCGGTCTCGTCCACGGCTTGTCCGAGTAACCTGGCGTTGCGCCACGTGGGGTGGTTCTCTGTTGCCTACGCACGGATCCGAGCGGCGCAGGGCCCGCTCTCCGTCCGGGAGAGATCCCCGGGGCCCGCGGGGGGACAGCGGCCCCGTCGGCGTGCCCGGGCCCTGGCATGGCTCTCCGTGTCCCACCTGTAGCTGCTGATTCCCCCGCGCTTTGCCCGCAGCGAGCGCTCAGGCACAGCGGCTCTGCAGTTGTTGGCTTTAAACATTAGTACTAGTTATCTTCATAGTTAATAATTATCAGGGACTGTAGAGATCCTGTGAAATTTATTACATTTCCCAAAATGTTGCTAGCAGACAGCCTTCATCAAACGCTTCCTCAGGTGAAGGAAACGTGCTAGAGCTTACAGGAGCATCACCTGGGCAAGGCTGATACATGTCCAGTTTGTCAGCGGAACTGGTCAAGAGACCAGGCCACGCATCACGAACAGTGTGAGCTGACAACAGGGAGATGAGAATAATCGGCAGACTAGATGATGTGGCCTGTCAGAAAAGAAGGAATTTGTTTCTTAAAAAGGAGGAGCAAACTGAGTTGCTGTCTTAATATGCAAATGAAAGGGAAGAATGTCATCTTTATGTCCATAACTGTCTGGTAAGGGATAATAAGCATAAATTTCAGAAAGCAAAGTTTAGGTTAAGCATTAGAGAAATATTTCTAACTTGAGACAGTTAAACAGGTTATCTAAGGAGTTTTGGACTCATCCTTAGAGATTTTAAAGCTGAGGTTAAAGTAGAAGCTTTCACACATTGTCTTTGCCTTTCCAATCTCCTGCCTCAGAGCCATGGCTGATGTGTTCCACCTGTGCCTGTTTCTCCTGTGCTCCAGCCACTGCCTTCCCATACCTGGTTCTGCAAGTCTAATACCAACTTAAATAATTTTTTTCTGTGGTGTGCAGACTCCTGTAGCAACTGCAACGAGATGCAAGCAGTCTGTTCAGAGGAGCTACATTAAAAAAGCCTCTGCTTGCTGTAATCCTAAGGGTCAAGAGAACTGAAAGGGCTCACAAAATCCTACTTCCCCTTTGCCTGAAGTCTTATAATATTCCTTTGGACTATCAAGGGTCAGTCTTCAACTTCAGAGTCACTGTGGTATCAGGGCAGGGGGAAGAGAACAGTGACATCTTTTCCCAATGTTTGGTATTGGCAAAGGTATTGGTCTAAATGACTAAGAACCTACCGGTTTTGGTATGTGCTACTTATCTTCAGGGTTTATTCTATTTATTTTGTGGATTTTAAGAAATTACACACACACACACACCCCAAAGTGGGTTCCTACTGCTAAACAAACATTTCTCTTGGAAATGTCCTTTCGTGGGCATAAGTGACTAATCACTTGTAATTCAAAACAGACAAACAGAAGCCCCGAAAAACATAAAACCCTATTAAGGCTTCTAATTGCTGCAATAGAAAAAAAAAAACCTACCCATAAAAAAAAAGACATGATCAGTTTCACTTGGAGGTCTGTACTAACCACAAAAATTGACAATTGGAGCCTTTTAAGCAGAGTAAAAATCCTCACCACATTGCTACGCTATCTCTTCCATACAATTATCTCTTTTTTTTCTCATCTAAACAGTTTTCCATTTGCATTATAGAATCTTTGCACAGTGCTGAAGGTGTTGCACAAAACCTTTTTTTAAGGATCATGATATGTCTAGATTCATTAAATATGGAACAACTGTAGGACTTAAAATCTATGGGTTTTATAGCTATGTGCATTCAGTAAATAATGTGGGCTGATATGGGAGATACTGTTGTGGGTGTTTGTTACAGGACACCTGATCAGGATGGGAAAGTCACCTAGGCCTTCTGCAGACAGCTGAAAGTAACCTCGCAGTCGAGACTCTTGGTTCTCATGGGAGACTTCAACCACCCTGGTATTTGTTGGGAAGGCCACACAGCCAATCACATACAGTCCAGGAGATGCCTCCAGTGTATTCATGGTAACTTTTTGACTCGTGGTAGAGGACCCAACAAGAAGAGGTAGTAAAAGAGGGACCATTGGAGGTTGTTAGGTTTGGGGGCAGTTTTAGTTGTAGTGATCAGGAGCAGAATCGGAGTTCAGTATTATGGGAACTAGGTACAAAATAAGTAGGACTGCAACCTTTTAAACTTAATCCCAGAATTTAAATTCTTAGATTTGTGTGATGTTTCTTTAAAAAAAAAAATTATTTATTTTATATTTTCAGGACAGGTTACATCCAAGAAATCTTATCCCAGAGCTTTGTAGACTGTTTTATGGTTTGGGCTGGGTAACGGGAACTGGTGGAGGAATCAGCTTGAAGCATGGGTAAGTAAAGATGGAAGAGAAAGAATTTGATGTTTAGCAAGAGAGAGAGTAGCTGTTTTTAGGAGTTGGTGAGGACATTTCATTTCTACAAAAAATGTTTAAAAGTCAAGAGTTAACAAGAAGGTAGAAGGAGAACTATATGCTAAATTTAACCATATAGAAGGGAGGTGGTTAGTCTGAATCATTTATTGCAGTCTTTTCAGTAGAGAGCCAGATTCAGAGAGTGACTTTTTTCTGTCCTTTTCCTTGCTTTGTTTAAGGTGGATGAATTGTCTTTCAGGAACAATGCAGACATTTCCTTTAAGAAAGAAATTACTGTTCTGCTGGGATAATTTCTTAGGAGATATCTTTAATGTCTAATTAAAGCAGGACAGGCATCAGTAACATATTTTTTAATGTACTTTCCAAGTTTTTAATGGAGACAGAGCTCCTCTCAGTGGCAGCTGAAAAAAGGGAAGTCCTTATTTTGCAGAACACCTTGCACGCTGCCTGCAACTCCATCCCCAGTCACAGGGTGTTGTGACACTCAGAAGTGTCTAACTCATTCTTTTACATCCATGCAGACATAAACAGCCATTGCTATATAAATGTATGATAGATAGATAGATAGATAGATAGATAGATAGATAGATAGATAGATAGATAGATGTAAGTGTTCTAAGTTTGTGCTGTTGTAATGGCTTTGGGCAGGTAATTTCATTACCTTGTTTGATTTTGCAGGCAAAACAGCAACAATAACAATAAGATAAAAGTGTTAATTCTTGTTTTTAAAGTTCTTTGTCTGTGGAAAGATCTTTCTAGCACAAATTTATCACCAGTAGCTAAACATAGACTATTTTCTTCATCATTTCAGTGTG
This sequence comes from Heliornis fulica, assembly GCA_013399135.1. Taxonomy (NCBI): domain Eukaryota; kingdom Metazoa; phylum Chordata; class Aves; order Gruiformes; family Heliornithidae; genus Heliornis; species Heliornis fulica. The sequence continues at coordinate 348,098 of VXBZ01007612.1, read as the reverse complement.
ATTTCTTGTGGTTCTAAGACAAATGGTGATAACAGAGAATACAGTAACGTGGTAGTACAGTTTTCCTCAGAAGTTCTGTAACTTGGTTGCTCAGACTACACTGAAATATGTTTTAGAGTTGGTACCAATATTGTGCATGGTCTAGCAATGATAATCTGTGTAGCTCTACTGTTTTATACCTACGGTAACAGTAGCTGTGTTTCAAAAATAAGAGCTGTGAGGAAGAGGTCAGACAAGCATAGAATTCTAACATAGAAAATAGAGAAAAAATTGATATTTCATTGAAATTCTAAAAATGTTTTACCAATTAATCCTAATCAGCATTATGTATTGTGCGGTTCATGTTAACTACTCAAAAATGCTAATTTGGACATGGGATAACATGGATCTAGAACTCTTTGTCAAGGGTTCTATATTTCAGAGGCTGCATTTCATCAACAGATTTCCTTTTGTGATAAATTTCTTTAAAAAAAAAAATATTTAAGAAAAAATGTATTTCATTAGTAACTGGATTACAGCTTGCTCTCTTGATATGCTGCACTATCAGTTGTCTTGCTTGTGCACAGCAGCTAAGCTCAAATTAATAAAATGTTGGCAGTGTTAACTCACAAATGCTAAAAATGACAATTATGATAAACCCCCATTTTGATGTGCTTCACAGCTTTACCACTATGAGGAGTACATCGTCTTAAGAGTTGTATCTTTTGGATTAGATTAAAGTTGGAAAAGACACTTATGATCATGAAATCCAACTGTAAGCTTCACACTGCGAAGTCCACCATTATACCACATCCCTAAGCACCTCATCTGCACAACTTTTAAATACCTCCAGGGATGGTCACTCACCCACTTCCCTGGACAGACGGTTCCAGTGCTGGAACCAACAGCCACCTGGCTACAACCCCCTTTTAGGTAGTTGTTGAGAACCATAAGGTCTCCCCTCAGCCTACTTTTTACAAAACAACCCCAATTCTGTCAGCCATTTCTCAAAAGACTTCTGCTCCAAACCCTTCACTGGCATTATTACTCTTCTAAGTTGTCTTGTCCAGAAATATGAACATCTTCTACACCTTAGGAAATATATCTGTAACTTGACTAATTGTTCACTAGATGTCTCTGTGCTCCTGAATTTAATATGCTACCAAACCGTGATTACTGTTGAGAAACATAATTTGTTGAAGTTTTTTTGCTGTTATTGAAAATATTTTAGACACCGTGGTAAAATCGTTTTAATGTAAATCAAATTTTACAGTCTTTGTTCATGTAAACCGTGCAAAAAGTGGTGTATTTCTACTTGAATTTCAGACATTTAATTGCACTGAATTAGTGTTATCTTTACATATAAATGCATTAAAACCCTAAAATTCACAGTTATGACAAAACCCCAAATATTTCCATTGTTCAGTATTACAGATAATTAATATTGTTTATAGGTAGTCTGTAGATTTTTAAGTAATAGATTGTCACCTGTGTTGTCGTAGTTCATTATCTGCTTGCAATTTCTCTTGTTTTTTTCATTCTGAGTTCATGGAATTTGAGTTTGGAATTATTGCAGGGGTATGCTGTGTGCTTTTCTTTGTAGGAAAAATAATGCTTCGCTTCCTACATGTGTTTCAGATCTCTTGCCAGGTTGAAAGTATGGTTTCATACTCCTGCAAATTAAAGATTTTATACGCATTTTTATGATTCAGTTCTATTTTGAAAACCTTCTACATGTCAGTCTGTGGAAGGAACAAGAAAGCTAATAAATTATGCAGAGCTAGACTTGCTATTTTCTTTTCAGTGTTTCCAGAGCTCTAATGCCCATACAGTTGAACAACCCTGTTGTTAATGGTTTTTCTCTGTTTGTAACTCTTCTTAGGAATGAAATCTACATCGCTCCTTCAGGAGTCCAAAAGGAAAGAATACAGGTACGTTGAGTTGTATTTTTGCCTCTGCTCTTTTTTGAGATGGATGGAAGTACCTTTTTGAGAGTTTCCTTTTTTTGTTACGGAAACGCAGAAACTTGTTATACTGTTGACTGCCTTTTTGAAACAACTGAAGATTTCACTTAGTGCTCCACTAGTAACATGTGTTTCAGTGACCAAGGTAGATTGGTCTCTTTGCTTTACATTAAGACTCTTAAGATTAAAAATTAAGCAAGTTCAGCTTTATTCTTTCTCAAGTTTGTATGGCTTTGTAGCCATCTTGCTACAGTTTCAGGTTTCTGTGACTCGCCTCATTAACGCCTTATCTCTAACTCTTTTTGTTTGAGTGATTACAAATCTTTGTCTTGATATTCTCAGTGAGTGGGTTCTCCCCAAGAAAATAAATCCAAAAATATAAGTGGAGGGGATACTGGGAAACAATAAATATTCTATGACAGCAGGAACTCCCCCAGAATAGAATAATATGGGAAATTATTTGTTATCTTATAGATCTGAGGATAGATACTTTGAGAAGTGAAAGGAATCTCTTCACTGATACAAACTGGGTTTCGGAGCAGTGCTGTTGGGGATGCTCCAGATAAGTCAGGGAAAGGCACAGTGTCGAAGACCAGGATAGTCTGTTCCTTGCTAGCAATAACAGTGGATTGAGCACAGTGAGTAAGGAGATCTCTTGCAACTGTATTTCCTGCTGATTTTTAGAATAACAGTAAAGAGAAAGTTTCACTGCTGCTGTGAACAATTCTTTGTATAATACTAGAGGACCTGATTAATGCAAAGGTAACATTAACGTAAAGCTACTAAAAGCAAAGTTAAAAAAATAGTTTGTCAAGTTAAATGCATTATTTGTAGGTTTAGTTCTTGTCTTTTGTTGGTTCTTTAAGGGGGGAAGAAAGAGTACATTAACATTTCCTTTTTTGAATCAATCACTACTTTTCCTTTCAATCTATTAATTGGATAGAACCTGTCTCCTTTCTGAGAAAATTTTAGGTTTACAAATAACTGCTTGGTAGCAGTATGAAAAGAAAGATTACCTGACATTATTACACATGACACAAAAAGTAAATACTATTTTAGAAGCTTGAGTAAATGTGGTGATTTACAGCACTTTTACAATGTTAAAATCACATTCTATATTAAATATTTGGCATCTAGATTGCCTCTCTAGAAGGAAATAAAAACCCCCACATGTGAGTCATCACAGAATGAAGTTATTTCTTTGTTTTTACAGCCAGAAGATATGTTTGTTTGTGACATGAATGGACAGGACATCAATGGTCCTCCACCGCAGAAGAAGTTAAAGAAAAGCCAGTGCACACCTCTTTTTATGAATGCCTACACTATGAGAGGTCTGTAGAAAATGTTTAATTCAGCAACAACTGAAACACTGCACATATGCATGCACAAAATTCAAATTCAATGAATGTTACGTTACAGTGAAATAAACTTTCAACTATAAAAATTACATATTTTCAAAGGAGTATATATAGTGAAAGGAAATCTGTGGAAACATCATGTGAGTTTAATTTACATTTTAATCTTCTCGTGTAGCTGTCTATACCTGTGTCATCTTTTTTGGCACTGATTTTTAGTGCAGTATATTAGTAGATTGTGGGAGAAAGCTGGGTTATTTACAGCAGTTTTCTACCAGTTGTTTTGCCAATTCAGCAACTATGTTTTAGGTCCTTATACAACCATTGCCTGTGATCAAAGGCTCTAAATTACAGATGGATGAAAAAAGTATCAAACTTTTCATTTTCAGGTGCAGAGAGCTTCTGCTGTTGTGTAAGGTTTACATCTGTTTCTTTAGAAAGGATTTAGGGAGTCTCTTCTGATCTTCCTGCACCAGAAGCTTGCATGAGTACCTGAGGAAGACTCATTTCATATTTTTGGCAACATTGCAACTTTATAAGTAAATTGCAATTATTATCTGCCTATCTTTGAATCATGGCACAGTAAGATAACAATATTTTTTTCAAAGAATCAGTGGATAATTGAAGAATAGTACTATCATAAAATGAAGCTTTAAATTTTCAAACTCACTTAAATTTACAGAAGTGAATTGTGCAAGTCACTTTTCAATTGCAATTTTCCTTGAATTTGTGCAAGTAGTTTTTCTCCTGGAATTTGTCACTAACTGCAAGTTGACACTAATGTCATAAGACAATGCATAATTATAGATAAGTAATCATCTCATGCCTTTATTTAGGTTGCCCTCTGTTTTTTTCCTCTAATAGTGTAGATCGCCATTTCCTAGGATGTCTAGCCAAAGGAAAGAAATCAAGTATGCAAATACATTTTTATTAAAAAAAAATTTCTTTCTTCTTTTTCTATTCTTAGGGGCAGGTGCAGTGATCCATACTCATTCCAAAGCTGCTGTTATGGCCACCCTTCTTTACCGAGGGAGTGAGTTCAGTATTACGCATCAGGAGATGATAAAGGGAATCCAGAAGTGTACTTCAGGAGGCTATTACCGGTACTTCTTTGTATTTAAGAAAAGAGACATGATCATTAGTTTTCAGCAATATAAATAGATGGAAGGTCTTTTGAGTTATGTGAATTGAAGTGTGTAATAGAACGTATTAGGAATAAGGAGTAAAATAACCTGTGGAATAAATCAGTCATTGGCTTTCCCTAGGAACGTCTCCAGCCTACAGAAGACATCCAAGATAAAATCTTGCAATGTCAAGGCTACTGTGGGCTGTTGAGATACAGAAACAAACCAAATAAAGAGCTATGTCCTGACAAATATCTCAAGAACAGAGATGTTAATATGTGTACACAATGTTAAACAGAAACCAGAGCCAGCCAGCATTAGGCTGGACTGGCAACCTACAAACTACATTTGGGTGCACTTCACATATCACTGCCTGTGCTAGTTTACAGCATGTTAAGAGAGTAGAGGATTTCAGATTTTACTTGACAGACTTTGAAAGAAAAATCAGAATAAATAGGGCATTAAAAATGATGTTACTGCTTTTCAGGGATGAGCTCTGAGGTAAGTGCTGAGTTATTCCAGATTATGTGTGATGGCATGTTTTGAGAACTCCACCCAGAGTTGAACTGGGATCCACAGACAATTTTTATATAATATATGACATGAAAAATTGAAATGCTATGTTCTTTCCACTTTTTGATGTTAATTTTTGTAGCTAACTGTTGCTCTTTTGCCAGGAACCAAGCCATACGTCTGTTGTGTGATGCATGGACATACTCAGTTTTGGTTGATTTGCCAGCTTTACCTTACTGTCAACATTGGCATTTGTATTTTTAATATGCAAAAGAAATCCCTTACATTGAATATTATAGCAAAGTTAATTTTTTTTAAATCCCCAACAATTTTATTTTTTGGATTCTCAACCATTTTTAAATGTTAGGTAGGAGTCATTTTATTTATTGGATTCTGTATCTCAGAGTCATCCCATATTATCCTTTTAATTTGCCAGAAAAGGTAAAAAATTCAAATCTCCAGATTACTTGGTTCCTGAGTACTTATTTCTCCACACTAGGTTGCTTATATTTCAATAAAACTAAAGAGATATCAAGTATTTAACTCATTCAGAGTCTTCTTGTTGTTTTATAGATACTAGATCTTGATAAAAAGTTTATGGATTTAATTAGGAATCCATTATGGTATTTATACCTGCTTCCAAACTCATGTCCGAGTAGAAAGCAAAACCTATAAAACCAAACCCTCAGCTCATTTGGCCTCGCTAGTAGAAAACACTCCAAATCTAATTTTAATTATTAGAATATGTAAAAGTGAAACCTACAAAAAACCACTTAATTTTCTTCATTTGTTATTTTTATAGACTACTTTGGGAAAACATCAATATTGAAAACTTTAAGGGATGAGACTTTAATTTTCTGAATATCTGATTTGAAGTACAAGCTGGTTTATTTTTACCATTGCTTTCTCTCTGTATTTTGTAAAAGTATGACTAGCATCCTCTCGTGATACATCTGTGGCATCTCAATGATAAATCTGAACCTTAACTGAGAACTTACTAAACTATTTAAACAAGTTTCTGCCAGTGTTAATTAAGGTTCAGACAATGCCAGATATCCCAGTCCTCCTTCAGAGGAAACTTAGGCAAGTTCCAGTGAGTAACATGCATCATCTTGTCTTTGGAACTGGGGTTCTCAGGCTCTCTTAATATCACATATAGCCCACCAATGACTCCATCACAGAGAATTTATTTTTCATATGTTGACATTACTTTCTATTTATATGCCTTAGCAGGACAATCTTATTTCCAGGGGCTTTTTGGACTACCTAAAATGTGTTGGGTTTTTTTCCTGCTCTCCAGCAAACAGATTAATTTCCTTCTTGGTGATGTGATTCTTTTACACAAATTAATCTGAGATACAACTTGTAGGGTGATGCCAATACAGGATGAAGAATCTGAAAAAAATTGTAAAGGGACTGAACTACAAAGTGGTGAGAGAGCAAACGGCCACACCTAAGACATTAAAGTGTTATTTTCTTTTTGCGCCTCAATTGTAGCTCAGGTATTGCCAGCATAGAATACGTTTGGGAGTGGGAGATATTCTGAGAGTCATTATGTTACAGTGTGCCTCACAAGAGAGGAGTGTAAAATCGCTAGTGTTGGGCATTCGCTAACGTCTTTACAGAGTCCAAGGAGAATCTCTTAGAGAGAAGCTTCATACATCCAAATACAGCAGGTTTTAAAATACATGAATGTTCATTTTTCTTTCAGGTATGATGATACGCTAGTGGTTCCCATTATTGAGAATACACCAGAAGAGAAAGATCTCAAGGAAAGAATGGCACATGCGATGGAAAAATACCCAGACTCTTGTGCTGTATTAGTCAGACGCCATGGAGTTTATGTATGGGGAGAAACATGGGAAAAAGCCAAAACAATGTAAGGACAATTTAAGAATGTGGTATCTTTTGCCATTATACCTCAAAATCATAATGACCTTAATATAATGTAATAGTTCCAATCCATGGATTTACAGCATTATATTCTGGCCTCACTGAATGTATAAGGAGCTTTTAGGATGGGTTCATCCATTATTCCACTGCTTGGTTTTCCTTTGATATCAGTGCTGGCTGAAAGGATTCCCAGCATTTTCCTTTCATGTGGACAAGTCACTCATATGAAACCTGCAGTTCTGCTTTTATATTACACCTGCCAATACTGTTTATATAGTCCCATTTTTGGAATTTAGTTCTCCATTTGCTGATGTAGCTACAGCAAATCGGCATCATATAGCAAAAATGTCAAATACTTTCTATACCACAGTAATGGAAATAAATTATAATGGAGCCGTCCAATTAGACTGTTGCATTAGTGATGTCAATCTCAAGGAGGAAAGCTATTGATTTTTGGAAAATGTTGTAAGACTTGAGCCTTACTTTACATTTCACTTATTTTTCCTTTCAATTTCAGGTGTGAGTGTTATGATTACCTGTTTGATATTGCAGTGCAGATGAAGCAGCATGGACTAGATCCTTCAAAACATCCAGCAGGAGAAAATGGCATTTTGTGAATGACAGTAACATTGATGTTCAGGTGTGAATTTATCTGTAGAGATGATGAGTTTGGAGGAAGAGACTAGAGATGACACCATCACTTCATTCTGCTTTCCCGTTCAGGAAACTTCAGTATTGGACATCTTCCCCACTCCACTCCATTACTACTGCAATTATGTCTTTATCTGAAATAATGCAATTACTACACAATAAAAAAAATATTAATAGCCTACTATATCCTGTGCATATTTTGGCACCTGTGCATAGCATGGAGTGCAAGTGGGTTTTTAAAACTAAACTATATCATGCATTGCTAGAAAAAAAGCCAATGGATTAAGAAAGACCTCAGCCTACTAAAATAATCTGTAGAGCAAGGCTTGAACTCCTGCTGTTGATCTTCAGCTTGCAAGACCAGGTTTGATTTCAGTCCATCTCAGTGGTATTACTTGCATGCTGAGTTGGGTTTGGTTTTTTCCTTCAGCAGAAATGTCTGGTTACAGTTTGACTGTTTCATTGGTTAGTGTCACCTTTTTACTTCACACGGTAAGACTCAGAGTCTCTCCAGAGGAAACACCTAAGCTTTCCCCAAAAATGTTCCTGTCCCTGTCAGTCAGATATCAACTGAAGAGTTGTTACAGTAATTGCCATATAGTTCTGATATAGGACTCTTTGGGGTTTTTCAACCACCCCCCCACACACACACACCTTGATGATTGGACTGCAAGACTCCCTAGCATCAATTAGTGACTTTAATTAAACAAAATCTTTGCCACTTTATTCTTAAATTAATGGAATAACTACATTTACTTCTATGGATTTCCTTGCACGTTTCAGGAACACCAGAAGAGCATTAACTGTTTTGTGGTTTATGCCATTCACTTTATTGCTGAACTCCCTTCTCAAATGTTTGCACTACCTAATCATTAAGATTTGGAAGGATGGTGCCAGGCTGAGAGACTGGAAGGTTTCATTAAGATTGGGTTGTGTGGCTGACCACTACATAGTGCTGTACTGACATTGTGCAACCTTTAAGCTTTAGGGGGAGAGTGAACTTCATTAGTGGTTATCGCTATATTATTCTGGGTTGTGGATTATATGTTCATTGATAACAATTTTTTTTTCTTACTGGACAGTTCTCAGGGGCAAATACTGACTCAGTGACTCCACATCCTGTGCATGTATGTCAATTGCAGTACGAACTTGTGTGAAAAATGTTTTTTTTTAGACTGGAGAATGACTTTGGACAGGGTGCATACTCGTCTCCTCCACTTGAACACAAAATGCATCTGAAGTATTTTCAGTCCTTCAGAGGTGCAAATGACATAAAAGGAAAGCAGATTATATTTCCCTTCAATTTTTTTCCTTAGGGGCATGCTAATGACAATAGTTCTTGATATAACAGTCCACCTAGTCTTGAAATCTAGTTGTCATCTGTTGATTGTGACGATTACTTCTTTTTTTAAACTGCTAGATTTCTGTAACAAGTAAATTCCTATGGTATTGTCATGATGCTGTCAGAATAGGACATAATTGTATTTGTCCATAATAATACTGATGTTTTTTAAGGATATAGATGATTTGTCAGCTAGTGTGAGAACCATAGCCTGTATAATGACAAACTGCAAAAGAACACTCACAAGCCAAGGTCTGTCTTAATTTGCAGTTCTGCGGCCTTTTCTAGAATACGTGTGAAATACCAATTCTCTATAATAATAGTAGAGTTCTTACAGGATTCTGAGATCCTCAGAGTGACATTCAGTGGTATGGAAACACATTCCTATCATCTCTCTTTATGTGTGAACTCTCAACAAAGAAATTAATGACTTCACAGCTTCGGTGGCTTCATAAACTGGTGAAATGATTATTGTTTCACAAAGTGTTCAGAAAGCTCTAAGAGTTAGCTCCAATTCTGTAGAACAAAGCCATGAAAATGTCCTATGTGGTTTCTAACTTCTAAACTCCCATGATTTTTAAGTCTAGATCATTTTCTCATGTTAATTGTAAGCTAGTAAGCCAGCTAGATATTTTTATATGCTTTCAGCGAAGACTTGACCTCCATCAGAGCCGATTATCTAGGTTTAGTATCACCAGATAGGCTTATGTAAAAATGGCATAATTCCCATTTCAAGTGGGTCATCCAAAAGAGTAATTAAGTTCCAGTGTTTCTCAATAAAAGTAATTTCCTTGTAAACATACTACTTGCTTTCCAAGAAGGAAATAAAACTGCAGAAGACAGCATCTTGAAACCTTAAGAGATAGAGCTCTAACTTATAGTAAGCTGTTCTGATGCCAATATAGGTCCTCTAGTGAATGCTGTAATGCCTGAGCAACCGGCATCTTACTTCCTTCAGCTCTGAAATTGTCATGGAAAAATGGATATTTTAAAAAGCCCACTGTCTAATACAAATAAACCAGTGGCCTTCCTCTGTTTGTTGTTGGGTTTTTTTGCTACACATTTTGGCAAATATGCCTGGAACAAATTTTTGCCATTTTACAGAGGGTGGAAAATTGGTGGGAATAAAGGGTAGAACACTTTAGATCTCTTATGTATCAAGAAACAAAAGAAAATATATAGTTTTAATAGTAATGCTTTGTGATTTCAGAACTGTAAAAAAAAAACCCTCCGAGCTGATATAAATGAAGGTATCTGTAAGGGAGTTTTCAGTCATGTACTCTGCAGATCCATAAGCAATAAAGAAATTAGGAGAATGCTTCATTTTTGAAGCCACTTTGGATTTTTACTTTAATTGTAAGGGAAGGTGAACTCTTGCAGGTGCTGATCAAAGCTTTCAGAGAAGTCCGTGAATCTGTAGGTTAATTTTAAGTCAGTCTAATGTTAAAAGGCTTAATGTTACTCCAGAAGAATGGTACCTGGCATGGTTTGTAAAAGCGCAAATTTCTAAGTCCCTGGGTCTGAAAAAGAGCTCTCAGTCATTTATCCTGGTACTACCCAAGGGTTCACTACATAAATAAAACCTTGCTATTTTGTGGTTGACATCATCAGCATAGGGACCTGTTTCTGCTAAATTTGAAAGCTAGTTGTTCTGCATAATGAGTGCGCCATTGCAAAATTGTTTCGGATGTGAAACCTCTGGTGGAGCCGCAACAGTTGGCTGTTTTTTAGGATTGTAATTACTGAAAATAGAATCGATTCCAAATAGTTGGGTTTTTTTAAATCTTTTCTATATCTCTTCTGACTTAATCCAGGCTGGATTTTGCTAGAGCAGTCAGAAAACTCATGACTGGCTCATACTCAATGCCAAAAATGGACTGAACATGTTTGACTAGATGGGGTTTAGTGGGGTATCATGGAAAGTCATACTGCCAGAATAGCATTTGCAAACACCCATTCTATCTGTAGTTACGTATGTGTGTTGCGGGGTTTTTTTTTAGTCTAAGATACTGTGCTGTTGCACTAGCAAGTTTCTCCAATCTATGACAGATAAAATTACAGAGTTTAATCTCCAGAAACCAGATCAACGAGAATTTATTTAAATAGTTAAGCTTAAATTCGTGCTCCTAAATGAGCCTCAGGAAAGCTCTGATTTCGCTAATGGTAATTTCTGGTAATTACAAACAGAATACACTGGATACAGAAGAAAGAATAGGTCTTACATTTAAAGGGAAGTCTAGATTTTATGGCTGATGCAAGTGTTACCTTAAGGTCATACCTTGAACACTTCACTTTGATGGGAGTTTCAAAAGAGCTTGAATGAATCAGATACTACCCTAAATCCCATTGGAAAGTTAGGAGTTTAATTTCATTAGGCTCCCCTGTGATTCCGAGGATTTAGCTGTCTGTGCTTCAGTTGGGGGGGAAAAAGGAATGGAGAGGGGGGAGCACCTCAAGTATTGGCTGCCAACTTATCACTAGAATATCCCAGACTGACAGCAAATGCTTAACTGTTTGGGTTTTTTTTCCTAAAGAGAAAGATGACCTCTTATACTAGAAACCCTTTAAGAAAAATGTTACAGAAGATAATTTCACCCAGCAGAGATTTACAAAAGCAGGAGATCAGGAACCGAGTTTTCATGCTTACTTGGAGATGTACATTAATTAATATTATCACAAGTAACGCAACACAACTTCTGTGACTTACATATGAAAACATTTGTTCCCCTTTTTAAATTCCTGTTCTCCAGACAAAGTGAATTACCCTCACATTCCCCATTTCAGTGCAGTCCCTGAAAACATTATCACTGCAGTGAGTTTCTCTATCTGCATGGATTCTGGTGGAAGGTTAGCTGGGCTGAGCAGGTTGCTGCGCATTTAATGCTACTGGTCACATTTCTTTTGTCTTTATGCTTTGTCTCATTTACATGTTTTATCCTGTTTTAATCCTACTTTTCTGTAAGATTTTTCTCCCTCCCTTGTTCTCCTTGCTATCTTTGGAGCAAAATGTAAACTTAATACCATTTGCATTCTAGCTGAACTTTCAGACAACCCAGGAGTATTTTTGTGTTAGGAAACTTCTCTATTTCCTGATTCATCTGCTACATCCCCGACATATCCAAGCATGTTCTCTTATTTGCATGTTTGCAGAATTTTTGGTACTGAAAAGGTTAATATGTCTTTTGTACCTCAGACACTCTAGGATTTTGCAAGCAAGCGTCTGTTGGTTGCAAGAGCATATGAGCAAGTATGAGACTAAATTTCCTGTTAAGGAATCGCTACATTAAAAAGATATTTGCATAATCATAGACTAGGATAATGTAGGGAAAACCCCAGGGATGATTGTGATGCCAGGATTAAGCCAAGCCCAACATGTAATTTATTTGAATGCATGAAAGCTGCTTCTTATCGTTCACTTCTATCTCAAGTCCACAAAGCACTTCTTTTGGCAACAGCAGACTCTAGCTCCTCCTGGCTAATTAATTATCCTCAACAACTCTTATAAAGGTTATTTTAAGTTTAACTTAACAGTCTTTGCAATTTAATTAATACAATTAAAAAATTATTCCTTTTATGACTTGTGTCATATTCAGAATCAAGCTACTGCATCTTCTTGGGTCATTATTGCATTGAATACCCTGATCTTCATGTTATGGTAATTTCTGAAATATCGTGTGCACCACAAAAACAAGGGTTTGGGACTACACCTATGACAGACATAGCCAAAACCAAAGAGATTTCATAATGCAGGTAGTTCTTTCAACTTGTGTACAAATAGAGGACTGACCACATAGGAATTTAGCAGAAGTGCCTCAAGGTACATTAGCAAATAAAAATCAGAAAATTTAAATGTTTCTTGGCAGATCAATAATTAATACTCCAGCCAGGGCTGGAGGTCCCTGAATTCCATTTAAATCCATATGTGTACTTTAAATTTTAATTTGGAGAATCCTATTGCCAAAGTAAAGAATTTGTCACACTTCTCACCTGATACTTCCTCCATGTAAACATGCTTAGAGACTTATGGCTGGGGTGCTGCAGAAAAAAAGCAGGTGTCTGAAAGCTTACTTGTTTTTTACTCAATTTGGAAGGTTAAGTTATTTGATCACAAAAGTCCATTTGAGAGAAAAAAAAAACCCAAAACACATACCAAAACCAAAACAAAACAAAAAAAAAACCCAAACCCCACAAAAAAACCCCAAGGCTGCTGTCATCCTTGCCATGATTAAAATGAATGGGGATGCAGAGAGATGCATACAAGTAGGAAAAGGGCAGCTGCAGTTTCTGAAAAGCAGTAGAGAGAGGAGAGCCCATTCAATGCCATTTGAGAGACAGATCAGTCTATCAAGCCTCAAGCCATGGCATAAGAGGTGAATAATGTTTTAAGTGAGGGAAGGACAAACATGATAACAAATTATTTAATTGTAGTAAAGACAGGAAGAGAGAATATAATTAAAGTCTCAGGCACCTAAATAAGAAAACATTTAGTAGCAATGGTAAGAACATTAGTAGATAAGCACAGTTAAATGAGTAGGATGATGACCACTGTGTAATTGAAGCAATAATAACACTTTCACTGTACTAGAAATTGGTACTATGATTTGCTATACTTTTATTTGGATTTTAAAAGCACAATCCTAATAGCCTGAAGAGTTAGTCCTTTAAGAAAAAAGCAACATACAAACCTACATTAAGATGTATTGTCCTGTTTGAAATTTCTAGTTCTCAACAGGGAAGACTGCTGTGTTTGAAAAAGGAAGTTCTAGACATTTAAAGCAGTTAATACAACACAGATTTCTCTGAAATTTGGAGTTTGTTAAAATTAGCTAAATAGTGAAAACTATCTTGAAGAAACAAATTCTAAATTACCAGAAGAGCACAATGGCTGGCCAAGTAGACAATATTTGATAATTTATTGTAACCTAAAACTCATGTTGCACAAAGTTAATTAACAAATAAAATGAAATGACAATATGTTGTAATCTGTCCCCATAGGGAGACAGAAGATGGGAGACTGTCAAGCCAGCTATTGTTTAATATCTCTTCATAATATATAGTTTATGTTTAACTTTACCTTGATAAATGTCCCCATGCTGCAACACTGAGACCGAAGTTGTGGCATTATGCCATATAACAGCATTATGTAAGTCATGAGCTTTCCCTAACTATGTTTCTGTGTATGTGGAAATTATGCAGAAATCTATATGAAGAAATTTATCAGAAGGCTTAACTTCTGGGGGAAAAAAAAAACCGAATTCCCGAAACTACTTGGCTTACTTCCTTTATTACTAATGATCAGCATTCACAGCTTCACTTCCAGAAATCCTACAGAGCTCTGTAAATCTCCACAATGTTCCTACCTGCCTTATCTATCTTTACAGGTTCATAATTTCTTTTTTCATCACAACATATTCAGAATTGATCCAAACAACCAGGGACATTGTTACAAAGATTCTTTCATGGAAGAAGTGTCCACACATGAGAACTGCTCTAGGAGAAAGGCAGGAATACAGAATATTCATATGCAGTAACAAGCTAAAAACATAATTAATGGGTTTAAAAATTCCCAAAATTCAAAGTAGTGCTGCAGTAACAAAAACAATCTTGCATGCGAAAGGAAAAGGACAAAACACACATTAGAGACAAGCAGCCATGAAGAGCTCAGGAGAAGTGTCATGAAGCTGAAAAAGTTAGATAGCTAAGTGGCCAGTCCTAGCCTTGTGCTTCAGATGTCAGCTGGGTCAAAAGAAGATTTTCCCTTATAGGATTAAGTTTATCACACAATAAGCTGTAAGACGTAGATGCAAATTTAATATGCTCAAAAGCTAACATGAAGAACTTTATGGTTCATCCTACAAACATCAGCTTAGTTACAGCTGTAATTATCCTCTCCTTCCAAAAAAATGGATGCTAATTAATTCAGGGTATTTCTCATTTACATATTTTGTTGAAATCTTTAAGCTATTATTTTGTATTACAGTTGACTGAGACAGATTAACCGGGTTTTTTTTAGAAAATCTTTTCACCCAGTTTCACCCTGACATATGTGTCCAGTGGAAATGGCAACTCAAATCTTGCATATAAGACACAAAAGTAATTTTCAAAGAAATAAAATACAGACAGCTTAAGTGTAGCAGGGATTGCTGCAATGCTGTTAGGAAGGTTAAATTCAAGGTAATTTCATGAGTTGCATTTTCTCACCTTGTTGGCTGTGCACTGAAATGGTGCTTGTTATTAATGTCTGTAGAGAAACTCTTGCTGTCTTCTGTGCTTTTTACATTGGGTAGAAAGACTAAACTGTCAGGAGGGCTAAGATCAGAACAAAGATAATTTCACCAGACTGGAGAATAGTGTAAGCAGCTGAAGCCTTCCTTGCAGAGCTCTTGCAAGTTGCCCCTTGGGGGCTGAGTATAAGACCATAATTTTAGGCACAGAGGATACAACATTTCCCCAGGATTTGTAGATCCTGGGAAATTAGCTTCTATAATCCGGTCTCCTGGGACTTCCTAAAATATACTATTTGGTCATTTCTGTTTCAAATGAGCACAACAGCAGTATAAAATCACAACATCCTTCCCCTAACTATGACTTCCATGCTTGAGATCTTAAAGGATAAAGGTGGCACTTCCTATTTGGGTAAACATCAACTCCTGTTCAGAGAAGCAGCATCAGCTCTTTGGCTCATCTATGATACACCTAAGCTCTGTACAGGTTTTATATTCTTTCAAGCACTTGTAGCTTGAAAATGCTACCCAGAAAAAAGATACAGGCTTCTGATACTTGTAATGGACTTTGTTGTCAAAACTTTTGTATGTAAGGTATAAGAAGATTTCAGATTCAGAATGAAGAAAACCTGGTACCTTTCTGTAATGAGGAGGTGCGACTAAGTTTCTCCTATCTCCAGCAAAAACTTCAGTTATTCTAAATGTGGAGGGAGTACTCATCTTGCTGAAGAATCTATGAAACTTCACTGGCTCAGTAAGAGATAGCAGAGGGCATCTATGAATCCTCAAGCAATCAACAGATTATTTACATGAGGATGGGGAGTCTTGGATTCTAATCTGTGTTTAATTTACAGATAGATACTTGAAACTTCCCCCCCCCCTTTTTTTTTAGCTCAAGCTAGAGAAAGATGAGTCAGCAGAAGGATGTTGAAGTGCTCATTAAAGCTTTACAGAGCTTAGGTTTGATGTAGGGGCTTGGTTACTCAAGGCTTTGGGTAACTATGCACAATTCTAGAAAAAATTTAGATGACAAAGAAAAAAAAAGGCTTAGATACTTCTAACAGAAACACTTCAGATGCTTGAGAGTAATCCTTGGTTATTGAGATGGAGGTTTGGAGAAGCACTTTAGAACAAATGCAAAGGAATGAGCAAATACAGCTTCCAGGTCTCCCTTTTAACAAAATCCTCTTGCTTTCCATGAGTTCTACAATCATCTCCTGGTCCTGAAATGGATGACAGAGGCTTTTACCAATCATTTATCTCAGCCATTTTTTTTTTCATTTTTCAAATTAGTAACCTTTGATAATCACACCCCAGTAATTTGCATTGATAATCCTTTTCCCTAGAAGAGTGGGTGTTGCTGCAGGAACGTGTCCAAAGGTTGCTCTCCAACCAGTCACTACTGAAAAAAGCACCATGCCAGTAGCTGTTATGACTCATTAATAGATTGAAATCTCTTGTTTTGCATTAATATGGGATAACAACTCCCTTAGAATTCCCATTAATAATGAAGCACCTCAACAAAATACAGACACAACAACAGCTGCTGTGAACTTCTAGTAGATACTATTTCTGCAAGATCTCTGTGTTACATTAGTACTTGAGATACTGTATCCCAATCTTCCAGACACCCAGGAAATAATGATAACAGGCCTGACTCGAAAGCTGACATGCATACAAATGAGCAAGTGTGATGTCAAGACAATACAGTAACACAGATATATTGTGCCTTTGTGAATATGGTATTGTTTCTGCATTAAATGCTACATTGCCTAGGAAGGGGTTAAGCTCAAAGTTAAGGGACATCATAACTTCTAGCATTCTGATTTAAAGAAGTGACTCAACACTAAGTTTTTCTCATGGAATAGGAGTATCTGCTTTAGGACTTGAATAAACAACTTCTTATTAATATCCTGCTTTATTTCAATGTTGATCCTTACATACATTGACTGTGGTTCTTTCTGTCCACATGCAGGCATCCAGGGATACTGAAATCCACTGGGAAAATGTAATCATTCAAAACTGCTTTCAGGAAAATAGACCAAAAAATAGTTCTTTCTTTAATTTTTAGAAAGTTTAAAGTTCAGTTTTCTCCTTTATCATCCAAATATTCATTTCCATATTGTTGCGGTTCAGCCCTAGCCAGAAGCTGAGCACCACACAGCTGCTCCACTGGCAGGATGGGAGGGGAATGGGGAGTCAAAGGCAAAACTTGTGGGTTGGGGTAAGGACAGTTGACTGGGACAACACAGGAAGAGGGAAACAACAGCAACAGAACTAAGAAGAGAACATACAAAACTGGTGATACACAATGCAGTTCCTCACTGAACCGCACAGCTGAGACTGCACACTCAGGCCTGTCCTGAAGCTGGACCACCCCATGCTGCAGGACCTAGAGCTGTGTGATCCCTCTCCAAGTAGCCCCCCTTCATAATGAGCATGATGTCATTAGTATGGAATACCCCTTTGATTATTTTGGTTATATTTGCCTGTCCTGGCTGTGTTCAATCTCAACTTCTGGTGAAAATTAACTCTATCCCAGCCAAATCCATTTAAAATGCAGAATATAATTATTAGATGCATCAATTAATTATTTTCCACTCCCATTAGCAGAATCTGATTCTATCTTGCTCTCAGCATTAGCATTTAGGTTTGGAGAGTAAAAGGCACTAATAACTCAAAGTGATGGGACAGTAGTCCTCTTGCTTTGTAAATGAGTTACGGCTAAGTATATGTTTCACCATCTAACTCAAAATAACCTTCCTTCACCCAGCTCATTATTTGATTTTCATCTATACATGCCAATCAAGTACCATCTCCCCCAGCTGTGCATATTTCCCCAATACCCTGCAGCAGAAAACGAGTGCAATGCAAAGTAGGCCCCTACTCTGTTTTTCCCCATTTATTTTTGAACAAGTTATCATAACTGTTTTCAGTAATGTTTGAGGTAACATTTTCTTGCCGTGTTAGCTTGGGATTTTATGTGCCAGCATTTTTCCAAAATGTAACTTTGTTTGCACACCATTCA
Organism: Heliornis fulica; assembly: GCA_013399135.1. Lineage (NCBI taxonomy): Eukaryota > Metazoa > Chordata > Aves > Gruiformes > Heliornithidae > Heliornis > Heliornis fulica. Next base: position 330,025 of record VXBZ01007612.1, on the reverse strand, counting down.
GTTACACAACTACTGGAAAACAGCAAGCACAGAAAGTAAGTTAAAGAAGCAAGTTACTGCTATTGCTGATAGAGCCACTGAATGGTTACCACCAGATAATTAATTTTGGGTTTGTTTTCTTGGTTTGGTTTGGGTTTTTTCCCACAGTAACTATGCAATTAACTTGTGTACCTAGTGTTATTTCAAGATGGGTGTACTGTTCAACTTACTGGGAGTTATGCAATACAGGTTCTGTAGTTGATGAAACCTGAGATCAGTGCCACTGATTTGGGTGGAAAGATATCCACTCAGAAAAGTGGCCAAGGGTTAGTAAACATGGAGAATAAACTATTCTCTCTGGAAAAGTACAGAAAGAAAACAGAAGAGGTAGCACACAGAGGGAAAAGGCATGTTTACAGAAGAAAGGAGATATGACTGACAGACTTGCATCAGTGGGACTCATGAAAACTCCATTTTTTTCTATCAAAGCTGTCTCTCACTGTATCCTTCTGGATGTTATCAAACTGTGAGATGAGTAGGTTCACCGTGGACTGGGTGAAGAACTGGCTGAATAGGACAGCTCAGAAAGGGTCTAGAAAGTGGGACTGTATCTGGCCAGTGACCAGTTCACCAGTGGTGTTCCTCAGTGTTCAATGCTAGAGAGAGTCCTGGTCAATGTATTTATCAACAATCTGAACACAGGAGTTGAATGCAGCATCAGCAAGTTTGCTGCTGATGCCAAACTGAGAGGTGCTGTTGACTCTCCAGAGGGATCCAGATAGATTGGAGCACTGGGAAATGATTAACAGCAGAAAATTTAATAGGTCCAAATGCTGGTTTCTGCATCTGGAACAGAGTAATAGACACAAGTGTAAATGGGTAGAGATGTGCCCAGAGAGCAGCCCTGCAGAAAAGGATCTGGAGGTGCTGGTTGACAGCAGCTCAATATGAGTCAGCAGTGTGCCCTGACAGCCAAGAGTGCAAACTGCATCCGGGGTGCTTCAAACACAGTGCAGACATTCAGAAGAGGGGATTATCCCACTATGTTCAGCATTGGTGCAGCCTCACATGAGTACTGCATGCAGTTCTGGGCTCCACAATTTAAGAAGCCTGGTAAGGTGCTCAAATGCATCTAGAGGAGCGCAACAAAGTTAGTAAAAGGGCTGGAAGGAATACCTTAGGAGAAGTGGCCAGGGACTTTGGCTTTGTCTGGTTTGGAGGCTTAGGGGTAACCTCATTGCTTTCTAAAGCTTCCTGAGGAGGGGAGATGGAGACAGAGGTACTGAACTCCCTGGGATCCAGTCATAGGACATATGGGACTGGTTCAAAGCTATATCAGGGGAGATAAACCTTGACTTGACATTAGAAAACATTTATTTACAGAAAGAGTGGTGAAACACTTCAACAGTCTTCTTAGGGAGGTGGAAGATGCCCTAAGCCTGTCACTGTTTAAAGACATTTGAACAATACCCTTAAATAACACACTTTAACTTTTGGTCATCTCTAAAGTCATCAGACAGTTGGGCTAGATGATCACTGCAGGCCTCTTCCAAGTGAAATTATTCTGTTCCAAATGGTGTCAAGCCTGAAAGCGTCTGGCATCCTTACATGGATCAGGTCAAGACACTGAGTGGCCAAAGCCATATACTACTTATCTGTGAAAGGAGGATAAAATTCTTTTCTGCTAGGCTTTGTAGATTGTGACCAACATAATTTGACCTCATGCTCAGTTGAGACTGCTTAAGTGTAGTTAATAAATAAATATAATACTGGGAAGAAGGGGGAGGAATATGCAGAGGAGAATAAAGAAAGGAAATCAAAAAGGAAAACAGAAAAAGTCAGTCATGACAGACTTAAAGATATCAAGGGGACATTAAGACACACAAAACCAAAAAGAAAACAATAGAAAATATGGAACGATGGACTTAGAACAAGACTATCTAAAGGGCAGAAAAATAGCAAAGCTTAGAAAAACATTTACTTTCTAAATATGTTTGATAACAGAAAAAACAGTGTCTGTGTCATGAAACAATGAGCACCCTGTGGCAAACCATCCATTTTCCCCATGCTGGCAGAACAAGTTTCTTGCCTCTATAATTGCTTGGATTTCTCTGTGGTATAGCCAAACATCCTGGACTTTTCTGAGGTAATAAGAACTTCACAGTGCAGAGATACCCAAAGAGCAGATGAGGTGCCTGCAAACCCAAAATACTTGCAGAGAAGTGCTACTAATAAAGAAAGTTGCCTTAAGGGGGAGTAAGGTTAGGACTAATTAAAGTGGCTGATTAACAGCTTTGAAAAGTGTGGTTCCAGTCTTCCACAAGATGATTACTTTTACAGTTTGCTTCTATGTATGTGGTGCAGCTAGCACATCATTCCTGATCGCCTGGAGCAAAGGTAATTACTTTTCTTCTTTTTCCCTCTCTATGGAAACTCCTGAAATTACCAGTTTTGGCTATTGTTGGTCTCTTCTTCACCTGTACTGGCCCAGATACAACAAGCAAACATCAGTCAGCAGTGATTGAAGTGATTGGTTATGACTTTCATTCTTAACTTTTGTGTTGATGTTGACTCAGATCATTCATCCTCCCTCATACACTGTGAGCTTCATACTATTCTAAAAAATCCAGAATATGGAGATAGTACCAGTTTGTTACCAGTTCTTGAGATAGGGAATGGACAGGGTCTTCCAACTCAAAAAATCTCTGAGAGTTGTAGGAAGGGGGGGAAAAAAAAGTAAAGAGTTAGCTTGGGAGAAAAGACAGCAGTTGTGAGGATCAACCTGCTGGAAGGAGCCTTTGATGACTGGCTGGGAATTAGCTATAATTTTGACAATGAATTACCTCAATCTCAACAAGGTCCTGTTGTTTTTGACAGAAACCTGATGACAATCCAAGAAAGTCAATCCCTTTTCCAGAGGGCTGTTGGTTTGTGGTTTTATTGGGGGGTGGGGGGTTTAATCCCATCCAGCTGGTTTAATCCTATCCAATAATTAAGCACCACATAGCCACTCGCTCCTGCTTGGTGTTATAAAAGAGAGAATCGGAAGTAAACTGTGAGAAAACTTGTGGGTTGAGATACAGACAGCTCAATAGATACAGCAAAAGCTGCACGTGTGAGCAAAAAACACAAGGAATTCATTCCTTGCTTCCCATAGGCAGCCAGGTGTTCCAGGTAAGTAGGGCTCCAGCATGCGTAATGGTGACAAATGCCATCACTCCAAACTCCCCCAATTCCTTCTTCCCCAGCTGTATATGCTGAGCATGATGTCATATGGTATGGGATATCCTTTTGGTCACTGGGGTCAGCTGTCCCAGTTGTGACCCCTCCCAGCTCCTTCTGCACCGCCTGCCACCCTTATGGCAAGGAAGTGTGAGAAGCAGAAAAGCCCTTGTCTCTGTGTCAGCACTGCTCAGCAATAACAAAAATATCTCTATATCAGCAGCACAGTATCCAGTACATGTCCAAACCATAGTCCCATACTAGCCACTGTGAAGAAAATCAACTCCATCTCACCCAAAACCAGTACATTCTCCACTCCTTATGATTTACACCATTCTCATGTCTATGCAATCCAATACATCTTCATTAACCCCCACCATAATACACAGATATCACGCCCTTAGAACATACCTATAACATGTCTTTAAAATGTCCACCATCTGTTATGGTGGTCACCCAGGCCAGGAGAAGTGGTGTGTTGCATGGAGATTATTAAGCACCAAAGCCAGATCGGGAGAGGTCACTGCTGTACTCACACCGCTTCTTGTAAGGTTTATCCCCCATTGGTTCCTGTGGTTCCCGCTATGGTAATTTCTATAGCATGCAACTCAAACCATGGGCACAACAATTTAAAGTTTTTTTTCCATTACAATCTCCACTTCTGGTCCCTTTGAATGAGACCATAAGGTTTAACACTGCAATAAACTCCCTGGTTCTGCCTGGGCTTATACACAGACTGCAGCTCAGGGGTGTACCTGCATCAATGGGAGCCTTACCTATGAGCCACAGCCTCTTCAGGGCTACTCCTGCTGCAGCATAGACTTATCCACAAGCATGGTCTTATCCATGGGTCACAATGCCTTCAGATATACTCACTACTCCAGAGTGGCCTTACCCACAGCACCTTCAGAAGTAACTCGTGCTCCAACACGGGCTTACCCATGTCTACAGTAGCTCTAGGGGTATATCTGCTCTGTCATGGGCTCATACACGGTCACACACTTTGAGATGCTCCTGCACAACTCCACGGGCAGCCACTGATGCTTTAAGGTGTGCCTGCTGAAGCATGGACTTTTCCACAGACACAGATACTTCAAGGTGTACCATCTCCAATGTGGACTTGTCCTTGCATCACAATCCTTTCAGAAGTATACCTGCTTTGGGACAGATATAACTATGGCCACAGACAATTTGAGATGCACCTGCTCTGAAATGGGCTTATCCACATGTGTTTTGTTGTTTTGTTTTGAGTTGGTTGGCCGTTTGGGTTTTTTTTTGGGGAGAGGGGGCAATAAAATAAAGAGAGGACTCCTATTTTGCAGAAGAGTAGGCAAAATGCTTGAGGATTATCTAGCATTCACATTTTCTCAGGATTCTGCATTATTTTCTAAAAATTACATGGATGTTTTCCGAAGTGACTTCTACTTTTATCTGCCCATGTCTCATTCTACATGCCCAGGATCTCTATTAATTCACACAGATTCCTTGGTGCAACAGAAGCTTCACATAGGTTTTGGTGTTCCAGTGAGGTACTGTCTGGAACAGATTTATTGAAGGCAGGACGCCAGCTTCAGTGAGCTAAAACAGCTTCAGTACAAATTACTTGTTTCATCCTTGGGGATGGCAAATCAAGAGACTGGAAGCAGAGTCTGAGTCCTGACTCATTAACATGTCTTACAAGACTACAAGGTGGAATGATCAGCTAATTAAGATATACTGATGTATGTGGTGGGGAAGGAAGAAGTTCTAGAGGGGTCTGGAAGGTTTTGTTAAGTTACTGTTGCACTGTCCAAACAATAGTTCTCTTTCATATCAGGCTAGGAAAAGCATTAAGAGGCTGTCCTCAGTTTGTGCAGATGACTAAGAGAAGCAGTCCTACAAATATATTTGGGATATTCGTGTACAGCGTGCATGGATTTTTTCATACAGGGCAAATTATTCCTTACCTAACCTAGGGAAACATCACGCCCACTCTGCACACAATTACATCTTTTATGTTCTGCATGAAAGAATATACTGCAAAAGAATCTTAGTACAAACTTTAAATGAAGAATTACCAAGTAATAATTAACCCAGCCTGTCATTTATTATGATTAGTTTCTTTTAATGCTTCTTAAGAATGTACTCATTTAGAACAGGTATGACCAGTTACACAGAGGTCTCAAAAGATGCAGTGTTCTCCTCCTGGCTTAGTGATGCACCGCGTATTCATTTTTATTTCTGGTTTTGACCCAATCATCAATATCACAACCAAGGTGGCGTGCTAAAAGCCAAGTCACACCGAGGTTATGACCCAACACTTTCACCCATAACCTCTCCTGTAAGGCTTAACTAAACGTCTCAACTTCTTTGATGAAACACTCTTCACTGCAGGACAAGGTACATTTCTGTGGTTCAAACATGAGAACTCTCAGGTTACATTTTATTCCTAAGCTCCGTCAACATGGGGAGCTTTTTGTGCACATTAGTAACAACCAATAAAATCTAAGTATAGATAAATTCATTTGCTATGTACTAAAATCATCTTACATTGGAAATACTTTTTGTTCTAACTCCCTAATCTGGATGGTGCTTTGAGAAGACGCTGTGTACACTCATGCACACAGTTCCCCAAATCTAGTAGCGCTCCTCCATATTACTGGGCAGGATTCTGGTGATGTGATTCTGTTGCGGCACCCCAGTGCCTTCTCCACTGCTTAGTTCCTCCCAGTGTACTGCAAATCACCTGCAAAAGTCTTATTGTCACATTTTTGGGGTAGAGATAATTCTAAACTTACAAAGTTATTATTTACTGTTTGTATTATAGTTGCACCTAGAAACCCCAAATGAAAGGATTTAATTAGGTGCTTTGCAAACAATAATAAGAAAGAGTTCCTGCATCAGAGATTTACCAGCATTCTTATCAAGCAGCATAAATATGATGAATGGAACAGATAAACCACAAAGTGGGAGTGGATTGGAAAGACTGAATAACTGTAAAGCAAACAGACTTCACTACAGCTCACTACTTGCCTAACTGATGGGAGTGGTTCATCAACATCACAACAGAAGAAGGTTTTGAGTAGGGATTTAGAGGAGGATAAGGCATCAGCTTTACAGATTTTGGCAAGGACTGGTTTCCAGCGCAGAGAAAATCTTTAAGACTTCTGCCTATCCTTCAGAGAAGCACAGTTGCTTAAGAAGTTATACTAGGTGACCACCCCTCACTTTAATAAATTAATCGCTATAAATTATGATGAAAGATGATTTTGCTAATTGACTCAAACCCATTTAACATCTATAAACTGGAAAACAGTTTTAATTTTCATCTCCCATGAATACATATAATTATATCCTCTCTTTGTTGTTTATCCTGAAGTTAATCATGCTCCAGTAGGGCTGGAGTCCAGAGAGCATAACTGTATGTTGAAATGCAAATTGCACAATCATCATCATCATCATCAAGACTTAGAGAGAATTATGAGATTTATTATAATCTTACATGGCTTTAAAGGATGTTTTAAACCAAGAAATAAATAAAAAATTTTGGAGACTGCCTTGGGCACAGTGACCATGAAATGGTTTTCAATTCTTGGTGAGATAAAGAGGCAGGGTGGGCAGCAAAATTGCAACCCTAAATTTCAGAAAAGCAGATTTTGGTTTGTTTAAAAGTTTGGTTAATAGAGTCCCTTGGGAGGCAGTCCTGAAGGGTAAGGGAGTCCATGAAGGCTGGAGGTTATTCAAGAGGGAGGTCCTCAAGGCGCAGGAGCGGACTGTCCCCCTGTGCCGCAAGTCGAGCAGGCAGGGGAGAAGACCGGCCTGGCTGAGCAGAGAACTTTGGCTGGAACTCAGGAAGAAAAGGAGAAGCTACCACCTTTGGTAGGTAAATATAAATCAAGTTAAATGATTATGTTCTCCTAAAATTGATATGTGTGCTGCAAATCCTTTCTCCCACTCTGTGCCTCATTCCCATAGAATCTGCAGTCTCTGGATGCTCTTCCAGGTTTGGCTGTTAATTCACTAGCCTTATGTCCCTGGCAGGAGCTTCCCTCTCTCACCAGTCAGAAGATTTCACTCACCTATTTCACTGTTAACCACATACTTAAATCCAGACCAGATCTGTTGCTCAGGTTCCCTTTACTGAAGCAGCAGATTAAGTAATGTAGCACGATGCTGGTCAAGCTTCCAAGCAGCTGAGTCAATTGTATGCAAATATATTTTCTCTCCCCCTTTATTTACATCATATCTGTTCCTTCCACATTTTGTCATGCATTTCCTACTGCTTAACTTCTGTCATCAATCTGCAGCACATTTTTCAATGGATCAATGACTTATTCATAAAATATGCATCCACACCATCTCCAGTCATAGTCTGCACCATGTGTTCATGTATTTGAAAGCTGTATTGGGTCACTCTGTGGCTGCCATGCTCTTATTAAAAGGCAAATACAGACCCTTTGTCAGGCTATAAATAGTCTGCTAAATCACCTGCTACCTAACTACACAGTCAGCCTCTCAAGACCCCATTACTTTGGTTGCACAGTTCCAATAATTATCTCTTTTTTTTTTCCTTAAGCCTCAATTACATTGTTTTCACTGATACCTATAAAGTCTTATTTCAGGAAATAGGAAAGTTAACCACAATCTTTATTTATTTACATCCACATAAAATAAAACCTAGCTAGAGTTGTTAAAACACCTGGCAGAGGTTTAGAAACATAATTACAATATCAGAGTCAGTCAAAACACCAGCTGTAGTTTCTCTCCTGTATCTCTTCCATCAGCTACATATCATTTACTGTTTAGTAAGAAGATTCAGTAAAGATTAAAACTCATCCTAAACTATATCTATTATGCAATCATATCTTTACCTTGCTGTTGTAGCTAAACATCTCTTGTACAATCTTTGGAAAGAGTCTATGAGGACTAAGTAAACAAATAACTTCTAAAAAGAAGCATTTGGGTCATCTTCTATCATGGAGCCCAGATTACTGCAACCATGGCACAGTTCTGTTGCTCAGAAACTACTCTCATGTAGTGTTGAGAAATGCATTGAACAAGTCTACCCTTCCCACCAAGTTGAAAAACAAAGGATTAATCATCCAAATAAGATCTCAAATAATTCCTACTGTATACTATCATCTGATAGGTAGCAACAAATATTTTTAAAGGTCGATAGAGAAGTGGAATGCAGAATTAAATACTAATTAATCAGGATAGGACTGGTAGTTGTTACAAGAGCAACCTAACCGCCTAGTGCTGTAAATAATTACTACCCTTGTTAGCTTAGCAAGAGCCATATGTTAAAAAACTGGGACATTTTTATATCCACAGATAAAAAAGGATGTGACAGTGTTCTTCCAGGCAGACTGTCAGGCATAGACTACTGCCCACATAGCAGTTAGGGGTATAATTCAACAGGCAGCCTTACAGTTTCACCTGGGACACTTTCAGGACAGCCAAATTCTGCTGATCAAATCTGCATTTGCATCAGATTACATTTTTTCTGCATTGTTCAGAAAATGCAGGAAAGCCACAAGTTGTCAATTAAATACACAAGGAGTTTTCCAGGACTGTGTGTAACGTACATTCACTTTAGATGATAGCAGGACTGAAAAGAGGAATGATGTATTGTGTCAAAATGTATACATGAAAAGCATGATTGCAATCCAGAAGCCTTTAGTTACACTAAACTTAGATTAATACAGGAAGTGTCTTGACATTTAAAAGTCATCTCTTTTTAAAATACTGGATACATCCAAGTATACATGCTCTTATTAGTTATTAGTAACAATTTATTTTGTGGTGGGATTAGTATGGTACTTGCCTGTAATACACTTTCCGAACTGGCTAAACATTTGCTGAATCAGCATTAAAGGTTTCAGCTTTTTCTCCTCATTTGGTGGTGGAAAAATATGTGCAAATATTTCTTAGTAATATTATTAAAACCATGAAGCCCTGATGTAATTAAGGGTTGGACTGATACAACAAGTCTCCAGGCATGCACATGGACTGTACAGTTCAGGTCCTTCCAAGGGACTGAGAAATTTGATTGATTGCTTGGCTGCCTGTTTGACTTTCCCTCTAAATATAAAGTACAGCTACAGCTCTACAGTAAAGTCCAAGATTCCTGCACGCCCCCATCCCTCTTTTTTTTTAAAGAAGACTAAAAACTGATAAATGTCTGTCAACAAGCAGTTCATTTGGTATATCAAAGGCCTTTGGTATAACAAAGGGCAAGAGATCATAGAACAGGCATCTGTCTAAAATGTAGCCAGATTTTCCAAAGAGCTCAAGGATAATTTTTTTTCACGCACTCGGCAACCCACCTCCATAGGCAAATTTTTGTAAAGGCTCAAAGCCATGTGTGGTAAAAGTGTCTAAGAATGCTGCTAGTTGTTTTGGTTCTTGAAAAGAAGCCAAGCTTTCTGAAAAGTCTGTCCCCCTTTGAAATATTTCCGCTAAAGGATATTACAGTATCTCCCAGTTATTATTTTGGGTTTATATGTATCCGTGGATCTCTACAAAATAAACTTGCTGTAAACACACTTTTTTGGTTAAATGAAAAACAAACCAATGCAGTAGCTCTGAAACATAACTTTTTCATTTTGTTCTTTGTGAAATGGATTCCTAGGCAGTCTTTGTATGAAATTCTTCATCGTTGTTTTTTCAAAACTTTATATCATAAGTATATATCAGTTTCTCATTGCATCTATGTATAAAGCAGGCTTTCTATTTTGTTTCCTTTTCACATATATCTCTTTCAAAACTAAAGCCTGCTTTCCCCACTACAAATGCTGTGACTTTTATGAAATGGAATTACATCTGACGTTACTCAAATTACTCTGTTGTTTTTTGGAGTACTGCAACTACCTTTTACTAAACCATTACTTCTGAATAAAGTACAGAAAACAGCCTCACTGTAGGTCGTCAACAAGAAAACTCAAGAAACTGGAAGAAAAACAGGATACGATTTGATAACAAGGTCAAGTGGAAGATGCTGCACTTGCACAGAAGTGTTCAACTGGACAAAAATAGAATGGGGAATGACTGTTCAGCAGAAATAGTTTTGAGTACATGGAGGCAGGGGATCTGAGTGCAGGTTGCACTCGAGTAAACGTTACACTACCACAGCAACAAAACAAAACAAAAAGAGGGAGAAACTAACATCACCCTTGGGTGTGTAAAGCAGAGCGCAGCCTGACAGACACATGAAATATCTGGTTTCAATGTTAGTAAGACTTCAGGTGGAATACTGAGCCTAGAACTGGGAACCCCACTTCAACAACTATGGCATCTGAAAGTGGCATAGAGGAGAGCAAGAAGGGGCAGGAGTCTTCAGAAGACTGCAGAATCTAGACCTTGCTAGCAAAATAGGTAGGTAGATTAGCTAGATAGATTAGATAGAAAAACATTCACTATACTTGCTGCTGCAAAAAGGGTTAGGTATCATTTCTTTATCAGTGCCACCTCCAGCAGGTAGGAGAGCAATTCTAAGGTTATCACCAAGTCTGACAGAACTGTCAGATATATTGACATATTTCAGTGAGGTGGACCAGTAAATGACTGAATTATCCAGTGTCAATGGAGATGGAAAAGAGATGGTTTGCACTAATCAGGGGGAGCTAGGGAAGGCTTGGTGCCTCTCCAGCAGTAGGATTTTAGAGAAAACAGAGGAGCATCAAGTAGGAATGGAGCATGGAGTCTGGGCAATAGAGTTAGCTGTTGTTCAGACCAGGGTCTGAAAGCAAATCTACGTAAGACATGTCACTGAGGTGATCTGATGTAGGCATCATGACCAGGAAGAAGGGTATTTCCTGGAGAAGATTCCACTTTTTGTATGGATAATGCAGAAAGACAGCACAGTCTGACTACCAATGGCCAAGCAATGTGAATCAAACGTCAAAAGTTTTCAACATTTTATGCAATAGCTCTCATAATATGGCTACAATCTAAAGTGTTTTAATACAAATCCATTTTAATTATGACTTCTCAGATGTAACTCTGAGACAAATTAACAGTGGAAAGCAAAACACAAAGAGAGAGCTTGTCCCTGTTCACTGACCCAAAACTGGAGAAGTTTGTGCTGCCTTTCAAATCTCATGAGACACTTTGCATGCTGCCACCTTTCGCAGCTGCTGTTTCTGCAGAAATACATATATCAAGCATAAAATTAATCCCCGAAGACTACCAAGTACAAGATTAGTTTCTGACTGGATAGAAAGGAAAAAATATTTCAGTAAGAAAATGGCATGTCCAAACAGGCCACCAAGAAAGGTTGAGGAACCTGTGTCCTTTAGGCTTTTCAAGACTCAACTGGTCAAGCTTGCACTTATAGTTCCCCCTTCTCTGCAATGGAAGTCAGACCAGAGATCTCCTGGGGTCCATCCCCACCTTTATGACTCTGTGCTGACCCTATGAATTCACCTCTTCTCAAGGCTACCAGCTCTGGGAGTGGCTTTTCTCCTAACTGGAAAACAAATTCGTTTACAAGAGTGGTCCCCATGGGAGCATTGTCTGGGGTAAGTATTTCATGAGCATGCATGTCACTGCACACAAGTGTGTCCTTACACAGATAACATGTAGACACAGGGCAGCGATCAGAGACTGTGTTCAAACTTGGACACTCTCCAGGGCCCAGTCGTCCATCATTTAGATAGACTTCGATGAAAGATTAAAAGACATACTTGTGTATGGCTTGGCTCAGAACACCCAGGAAGAAGAACAATTCCAAATTGCCTGCGGGAGTTTACAATTAGGAGCAATGGGGTAAAGTCAGGTAAAGAAAAACAGTTTGAACATCAGTAAAATTTCCTAACTGTGTGTTATTAGGCTGGAATAATCTCCCCTAAGGGAAGCAATAAAAACAACATAATTTGCATCTTTGCAAACTAGACCAGACAAAGCACTGGAAAATATAATGTGAGGAATAATCCTGTAAAAATGATTGCCCTAATTTTTCCCATCTATTCTTTCTTCACAGGATTGTTTTATACATGGAATGTGCTGTACTTTTTTTTCTGTAACTTTATTCCCTTTCCTGTGTGCTGAGTAAAAGAAAAAAAACCAAACCCTGAAAAAATTATACCATTCTAACCAAAAAGTAATATATTAAGGCAATTTCCATTTTTATTTAAAAAAAGGATGTATTTTCTCTTTAAAATATAACCAGTGATAGACACAAAAGCATATTCTCTAAGGTAATGACACACTTCAGTATATTGGGCAATTAGGTTTGCCTTAAATTAATTATTGTTTGACATGCTGCTCATACAAATACTCTGTAACAGGAGGAAGTCAGTTTGACCTTAATTATTGCCTGTAAATAATCCCTGAGTTGTAACTAAGTGGTGCCTTTTAAAATGTAATTATTATAATACCAGAGTTGCAGAGTTCATTGATTTATAATTATTTAATTGTTTATACCCATTAAACCACATCTGTGATAGGTTCATCATGCCTACATGCACTAGCCTGGAAACTGATGAAGTATGGCCAAGAACTTGGACTAACATTATCTCCCACAGCTAAATGACTAAATAATCATTCTAGTCTAGTCAAGGTCAGTAGCGGTCATCAGATGGCTGATACACTGTGGGAAATGAGTTGGTCATTTCAGTGCACATTCTTCAGAAGAACAAGGAGGCGAGAGTGGGATACAAAACATGGGCACCTCCAGGGTCCTGAGCTCTCACCAGCTAATTCAGACAAAGAGCTAATCCTTCGTGAGTCTGATTTTACGCTTTCAGGGTTGTAATGTATAATGCGCTATTTGAAGTACTGGTAACTGTGCTACTGGGAAACCCATGTAATTAGGAAATTTTCTCCTTCTCCAGGAGGAGGCTATGCAGCTGTCACTTACATGCAAGGAAGAGACTGGCATTTTGCTTCTCATGCCCTGCACCTTTACACAGTAAGAGCATTTCAGAGAGAGTTCAAGACACACAAGAAAACACTTTTTGAGTCACACCATTAAAGAAGTTTCTACTAGGAATTTCTTCAAAGTATGCCCATGACACTGAAGGTGAGGATGAAGGTTTTGGTGCTAGTTGCACATAAAGTTTAGGGGTTAAAGCAGTTAAGCCTTTAAAGACCTGAAGGCCTGATTCCAAACTCAGGCTTCCCTAATCTGTACATCATGGAGGGAAAAAAAACCTAAAATGCCAGCACTGCTCGTCCTAAAAAGGGAGTATTAGTCATGTAGGTTCAACAGTCAGGTTACGTCTAAATTCCCCATGGTAAATGAGACTAAAGAAATGCAAACTATTCTAATACTGTACAATCCAGATGGAGTGATAATGCCCTGCTTGTTATTATCAACATTCCACAGCAATTAGGGAATTGCAGCAGAATCTGAATCCTATGGAAAGAAAATTAGATTGCTTCAAAGTGTGGTCCTGTCCCGTCATGTGACTGGAAGTGTAGGATTAAAGGAACTGCTATCTCAGTGTTTCTTGTGCACTTTTTAGTTTATAATTGAAAGGATTGGTTTTTTTCAACTGTCAGTTATGCAAATACAATGCAGGTCCTTGCCCTTCTGTGTACCCTCACCAGTCATCAAGGGTTTTCAGCCAAACACTGCTCCCAATTCTACCTGCACAGACCTATTCCTTTCAGTGTTTCTGTGATATATCAACAAAAGGCAAAGAACAGCTTGTTTATATGTAGGAGTTTTCCATCCCCAAGTGTTTTTTCCCTGCAAAGGTGATAAGCTCCTCTTATCTATTCTGCTTTTTTTTTCAGATACAACACGAAGAAAAAGGGTAAATTCTACATATATATATATATAAAATAATTCACAAAAGTTTCATTCATCTTCCTTGCCTGCAATGCTTATCCAAGAAAATAATCTTGGGATTTCCTTCTTCTGTGACCTGCTGGCATTTCTTGTCTCAACCTTAAAATATAAACTCACTAGTGGAAGCACCATCACATCATTCTGCATACCTCTGTTGTTATAGCCAGAACAAGAGCAGTCAGAAATACTTTATTTTTTTTTTTTAAACAGAAGTATTTGGAAGACTGGTGGTATGTGAAGTGCATTCTGAAATGTAGAGTGGTATATAAAGAATATGGGCAGCTGAGCTTTCCTCAGCTTCCAAAATTTTGAGTTTATTTTCTATATTATTTTACCTTGGCAGAGTCCAGCATCTGGCTGAAATAATCAAAGGATCTTTAAATAATAAAAGTAACTGTAGAACGAAAAGCATAAAATGGTAAAACTGGCATCAAAGTTATTCCAGCGTAGGAAGCAGCAAAGATACAAAATTTAAGCAAGTCAAAATACTCACAGAAGAGAATAAGGGAAAAGATCTAATTGTGAAAAACTGGTAATTAAATAATTACTATAATGCAAAAAAGAGTTACTTTCCTGACATTCAAAGGAGGGGAAAAATAAAACCCAAAAGTTCCTTCTTAAAAGAAGCTAACACAGTTCTATGCTGGTAAGTCAGGGACTGAACTTTTGATAAGCTCGATGACAGGAACAGCAGAGGCTCTAATTTTGTATCTGGTGAGTTTACAGTATTTTCACTGAATATTTTAGAACAGTAATTCCTGAGGTCTGGGAAAGGCTCTCAGCTGATCACCAGAACTGCAGTGAACAGCATTTTGGGTTAAAACTTGAGGCAGCATAAGAAAACCTGAAAAAAATTTTAAGAAAAATTTAAGGTTGGTTTTGATCCATCAAACCACAACATTCATGAATCAAATGAAAAAAAACCCTAAGGAAAAACAGGAAACTCGGCCTATAATTTGAGTACATATCATGAGATACTTTAAAGGCCTGATTTTCAGAGTTTACTTTAGATGATATTAAAAAAAAAAAAAGCAAGAAACCAAACCCAACCAAATAAATACACAAATACTGTGAGCACTTTAAAAAAAATCTTTCCAGGTCCACAGTAAAACCTTATACTGGGATAAGTTAAGCAAATAACACCCCCAACAACAGTTCTTAATAGAAGTTCAATTACTAATTAATTCCCCTCTTCCCCCACTGAGCACAAAAGGCATAGCAACAAGGCATTCCCCAATTCTGTTACCAATCTCTGCTCAAATGTTTAGCCTATATCTAGGAAAGTCTTTCTGCTTCTGCATCACCCTGTCTGACAAGGAGAAAACCTTTCTTCTTCCCCAACCCATGCAGGCATACAGCTGTAGGGTTCTGCACCTGTACTCTCTGCAATTACCGCACGTGGGGAAAACCAATGAAAGTATTAGAACAGTCCTCTATTGATGGTGAGCCACATCCCTAAGAAACACTCTTCCATAGGAGCAAATTTGGCAAAGCAGATGCTGAAGGGTTACCCACAAGTGCCATTAAGACTGTATAATAGAGTCCTAACCTCATGCAGTGCACGTCCTAAAGTCACCCACCAGTCCAAACTCAGCAGAAGAAGCTTGTTTTCTCCTCCACTACTGCACAAACTCTATCCATTTTTCAGAGACATTTATCTGTAAAAATAATCTGTGCACAAAACAACTACCACCAAAAAAAAAAAAAAATAAGTATAGTAGTAGCAACAAGGTAGGGCCTTAATTTTTAAAGGATTTGTGTACATAACAAAGAGACAGCCCCTACACCAAGAAAAAAAAAAAGCATGATCAAAGTGCAAGACTAACTTTGATAGTTGACAGTCTTACTTGAGGACACCAAACAGATACACCTCCCTGTGTTTTCCTTCTCACTTCATCCTCACAGAGGTTCATTCTCCAGGCATGATGTCCTGATCAAACAGAACCTAGAATCCAGCAGATCTTTAACCTGCTCCTAATTGGCATATGTAAGTAGTTAAATACAGATTGGTGTTGCTCCTAATTAAGTATACCTGTTTCCACCCAGAGAACTTTTCTTTCCACTCAGAGGAACACCCAGGACTAGCAAAACAGATGCCTTGAATTAGCAGAGAAGTCATATGTGCTGACAGGTATATTATAGGCAGATTGTCCCACTTTTCCACCCACTGAATTCTTGTTGCTAATCTAATTAATACCCTCTCATTATTTCAGATGGTCACTTGGCAAGTGACAGCAAAGATAAAATGCTCAGGTATCTTGTGACACACACCTGGGTTTTGTCTGCCCCATTTCCAACACACTTTGTTTTGTTTCTCTTGCCTATCTCCCTCCTTTAGTGTTCACCTCTTGTAAACATGGTGGCTCTGCTTCCCAGCTCTTGAGAGAAATAGAGATAGATCATGGCTGAATTGGAAGCCAAACATATCTCTCTTTTCCCTTTGTTTTCCAATTTATTGCCTCTGTTCTCCTCTGTGTCCCTTCCACTTTCCAACCCTTCTCACCTCTCCCACTTCCTATACTACATACTCTTCACTTTTCTCATAAGCTCATCCACCACCCACTCACGTGGTGTTGATCTAGAGGCTACAGCTAGGACTGAGGACCATGCTGAACTGGGTATAACCCATGGAGCAGGAGGACAGTACTTGCCTAGAAATTTTAGAGGCCAGGTATTTGAAGACACAAGGAGTGAGGCAAACAAAGAGGATGCAGATTTGGTAAAAGTCAAAATACTGTGTTCCCACATTCTGGGAACATATAAAATGCACTGAAGGTGTAGAGTGGTAGCAACAAAGATCACCTCTGCAGAATGGATGGGTTCATGGAAAGCTGAGGCCATTGCAAAGAGAGAGGGTCCATGGATCAGAGCTCCTTTGAATGAAAACCTGGTAATTGTCAGCCTTTTATATCCACAATTCTTGCCCTCCTCACAAGTGACTCAACTTCTCCACTCAGAAAACACTGCCTTCATGACTAACACTAATGCTATTCTTGTAAAATGTCTGATGCAAATACCACTTAACTTAGTGGGAAAAATAAATTATGAAAGACACCCTAAGAAGTTAAATAAGGTCCACTGATTGAATGCAGGGAATAAATCCAGATACTAAATTTTTAACCTGAATTTCAAGTATTCCCATGGTGAGGAGACAGACATATGATGACCAAGCAGTTTTGTATGAAAACAGACCTTTCCTTATTTAAAGTGTACTAGTAGATCTGTGTATTTTCTGTTATGCAAATCATAGTCTAGCAGATAAGAATTGTTTAAGAAAAAGGCTTGAGACATAAAACTCAAACTGTATCAAGCCCAATCCTCCACAAAGCTCCTGTTATGTTGCATCAATTTAGCCTGCTGCCAGCAATAAATACAATAATTGCATTCAGTCAGGAAGAAATAAAGGCCGAGGACCTGAATTCTTAGTTATCATAGGTCTTATACTAGATCAAAACATTCTCTTGGTTGCACCATCCTATTTCCTCTTTGGGAAGTCACTAGAGGGCATTATCACCTACTCAATCTCTCCTGCAGACCAGGTCAGACTCTCATACCCTACCCTCCAGGGAAGGGGATGGGTGCGCCCACGCTGCTGCCTGTAGGATTGCCCTCTGCAGAGCAGTGAAAACAGCTTTCCAGCTTCTCCCACAGGTCCTAGCAGAGGGGGACCCGCAAAGCATCATGAAAATGGCCTACTTTGGATCACAGCAGAGAGGAGAATTGAGGAATACTTGGCTCTCAGCAATCTTTAGCTTTCAGTGTGCATGCACACACACACCCCCGTTAGAGCTATCACCTGCTTCACAACCACCTCTGCACAACAGCTCCCTCTCAAGTGTCTCTTTAAAATACTAAACGGAGATGTCCGTCAAACACGTAGTACTCTCACTTCTCTATAGAGTTACCTGCCAAAGTGCTCACACGGTGACTTTCCAAAATTGCCCTAGTGCCCTTACTGTGAGCAGTGGAAAGAACTGGGTGTTGCATGAACTACAGAGGAGAAGATCCAGCCACTGATTTGAGTATTTGCACACAGCTGTTTTACCCTCTTTTTTTTTTTTAAATCCCTTTCCCTTGTTTTGTTCTTGTTCTTCCTAAAAGTCCCAGGTACATCACCTCCATGGCTTGCTATTCATCTCCATAAGCACAACCCACACTCTTCTGGGATTCCTTAATAACATCACTACTTGGGCAGCTTTGCTGGAGATAAAGCACAATGTACATACCAACTGGAAGGCAGGGAGCCTATGAGTCTGACTTCAGACACTGCTAATTCCCAGCAGTGTGAAACCCACGTACATTTCCTCCCCTGCATTATCACCACCACATCCCAGTGCCACAAGCTGCCACACACAATAAAAGGAGCACCTGCTCCTCAGCTATATGCAGAGCAGGAGAGATTTCTCTCATATCTCACTGCCTACATTTTCCAAATTAAGTTATTCTGAGGTTGGATAGCTGTAATGTCTTGAGAAAGGTCTTCATCTGTCAGAGTACTTGGAAGGAAGCGCCTCTTTTCTTTGTTTTCAGAAAATGATGGAGTTCAGAAAGACTATGGACAAGTGACACAATGGCTCGTTGCATGCAAAATGCACCCATGCCTCACCAGGGTCTTCCAAGAGCAGCTTTGGATCATCTCCAAAGCCTGGAGCAGTGCAAAAACCACCTGAAGTTCCAGTGTGAGGAACACCTGCTATACAAGGAAGAGGTCTACGGGTCATAAAGAGTTTGTGACATTTTGATTTTTACCTGGGATTTTCCCTTCCAAGGGTGGGTACCTGGAGCTGCTCTATCCAGGCTGACTCCCAAGTGCATACTTTAGTTTGGAGGGAATAAATAAGCAGTAGGCGCACAGCACCCTTGCCATTAGCACTGTTCTACCCAGTATAATATGCAAGAGAGAAGCTTCATCAACTGGTTAGCAAAATAGATCAAATGGAAGCACAGCAAGAACTGGAGGAGGGAAGCTGGAAGGAACACTGATATTTATCACTAGAAAGGTGGAGGGGCAGTGCTATAAAAGGCAGATAAGCAAGTAGGTAGGTAGAGAAATAAGAGGAAAACATTGGAACCAGATTCCAAACAAATTAAGACTGGGGCACAAACAATTTTGTTAGCCTCACTGTCTGAGTCCTGGAAACAATGACATAATTGAATTAGAAAAATCAAAGCAGCACGCTCAAGGGGGTCATAAGTCTTAACAATTTTGTGTCAGAAACTCCAAACCTGGTAAAAGCCTTTGTGGATCTTTCTGTAATGGAAGTTATCAATGTTTTCAGGGAACAACAATAAAAAAATCACTTTGAGCAACAGCTTGCTTTTTCCTATATATACTTGAACGAATAAGATTTCCCTGGACTAGAAAGAGTGGCTCCTACCTTTCTGTGTGCATACAATGGGAGGATACTTGGTGATTATCATACACTAAAGCTCCCATACTAGGCAAAGACACAGACTGAGTCACTCTAACAGAAATCCACCCATTCCCAGGCCTACAGCGCTTAATCACAAGCCAGCATTTAGATATGCAAATAGCAACATATTGTTATCAGCAGCTTGTCCAATAATATTTCCTTTGTTTCATCAAAAAGGTGTGTATCAGTTTTGTACAGCTGGCAGTGAACATGCAAAGAGGAATTTGAAAAAGCAAGACCAGCCCGATCAGCAGACTCTGCCAGTCTGATTGCAGGCACTGCTGATGTCAGACGATGCATCAGAAACTTAGGGTGCTAATGACTTGTTGTGTTTGACATTATGCTGCTATCCCTCAGTAGATATTTTTCACTCTGGGTTTTGTTTTTATAAATTTTTTAATGGATACATTACTCATAACCTGGAAGTTTCAAGGGAAAATTTTGAAAACAGGATGAAAGCTCAAGGGGACAAGGGAAGAAGTGAGAGAAAACTTGTCTGAATCTTCACATGTACTTACTCCAAAACACAGCAGTGTAAAACACCTTGTCCTTGGTCACGAGCCTGTTACAGAATCAGAAATACACCTGACTTCATCTTCTCAGCTGCATTTGTATACATGCATACATAGATAATCAACTGTAGTCCTTGAAAATAAGTTCAATCACATTAAAAAAAAACAACAACAAAAAAAAAGGACGGCATTTGAAGTAATAGATCTAAGTAAATTATCATCCTGAAATAATCTGGGTAGTTTATGGTCTTTGCTTTTTTGCCTGTCTTTCCTTTGGAGATTTGAAAGACAATTTTTAGAGCCTAATTAACTTTTTGCATGAAGAGGCACTCCTTTCATTTTGGAGAATTAATCACATTTAATCTACAGACACTAGACATTATAGCAAATCTGTCTGCCCACTGTGACAGATAGATTAGGAGAAAATAAATGGAAAGTGACATTCACATTAGCGTGAGAGCGTTTTTGGCAGCCATCAACTGGCTTTTCTAGTTACTATGACTTTAAGCCATCATCACTTTTTCATTACAGCTCCCCAGTTGGGTCGGTTAGGTTGCCAGGTGGCTTTTCCAGGCGTTTACTATGACAGTTGTGTTGTTTATGTTCAAAGTTATCAAACTCCTTCTGAGTGAACTGCTTTCTTAAGTAGAGAGTATCCTACTGCCAGCTGGAGACTGGCTGTGAGGAGTGGTTTGGAGTCAAAACTCTTTAGGTACAGAGGAGTGCAGATTCAATTGCAAACAGGGGACAAGTGTTCATTAACACATTTTGAGCTGCATACCCATGGGCCTTTGTTCTAACAGTGAAGGTGCTGGAGAAGATGGAATATTCTTATGAGGGTCTTCGCACAAAACAGAAACACATGTACCTGTATGAGAGGACAACTCAACAAGAATACCAGTGCATTGAAATATGTCTAAGAAGGAGCAGGGTGGGAACAGATAAAAGGATTAAGAATAGATGAGATTTCCATAACCACACTCAAGAAGAAAAAATACAGTTGCTGTGTTTTGTGCTTCCAGCCAGAAGCATAATCTGTACTTTGCAGAATACCTACAGAAATAGGGGTGCTGTTCTAGGGTGATTTATATCAGCTAAATAAAGGTAATTAAAGATATAAAGACTGAAGCAGTAAAAACAAGGCTGAGCTATTTAACCAAGTGTGACATCTTTGCATGACTGATTATTCATTAACTACTCCTAGGTAGTTAAAAAACATAAAATGTGATTCATAACCTCTGGAAAGAAAATAAGCTATTTATTAAGAAACCTAACTTTATGCTGCTCCTAAAACTAGCATAAATATTTTAATTCCTTTCTACAAACTTTCTTAAAAAACATGATTAAATGCACCCATGCACATAATGCACATATATATATATATGTGCATATATTTTCTAACTGCCAATTAGAAAGTAGTCACTGATGTATGAGATATAAATGCATATTCCAAAAGCATATTCCACAATTAGTTATAATTTCTACCAAATCCTTACCATGTATTTTTATGGAGATCAACTCTATCAGCTAAGGAATACTAAATTAGAAGGCCTTTAAAAAAGAAAAATGACCCACAAAATTATCCTCTGAACAGTCTGAAAGCTCCTCACAAATAGGTAATTGAGTAGTGCTCTAAATGATGACTGCAGTATAGGAACAACTCTTCATTAGCTCTCCACATGCAGTAATTTCAGCTCATTTACACCATCAGTTAGCTGCTAACCCTGACTCCACTGCAAGCATAAATATGGGGTGAGGGGTGGGTAATGTGAGAGACACCACAACACTATGTATTACTAGAGCATTGCACAGCACCTGGAAATCCTTAATTACAGCTCACAATTCAGTAACTAACCAAGCACATATATTTCACAAAACAATCTGTTAATGGGAAAAATTAAAAAAAAAAAGCAGAAAGTAATTCTTATTTATTCATCTGGGCATCAAGGCAACTGTTAATTTCCATGTGATCTGGGGGTTTTGTTAATTTTTATGGGTTTTTTTACATTTTCCCTACCCATTCTGCTGCTAATCATGACTTTTTTTTCTTAGTTGTTGGTATCTTTTGCATTGATGAGGTACAGTATGTAAATATACATCATTATTAAAAGTTATGACATTATGAGCATGCTTTCTTATTATTTGTACTTTAAAGTAAACCTAAAACAAACAAGGAATTGCTATCAAAAGTAATTGCCATAATGTTGCTTGACTATCAGATGCCATAATTGGATGTTGCTACAGTTGCCAGTGCATTTATAGTTGAGATATTCAGGTATTATGTGGAATTTTCCCAGAATGTCTGTGTAAATTAAATACCAAATTTCATAGACTAGCTTAAACATTGATGTTGCAGCTTTTCTTGCAGGGTAAAATCCTGGCACAACTTCTGTAGGATCTGTTTTGGAATTGCCATGTCATAGATTTCCTTTTGTCCTCTGATGCTCACGTTTTACTAAAGAAGAAAAATATAATCTTAATGTATGTAAGCAAAAATGTCCCTCTAAACCACCTTCATATTAATTTCTACAATTATGCTCCATCTTTGTTTGCTTCAGTATTTAATGAAAAATTTATAGTAACATTTCTGACATTCCTAGATTTGTTTGTTTTGATTGCAACTACGAAGTTTCCTGGAACAAATCAAGGCTTATAGTTAAAAGTCCTTTATGTCATATGAATATATAAGTTACTTCTTAAAATGCAGTGACTGCTTATAAGGTTGCTGCTATACCTGACTGCACTGCAGCCTTTCTTGCTTTCCTTTCCACCAATTAACAGCAGCTGAAGGAAATGGACGGATTTTCTAAGGAATCTGCAATGGGATGTTAAGCTCTCCTTTCATTGGCTACAGTTTTTGTTTCTCTTACTACAGTGTTCTGTAGATGTCAACATCTTACAAAAAAAAAAATACTGACAGATGACTTGAAAAGCTTTCTTCTGGACTTTGCAGAATTTCCTTCCTTCATCTCTTCTACAAAACTTATCCACAGTGCTTAAACACAGTTTGGTCCCTAAAGTTAAGTTAAGAAGAGATGGAAAATTTTGTCAGTAAGATAAAGGCAGACCTACTTCCAGAAAAACATGCAGTTATGCAAAGCATAAAGTAATGATATGCTCATAGCATTAGATATGGAAGATAGGAATGGAGGTTATCTAAGCTGCCCCTCTGTTCATGAAGGCTTGAAACATCTAGAGACTAATAAAACTAATACCAGAGTCAGTAACCTCCTGTGGCATCTGTTACTTGGACAACTGAACTTACCAGGTACTGAGTGAGCACCTGCTCTGAATTATCCTCAAACCTGCTTTGTTTCAAGAGGCTTCTGTAATAGCAGAACAATTAGCCTCAGTGTTTTCTTACTGCAACATTGTCAGCCCAAGAGAGTAAGATACAGGATGCAAATGATGACCTGAGGACTCGGGAATTTAATAAGCAAAAACACCACATGCAAACTCTAGTGGGTAGAGATTCCTCTAATATGTATGAGTGTTGGTTTTAGAGTGAGATGGAGCGATCTCGCTGGAAGAAGTTGTTGTGTAAGTGTGGAATGTCCCTCTTTGACCTGCTGGATCTGGACAGTCCACATCTGGACTGACATGCAACAATGCTCCGGCCCCACAGCTACTCTGCGGATATTCAGAAATACTCTGTGA
This sequence comes from Heliornis fulica, assembly GCA_013399135.1. Taxonomy (NCBI): domain Eukaryota; kingdom Metazoa; phylum Chordata; class Aves; order Gruiformes; family Heliornithidae; genus Heliornis; species Heliornis fulica. Next base: position 306,464 of record VXBZ01007612.1, on the reverse strand, counting down.
GAAAGCCAACAATCCAGTTTTCAGCTGGAGTTGAGGCATTTGTGCTGTATGACATAAGCATTTCCATTGCATGATAAAAAGTGTGGCATCTAATAAACTCATCATCTGGTTCATGTAGGTATGCATCACTCCTGTTATTGTGGTTAATGGTAACAGTGCTTAATATCAGAGTAGCAACTGCCAGTCACTGCAGGGACTGAGCTTTGTGGAGATAAAAACCACAAACCAAACAAAAACCAAAAAACAAGCCAGAATCATTCTCAAGGAATTTATTCTGGAAATAAGTTTGAAATATTTTTTAGCTGGAACCAACAGGTCACGAATCACCACCCCACACTGCCACATTTCATCTCAGATAACACAAACCAAAAGCAAAAGAGCAGTGTGTGTGTATTTATCAGCCTATTACCTAGAGCCAATACTCTGCCTTGTCGTTGCCCCCATTGCAAAGCAATAATCCCTGGCAGACAGGAGTGGCAGCCCAGTGGGTAGACCTCATGGATCAGAGTCCAAAGGGCTGATGTGAGAGCATTATCTTGCTAATACCTAGAAAAATGAAGGCCCCACTTCTCCCATCAGCAGGACCATTTTATCTGTGTTGGTTCTTACACCCCAAAGCGTGGGGGGATTCTTAGCTGGAAAATATAAGGAGCAAAATGAATTGGGCACAACTAGGGCAGAAAAGAGCTTTGCATTTGCAGGAGAAGCAAGCCTCATGTTCTTTCCATAAAGACTAAAAGCCCAGTGCTGCAAGCTCAGGTATAAAAGCATCTTCAGCCTGGGGTGCCCAAGCTCCATCTGATTTTGCCACCCCTGCTTCCCTGGCACTGCAAAGCCTGCTCTGTTTGCAGATCCTGCCATTATGATGGTGCGGGCAAACTAAACCCTACTGTCCCCAGGGCCATCAGACTCCCTTACCACACACAGGCTGCTAGTGGGGAGTGGCTGGTCCTAAAACATGTTAGGAACTGCTCGAGAAAGTGGCAAGACATGTGCCAGGGCTGTTGTGAGAGTTAGAGTACAATGCCGTAAACGATCAAGCGAGGAGCGTTTCTTCACGGTTTGATTCAGCGGCTCAGATGTAGCCACAGAGGCCGTAAGCTTTTAGTTGCAATCAGTTTCCCAGAGCGGTTCCGTCTGATGCAGAAGGGACCAAACCCACCTCTGCCTTCACCTCATTCATTTTGGCAGAATCACAGGGGTTTGGTCAGGCGAGAGGAACACAGCACAGTTCATCCTGACTTAAACTGCCCCAGTTCTTGAGACTTTACTAAAAATACCCATTGGCAGAGACCAGCTACTCTAAAGCTTTTCCCCATTCTCCCTTCCAGCCCTGGTTAGATGTGCTTTCTGAAGGGCTTCCAGACAAGCATTTTTGCTTTTTTTGTCATTACTGTTTTGCTTCAGCTCAAAATCAAAATTTGAAAAGGTAAAAAAAAAAACAAAACAACCCCCCCAAAAAAAGGTTTACTTCTGGAAAATAATGAATATGTAATGTCTGAATGGGTAGAGAAATAGGGGCTTTTACCTTATGATCGACTTGCCAAAATTCACTCTGCAGTAAAATTATTCTTCCTCCAATTCTGCCTTCCCTCCTGTCATTAAACTCACACTGAAATAACACTCTTAATCCCCAAGAAGCATCAATATTTTTGCTGCAAAGTGTTGCACAACTTGTGGTATGGACTGATGCCATGCATTAGCCATGAAGCAAGGTTTGACGTAGCTAAAGAACATCAAGTACAATACCACATTTTATCAAAACCAAACAGCAGAACAATGCACACAAGGCTCTCACAAATATACCAGACCCATCAGATTTCAATCTGATAAAGTCAATACAGAGAAGAAATATAGGGTACAGTCTGTCTTCATTAACATAGAAATAGGACCAGCAGTTCCACTCTGCCTCTGCACCCTGCTCTTAGCTGAACAGACTTGGGGGCCAGTCTATTCAGATTGAATATTGGGAATTCGGAGTTTAGATAAGTGCTTTTTCCCACCAGGCTGCCTGGCCCTCAGAAATGCCATGGAAGGGACTTGCCCAACTTCTCTCCCCCAGGCAGAAGGAATCAAATCAAATTCTTGACTTCTGGGGAGTGCCTCTCTGCAGACCCTCAGCAACAGGACCACTGTCTCAGCTCTGCCTGCAGCTAAAAGGGATGCACTCACACATATAACCAGTGAGCCAGCAGAGGCTTAACCTGTGCCACCAAACAGCTCACAACAGTGTAATGTGACCCTTCTACCAGAGTGCTTGTTAGGTGTATCTTCTGCATTGGGTCCAAATAAAATCCAACTCTGTGTCTCCTGTTGTGATATCTTGGTTGAAATGGTGCCATTTACTATAGGACTTGGAAATTCTCTATGAGGGAGAGATTTGTCTCCTTCTCTGGAGACATTCAAGACCAATCTGGACGTGTTCCTGTGTGATCTAATCTAAGTGATCCTGCTCAGGCAGGGGGATTGGACTAGATGATCTTTCGAGGTCCCTTCTAACTCCTGACATTCTGTGAATCTGTGATTCTGTGATTCTTACAAGCAGGAAATATATTGAAGAAGAGTGTGGCACCACAGGGAAAATCTAGAGAACAGTTGTAGGGGGTTGAGCTGAGCTCTGGCAGCTGATGTTGAAATGAGGTGGCTCACCAACACCTTAGCTGTCCCCTGTGGCACTGAGGACACCGGGGATGCATCCTGAGCATGTACAGAAGGCAGCAAAGTGGAGACAGACCCCAGCTGCTTTCACCTGGAGCTTGCAGGTCTAGCTGTGGTTACACAAAGTGCTATGGGGGCTAATTGTCCAGGGCTCTTCACCATTTCCCAGCCAGGTTTGTGTGTTGGCCACACTCTCCCAGTTCAAATGCCACCAGTACCCGAGCAGGCTAAATGAATGCAACTTCAGGTACATCTGCATGTCCAGCTGACATGTTCTGTTACAACATGTGTAGTCTACATTGACAGGTTAGGGGAGGAATTGTCTGTGTGCCTTTCATTGTTCCAGATACAGGGACAAAAGATCTGACCAGATGGATCAGTCTGTCTTCCAAGAGTACAAGGATGCACCATGCAAAAGCATGCAAGCCAGCCCACACACCAGAAACATCACTCCTAGAGCAGTGATCCACCTAACGATGTAAGAGATGAACCCTGCTAATTAAGGATCTACAACAACCCTGGGAAGCAAGTGTCAAACCAGCTGGACACATTTGTGCTGCACTGGGCACTGTACAGGCAGTTCTGCAGAGTGACTGTGCTAATTTTGTGGCTGGCCTGCTTCCATCACCCAACTTGACCGCTCGCAATGACCCAGGACACCCCAGAGCTGCACCCTGCCCTGAGCCACATCCATGCTGAACCTGCTGACTCTGACTCATGGGAAACCTGAGTGCAGCACACTTTTCCTAAAAACACAGCTCTTACTGGCGTCACCAGGTTTCTCTCACTTTTTCAGCTCATTTTTGGGGGACGTGCATGTGGCACACATTGCAGGGGGGGGCTGACTGCACTGCATAACCTGGCACAATTCCACGCTGGGCTATGCTTCTCTTTGGTGGAAGCCTTGAGGTTGGGGTTACAGTCCCTAGAGCCCCATCTTCACGGTTTGTGTTCTGGCCCATGCTGCCATTGCAGGGCCTAAAGGGAGGAGGGATGGAAGAAAAAGCACTGACTTCTACGGTTGGAGAACAAATAATGTAACTCACCATTGACATATCTAAGTCCTCGATTGATGTGTTAGGCACATGGTGATTGGAAAAGAGGGTTGAAGTGCTAAAGTGAAGATAAATGAGCAAGCCCACACTGCCGAAACCCATGCTGTGACATGTTCACAGTAGAGCCAAGGTTTTGCTTAATTCAGTAAATATCCTAATTTAGACATCAATCCAAGCCTTCTTTAATGAGACATGGAAAACTTGCAAAAAAAGAGTCAGTGCTCCTGACTTGAGAGGGTTTGAATGTTTTGTTACTGCAGGAGTTATTTTCCCCACCATGTTTTCTCTCTCAATTACAATTGAGGCCAGATGACACAATAGGTGAGTACATGAGTACAAATATTTTTAAAAGGAAGAGTTTCTAAACCTTTATTGCATTTTTTACTGGCAAAGACATAGTCTCCCTGAATGGGTTTGTCTATTCTGTAACCAAAGTTATTTATTTTCTCAAGTCTTATTTTAAAAGGTGGTTAATGGACATGTTATTTCATCAAAGAAGAAATGCACGAAGACCAAAGGTTGTTCTGATTTACGGTTGAGCTGCCTGGTATATGTTATGGCTTGGATTTACATTAAACCATTGTGACTTAGAGTAAATCAAAGAGAGACGATAAATGGAAAATGTTTACAAGGCCACTCCAATAACTGAATAAATGGGCTGAAAATGTCTGCATGCCTCTCACATCAGCTGAGGATGATAGCTTCACCTGAGATTGAATCTGACCTGTTGCCACTCTACACATTGCCCAGCTACAGCAAATAATATAAATCACATATAATTTTCTTTTTTCAAGCACAGTGAAGGAAAACAAATAATCAGAAAAAAAATAATCAGGTAATTGACTCCTTTTGCAACTTCACCTTCTCATTAAGTTTGCTCTAGCATCAACACATGTAACACAGAGATAAGAAAATGATAGATATAAAGAAAATGGCCTTTCTATATACAGAAACCAGAGGGGATAGTTACTAGTGGACAAAGGTTTACCTCCCAGGTGCTCAACTGAGTACCCACATTCCAAGGTAAGCGTTAGGTTATGCCACCAGCCACCAACAGAGCAGCCAAACATTTCACAACGTAACATGGAAGGAAACGCTGAGTTCAAACACAAGGGACCAAGACGGCAAAGCCATCAGCTACAGCTTCTGCACAAAACTGTGCACCATCACTGCTGAGAGCATGCCTGACTGCAGCCTGTAAACCAAGGGAAACAAAGCCACCTCCGGGAAAAAACCCTCCAGATATTTTTGATTCCAAAGCAGCTGTAGCACTGCTGAGCAAGCACCAAGGGAGGGGAAAAAGCTTGCATGACCTACACGGACTCTGAAGCAAAAGCGGTGGAACCAGCAAGTGCCCAGGCTCCACCATGGCATTCGCTCACTCCTGGGATTTTGCTCAAAGGCGTCCGAAATGCCACAGAGATACACGTGTTATTCCTGGGCAGCTCCCCAGTGACCTGCACTGGCTTTGCCAAATCTTTCCATGTGACATTTGAAAACTAGTGGTTTGTTGACATTTTCCTGTGAAAACCTCTCAAACAGTTGATCACCTGTATTTATAAAATTCTTCCACTGCTAGCATGAGCTACTTCATAAATTTCACTCATCTGCCAGTTTTTTTTTCTTTAGTCTGTATTCTTCCATACAATGAACAGAAACATATTGGATTAACAGAAACAAACCACAGGAACGTCCTCGCCCTGGCACTGCCTGCGTGGCCTGGGACAGCCCCTGTCCTGACCTGTGCAAACGTGCAAATATGCAGATCTGCCCTCAGTAAAAAAATGGTGTTCTCAGCCCGGAGAGGCTCAACGGATGATGGGTGCTGTGATGACGGCTGTGAGGTGCTCAGATCTCAAATTTAAGGCTCATTGCAGGGTGTTTGTTTTCAGTTCAAGCATCAAAGATCATTGCCTGGCTCATCAAAGAGCACCCTTTCTTGTCAGTTTCTGGGAAGGTTTAAGGTTTCTCAGTCAGTTTGATGACTGATTCTCCATGTACCTCTACAAGTTCATTTAACAGTGGCAAAGTAAATCTGTTATCAGGTCCCAATTAAATAAATATTATTTTGAAGCATGTATTAATGCAAATAGCTGTTTGTGAAGATTTCTCCCATAACCAACTAAAAGCTTCTCTTAATTATTATTTTTCTAGATATCTTCATTTCACTGACAATTCAACTGAAATCCATGCTGGAAAGTTACATCACACCTTAAATTCCAGGCAACTTCCCTGTAAATACAAAGGAAAACTGTAATTGGCAAAAGTCCCCAGTTTCTGTGCCACAGTGAATTTACAAAGCTCGCAAAACACAGCTGAATTATTTGGTATGACAAGAGGCAATCCTGTCAGGTCACAGTTATGAAACTGCTCTCTTTGTAGAGAATGAAGATCAAAATGTGTTTTTATGACAAATTGAAAACTTTGGATGTATTGGATATCTGGACAGTGAGTAATTGGCATATAGTCTTTTGGCTGCAGCAGTCCACAGCCCATGTTAGGAAGGACTAAAACTTCTTGCCACATGGCTCTAGTGAAGTGCCATCATACCTGGTGCAAAATGGTGGTGCCCAACAGGACTACCATCTCCAGCACCACCTCTCCAGCCCTCCTTTTGTCTTCTCTGGTTGAGGAGGGGTGAAGAAGGAGCTGATTTTAAAATAAAAATGAAATAATATGTAACATATATAACATATCTATATATATAATAAAAATATATATAATGCCAAAATATCATGATTGCCTCTGGCCTGGAGTATGGGAGGACAGAGGTATTCACAAGCTTTAATTTCTTTTCCAGAATTTCAGAAAACAAGTAACAGCATCTTAAAACTGTGAGGATCATAATTATAAGCAGATAATTCTGACACCTTTCCTACACTGTTGAAATCAATCTATAGGTCTGCCCGTGAAGTAAAATATCAGTGCTGTGAGAAATTCTATTTGGTGGCTGCTCCACTTTCTTGTATCTTTTCAATACTCTTCATTTACCTTTTAGGATTTCTGTAACATTTTTTTTTCAAGAGTAAGGATATGCAAATGTTTTTTTCTGCTCTTATTTCATTCATTAGTAATATCTAACTCTGCAGGCTTGTGTATTTAAATCCACATCGATAGCACAGCTTGTGGTCAAGATGCCAACTGTTCTTCCACATACATTTAATTTCCATGGATGAAATGCTGATTCAAGTGGACTTCATAAAGAAGCAAATCATGAAAGGATGGAAATGAAGCTGTTACATGTGAGAGATCTTCTCCAGTCATCTCATTACTGCATACTAATGGTGCAGTTTAATCTCTACATCTTTTGTTTGGTCTGATTAGGCATATCCTGGTTCCTATTAGGCAGGCATCAGGAAGAGAGCAAGTTATCCTTAGAAGATAGCAGCGTGAGGCTCAGTCCTTGCTTCCTGACACACCCAAATCCCACATAATTTCATGTGCCTGAGGATGACAGTACCAGGTGCCAAGTCATTCTAGATATCCAAAATCTTTTTTGCTCAGGCTTGGCAAGTTCAGTAAGACATTTTCATCTTGTTAACTCTTGGGTCATCCTCTCTTGATTTTGCACTAAAATTCTCCAAATAGCAAGGTAAGGAGAGGTTTTTCCTAAGTAGAATTAAGTAGTGCTAAGTAAATTAGTTATAAGCACTTACCTATAGTTGCTACAAACTGATTTGGTCTGACACCAAAGCCAGCATATACTTTGCATAGGTTTTCTACTTCTCCTGGAGTACTGGGCAGAGTGTGCCACTTACCCACAAGGAGTTTATCTGATGACTCTCCCAACACAAGCATTGCATATCCTGCATGTCCCAAACCGAAACGCAAACACAAAGCTTTCATTGACTACAGATGATCCTCAGATGATTAGTCTTAGTAGGCTGCAGCCAGCCTTTTGTAACTACCTTCCTAAATACCAAGCATTACTCAGCTTAGAAGATTGATGCTAATGTATTTTCTTCAGCTGTATTCTGGAAGGCTAGGTCTCCTTGCTGCTTTGTTGATAATAGTCTGGAAGTTCAGTGTTGGGTAAGGTTTCTCACCTTCTTTTCTTTTAACTACTTCTTGAGAACTCACCAGAAGACGGAAATTAGAGAACACGAAACCAGAGAATGAGAGAGTGTTGCGAAAGAGGTGATCAGCATGTGGTATGTGAAAGGAAAAAAAATTACATCAACTCCTTTAACTTGATCTGTTTCTTTTGAAACTGTTTCTTTCACATCTTCACCTTACACTGGGACTCCTTTGTCTCCCACTGGTGAAACATGAACATCACACATGAAAACTGGGATTGGCTAAAAGATATAATTTTCCATTAAAAAAAAGCCAACTTGGCAAGCTGATTTGATGGGCTTTTCTGTCAAACCAGAAATGTCTATGATACTTNCATCAACATCAACATCAACAACAAATATGCACTATTCATCTTCCACAGTCCATTTTTTATGGACTGGCAAGTTTTTATCAGAATTTATTTTAACAAACAAAAATAGTCAAACTTTTATTTATTTTTTTCTTAAAAATACTTTCAGCAAAACTAAAAGCATTTCACTAGAAATGCAGGTGCCTCCAGCAGACAGTTTAGTGCTTCCTAGCAGTTAAAGGAAAAGAAAGAACAATCCCAGTGCTGGGCAGCTACCTATATCCTGCAGATGCACTCACAGTCAGGATCTGTTTGTATGACTTTGGGGAAGTTACTTCAGCTTCTCAAGTCTACACAGGTACATAAGCATCTCAAAACCTCCAAGTAGATCTTGACTTTATTTTCTGTGTATAAGTGGTGTGTAAAAAGAGGATTATTGTACTTCTGTTTCTGACAGCAATATGTTAAGGACAGGGTTGGAAGGTGTTTTAGCCTGGGCTGTTTTATGCATACAGGAAAATTTTTGTCTTATCTTTTGGTAGATAGAAGGGCGGTTATTTGCAACACATGATGTTGCCAATGTAGAAGTATAGACCAATCTAAGGTAACATTTCCCACAATCTAATGACATCAACAACCTCTCTTAATTCCTTATAAAACTTGAACTTGCTTTATCACTCATCTGCAGGGAAACAGTCCACAGTAAACAATTACCTAACAGGTTATATAGGTGAGGCTCAAACATAACTCAGAGTAGGCCATTGTGATTTGTTCTACAAACACACACACACACACACACACACACACACACACACACACACACACCACTCCCCACATCCAGTGTAAGTTTTGCATATGTTTAGTCACACATATTCTATATTTATTATTGTATAGTAAATTTTATATCCATACGCTGCTCTTCTGTCCCAGAAATACCTGCAATTTCTTGCAGATCATAGAAACAAGTGAGCAAATACATCATGAAATCCTAGGAAAGGCAGCTCTGTGAACTGCCAATGCATGCAACTATTTTAGAAAAACAATTTCTGAAAAACAATTTTTTTTCCATACAGACATTCTTGTTTCATCAAAGCCTACATGACTCACAAAGACATACTGCAGAGTCATAAAAAGCCAAGCTGGAAGAGATCTAAGATTGTGACAGTCCATTCATCAGCCAAAGGAAAGACCAGCTGCACTTATGTTATTCCCCAAAGATGTTGTTCTAACCTGTTCATATAAATAGATGTCTATTGTTGGGATTCCTATTTGTACCACCACAAATCTCTTGCGTACATCTACACCGAATTTTGTTTGCTATAGTTTAGGCATGTTATTTCTCATTGTGTCTCACTGGAAATGGGGAAAGGTTTATCTTCTTTCTGGCAATTTCTTACGTGTTTGAAAACTGTTATCATCTTTCTGTAATACAACCCTGATTTTCTAATCTTTCATCATAAAACGTGTCTACTAGGTCTCTAGCCCTTCTCACTACACTACCAGGCTCCTGGCTTTGTTTTGGTTTGCTCTTTAAGTCCAGTGTCTAAAGGTTGGCATGATATTGTAGCTATACCTAGTCTTGCTGCTGCTGAGTAGGCTGGAAGGGCAGTGCTGTTATCTCACAGTTCTCACACCTATTTATATGTTCTCAATGTTTTTTTCATAACACCACAGCACTGCCAACTCATGTTGAACCTGTCATCCACTGCAATGTTACATTCCTTTTTTTTTTTTCTGCAAAACAACCCTCCAGTAAGTCCTTTGTGATCTCACATTTGTGCAACCGTTGCATATTTGTGCAACATATTGAGTGATTGGTCTTGTTTTTCTCTGTCTAGAACAGCAGTGAAAGTTCCCTATGAAGTACCATTAAGCTGAAAGCCTCACACATTGAACCTGGCACATTCCTGTTTTATTCCTAATGCCAGCCTGTCATGCCAACATAATAAAATTGGTCAGAAGGGTACTCAGGAACCCACTGAACCCAAAAAAAAATTTTTTTCATTCTAATAAATTTTTAAAACTACTGTCAAGATATTTTTTTAAAACTACATTTTAAAACCTTAGGAGTTGTAAATCATTGCTGTGTTTATTTTTAAACACATCTTCTGGGAAAAAAATTATGTGATTAATTCAAGAAGGTTGGGATTTCTTTTCTGTTTTTCCCTGGGACACATGTCAAGGATAACTTACTAGCACAAATTTTATTCTTTCATACCATGGCACATGCATCACAGTTTAAAAGCTGTGCTGTATGCCTCTGCTACTCAGTACTTGGGCTACGATTTCTACGTGTTGAAATAAAACTGACAGTCCCAAAGTAAAGGTTTATGAGCAAACAACTCCAGAGATCACTAGCTCAGCTGTCTCATCTGTGGATTATACTGGTTCTCTTTGGCAAACCACTTTAGCCATATGAGTGCAGAAAATAATGGTGTATGATATAGTAGAGAAATGTTAATGTATATCAGTTTCCAGGCATTGCAGAAATAATCTTTTCAAGCATACCACACTCCAGAAATACTTTAGTGGGACTACATACTGCAGCTGGATCTCTTGCATCTCCCACACACACATTTGTGGTAAGTCAGTTGTGTGTGTGCAGGGCTTCAGCTGCAATCACTTTAGGCGTGGAGAAAGATTTATGTCTGGAGTACACTCGGTACAGCACTGAACAGGAGAGTCTCTATCCAGAACAGCCGACACCATCTGCTACAAGGTCCCTCCAAAATAATACAGACATTTTATGTCCCCACACACCTAATAAGTCCCTCAATAAGTAACCATGGAGCACTCCACAGAGGTATGAGCATGCTAACCCATCTATCAAAAGCAGGATCTCTTCAGGAGAAACGCATTTATAAATCCACTAGAGGAAAAATGAGTGAAACCTCCAGCTCCATTATCTTAAGTCAACAACTGGGGAAAAAAAATCAAATCAGATATTGCTGATGAGCAAATGAGAGGACATACTGGAGTGATTAATGAGTTTGGGCTTCATAGTTAGATAATTGGCTTTTTCTGGGAAAACACTCCTGTACAATGACATGGGTACATTTTCACATATAGTTAATGATCCAGGTCATATTTATGATTTGTGCTTTATGCTTTGTTGTATTTGATAGATAGAAGCCAACATACTCAAGAACACCTTAAAATAGTAAAACTTTAAGTCTTTCAGTGCTCTCCCTTTCCACTTAAAGGCACCTTTGGTGCACTTGCCTGCATTTTCACCAGGACATGGCAGGCATAGGAGGATGGACACAGTTACTACAGTATCTAACCATAAAGAGATCACATTCTGCTAACTAAACATTTCAACCACAGCCCTCTTATTAACCTAGACCTCTTATTACCCTGAGCTCCCTAAGTCTAGATTGAAAGGATACTTGTAGCTCTCTTGCTTTAAAAAAAACAAACAAACATCTCAGCAAGAGTCATACATTCTTTCCTGACTTTTCCTGGAAGCAAGTAGCATCTTTTACTCTTCACAGAGCAGTTTGCATCTTCTCTCTTCCCACTGCCTGAGCCACAGAAGCATCACTATGACTTCACCTGACCATTGTGCCCTTGCTCTGAAAGACATATGTAGATCAAATGCTTGACCCAGGCATCGCACTTGAATCTGCCTCACTCCTCTGGACAGACGTGTAAACCCAGAGAATAATCTAAGCCCAGATAAATTAATTGTCTGTAACCAAGCCCTCACAGTGTTGTGCTGAGCCAATTCACTTGAGGTTTCTTTGGGTTGGTTTATTTTTTGTTTGTTTTTTTGGGTTCTTTTCCCACCAAGCCCTTTAAATGGGCTGGGGAATGAAGGTGTGGGAACCAACAGAGGAACAGAGATGCATGGGTTGATCAGGCAGGTTTTTTTTATTTTATTATTTTAACTAGCATATCAATGAACACATACAGCCAAATCATAAAACTTTGAAATGGAAAAAAACGCAATAGGTCACACCTATACTCAACCACTTCCCTAGGAGACATCAGGTTATTGTTCCCAGATATTAATATGCAGATTTGGTATCCAGAGATCAAAAGTATTAGGTGTATCACACTGTACTTTCAATCCTTACAGTTATAATGGTTTCTCGCTCTGCTCGCACACTGCAGCATGGTGAGCACCATGCAGCTTTGCAGCGCAAACACCTCCAGCTACACAACAGCCCTTCACAGGGGCAAGCTGCACAGTCAAAACTTATTCCCAAAACTCATCTTTGCAATTTCTCCTTTTCTTAATTACATTCTGCCACTAATAACACATCTCTTCATCTTGGTGATAGATACTTCCCCCCCCCAAAAAAAAAAACCAACAAAACAAAGCCAAAACCACCTATCATTCAGTTTGATCCCCTTTATTTCCTCCTTCTCCACACAACAAGGGCTGTAAATACCCTTCCAGGCAGCACGGATGTAAGAGTTTCAGTGATCCTGATGACTCATATGACCTCTTAACCATCCTATGAGGACACTTGCTGGTGGGAGGTATTTTTCCCAAACTAACACCCTGTGCTACTAGCTTTTCTACAAACTTGTCCTTGCTGCTGTGCTGATTTTGGCTGGGATAGAGTTATTTTTCTTTAGTAGCTTAAATGGGGCTATGTTTTTGATTTGTGCTGGAAATACTGTTGATAGTACAGAGATATTTTCATCTGAATATAAGGAAGAACCTTTTCACTGTGACAAGGACAGAGCACTGGGACAGGCTGCCCAGAGAGGTTGTGGAGTCTCCTTCTCTGGAGACATTCAAGATCAATCTGGACACATTCCTGTGTGTTTTAATCTAGGTAATACTGCTCAGGCAGGGGGGTTGGACTAGATGATCTTTCGAGGTCCTTTCCAATTCCTAAAATTCTGTGATTCTGTGATTCTTAGCAGAGCTGACACCAAGACCTTTTCTGTTGGAACACACTGCCCCACCAGTGTGGAAGCTGAGAGTATACAAGAAGCTGGGACAGCTGACCCCAGCTGACCAAAGAGATATTCCATACCACATGACATCATGTTCAGCACATAAAGCTGGGGGAAGGAGGAGGAAGGATGGGGGATGTTCAGTGTGATAGCATTTGTCTTCCCACATCACCATGCTGGAGCCTTGCATCCCTGGGGATGGCTGAACCTCTGCCTGCCCATGGCAAGTGGGGAATGAATTCCTTATTTTGCTTTGCTTGTGTATGCAGCTTTTTTTTTTACCATTTCAACTCCCTGTGTCTCAACTTGCAAGTTTTCTCACTTTCACTCCTGTGATTGTCTCTCTCATTCCACTGCAAGCAGGAGGGGAGTGAGAGAGTGGCTGCATGGTGCTGAGCTGCTGAATGGTGTAAAACCATGAGAGCCACGTAGCAGAGGAGGCTTGTGATCATCCTGGATTCCCACATTTTTTATTAAGTGGTGGGGCATGGGAGCGCAGTTTCACAGTTTCACCCCCCAATCTCAGTAGTCGCTAGAGCCCTGTGCTTTGCTAGGCATACTGAAGCACTCTTAAGGATGAAAAACTCAATGGCAAAAGACAGTTATTTCATCACCGTGCAGAATTTAAGGGAAGGTGTTGCTATATTTATTAAAGCATAATTTAGGTCCCCCTGGTTTTCCCCATGGAGGTTTCACAATCTGTCTTATGCTGATCTAACTGGAACCAACTGCTAAAGGGATAGGAAGTTATCTACCTCTCCTGCTTCTCTGACTGCGGGTTTCTGACTTCTCCCTTGAGTTGTGACTGATGATCCTGTGACATCAGGATATGCAGATTCAACCAAAAAAGTTGCCCTTTTTTATTTCAGACTAATTGGAGGATAATGGTTGGACTAGATGATCTTAGGGGTCATTTCCAGCCTTAAAAAATTCTATGATTCTATGATTCTATGATCTATCAGTGACTGGGACCAGCCCATAGATCAATGCTGGTGCCAAGACCAGGCAACACCAGGCACTGAGCAACAAGACAAGGGAATAAGAGCTGCTCTTTCAGAATGGATCTCGAGTCAGCTCAACCAGGCCATGACTAAATTCATCTGTGATCAAACCCAAGGTTTTTCAAGGTAGCTGAGCTGGGACGAATGCTCCTGATAAGGTCCCACTTCCAGCTCTGCCTTCCTCCAAGCTAAGGAAAGGCTTGCTGGTGTACATCCTTTATGGGGTGGGGATCTGCTTAAATGTTCCCTCTCTTATAGGTCCCCTTGTCACTTGTAACCAAAATATTAGTTTATAATAGTTTTCTCACAGTGTTGCTGGCTGTTATGGTGTGACTTTTTCTTGAAATGCAGAGAAGTTTTTAAAATGCTGTTGGTCCTTGGGTATAGTCACATGGAGTTATTATCTTGTGAAACCATTTATTAAAGGTGACAGCAAAGCTTATTAGCTGACTTTGTTCTTGAGCATAAACAAATAGGTTATCATGCATAGTGAATTCAATTCACCAGAAGAAAAAAACGGGGGTTAAACTCCAGGACATAACTTTTCATTGTATGCATACTGAAAAATCACATCTGATGGAAACCAAGATAAAGGGTAGGTCTCGTTACAACTGTTCAGAGACCAAACTTCATGGCAACACAATATTCTTGGGATGAGATGGTGCTCGCTCAGAGCCTGGGACACCAACTGTGGGTCTTTGTATTCGAGCCTCCTTAAATTTGAGAGCACTGGGTTGCTCCTTGCCAGTACAAGCACATAGCAGAACATGTGAATTACTTCATACAAGTAGCGAGATCAGGTTTTAGAGAGACAAAAGGTGACTGTCAACCTCAAAATTCATTGCAATCCTCCAATCCACCACATTTTCAGAGCTGGTAACCCCAACCTCTATTTTTATAGCAAAATTTAAGAACTGCTCCACCTGATGTTCTGCAGTCCTCTGCAGCTGCTGACACTGATGGGTATGAGGGGGGCTGACACAGTGGCACAACTTGCTTCCTCACCTGTGCCAGCTCAATCAGAGCTTTACAGAAATGGATCATCTTGCAGAGCCATCAGGCATCTTCTGAGCTGCAGGGACTGGTGTGGCTAGGCAGGGGTCACAGGAGCCAAGTGGTGACAGGGAATGTCTGGGGAGATGGAAGGGCAAAACGAGTCTCTCTTCCAGTGGCAGCAAGGTGATAGATTGATTAGCTTTATCATCCAACTCTAAATTTCCTTGAAAACTAATATAACTATTACAATCCACTCACCCCCAAACCTACTGGAAAAGATAAAAGTGTCCACAAGCCATATGTGATTGCATGGCAGCTGCTGAATATGCCACCCATCCCAGTGCAGTGTTGTTCTCCACTAGTTGCCTCCTGGCATGCCAGTGATTTCAGCCTGAACATGCTGAAATATTTCACTCATGAACTATAAAATACTGAAAAATACTGGTTTGGCATGAATAACAGGTGAATCATCAGCATTTGTAATTGTTTGGGGGTATGGAGGTAGTCTTGGTTTAATTGTATTCTGGTTTCACATGAGAACATTGATATGAAACAGCAGTAATTGAATCTGATAAGCTCTGGTGAGCCTTCCCCTAGGAGATGAGGTATGATTTACAGAGAGATATAAGAGTACAGAGGGAACTCTAGAAGGATGCATGAAGGCTTGCAGGTTGCCTCACATTGCAGCTCATAGATTTTATATACTCCTAAAATGAGTGATCATCATCTCAGGCAAAGCTAATTACTGAGACACCATGATTGTATCTGCCATGAGAAGGCTGAAATTTAAGGCGTTTTCCTCCCCGTGTTTTTTAATTGATTGTCTCTCTATTTAAGCTTTCTTTGAAAATACAGGGATCTTAGACAGCATGAGCCAACAGTCTGTGTGTCTTTGGTGGTGAATGTTGTTTCTCCTATCAGTGTTCAGGTGGAGGTTTGGTGGAATGACTAGTTGCGGAGAAGTGCCATTTTACAATGCTATGATGGTCTCTTCACCTCCCTTAGAGGTTGCTGATACTGACATCATGGCTTAAAATAGCATCATTTCCTCACTGAATGCACCTCACATTGCCTGAAGTGAGGAAATCCTAGAATGTATCATACAATTATGTGAAAATCTGGGTTCAGTCAAGAAGCATCTTCCAATGGAAATAAAGTGCTTCTCACAATGAATGATATTTGTAATAAAAAGTCCACCTGCTAATCTTGTTTTGTGATCTGATTGGCTTAATAGATCACTTGATCTAAATCACCGTAAGAAGAATCTATCAACCTCTAAAGTGAGATAAAACTGCAGACTCAGATACAAATGAAAAATCAAGTACAAGACATACATAGAATATATACTGCTAGTTGATAAATATTTATGAGCATTCCTACTTACCCAGGGCCAAGAAGTGTTGCGTATGCAGCAATCTTGTCTGTAAAGGGAGAGGACAAAGGCACATTTTGTGTTGCTCTTGAACAGGCCAGCTCTAGGAACAGAAACTGCACTTCTGGAACAGCCCATCTCCTCATTCCTCAACTAGATTGAAGAGGCAAAAAACCAAATTTGCAGTGCTGAGAGTTTTGTAGGTTACCTCCAAATTTTCCTACTTTTCATCCAGATATTAGGGGCACGCACCAGGGATGACAGTGAAATGTGACGGAAGTCCTGTGGTAGAAAGGAAGGTATCAGAATGTAAAATTCATGGGGCAGATCCTTAACTGGTTTAATTTTTTAATGAAAACATATAAATGCTTATGTCAGATCTACTGTGAATCACAATCCTTTAAGCAAAATATAATTCCAACTGCTGGGTGCAGTTGAATTTTTACCCAGAAATTTTCATTAATATGCTTCTACTAGAAAAAACTAAAGCCAGACCAAAACTTCCAGTGAGGGGCAGCTGAATGCTGAGCTACTGATGTCAATGTAACAAGCATAGGATTTTCATGCCCTCTCGAGATTTGTGTTTGGAGTTGCTCAGAATGCTGGTTTAATCTTCATAACTTCTAAAACCAGGTGAGTCACTGGGAAAGCACAGAACTGTCAGCTCCACTCCTCAGAGCTTCCCTAACTGTCTGTTTCTGGTGCTTCTCACCAGGTTTGAATTTACATTATTGTTACTGAAAGGTTTGCATAACCAATATTTGGTCAAATCGTATTAATGTAACATTTTCTCCTGGAGATTTAGTCAAGCCAGTTCCTGTAGGAACATCCCATCCAGGCTATGTTTGCATGCATATATCCCAAATGTAAGTGTCTACTTTGCAGAGAAAGACAATCAAGAGATGCTGCCACTAGCTAAAACTTCCCTGTGTCTTCATCTGCACAATATAAAAATACAACATATTTTTAAAGGGTGACTCCATTAATTTACTGCTGGTGCAACAGCTATAATGTAAAAGGTAGAAGCAAAATGATAAAAGGTAAGTTACTACATAACATTTTCACAAAAGTTGAAATAGCAAAAAAAACCCTACCCTCCTGATTTATTTTGTGTTGTTTATTTATCTGGTGTGTTGAAAATCTGTTTTTCAGTAGCAAGTTTTAACTGAGAGCACTTTGGAAAATGAAAATAATCTCATAATATCTTGCTCTTAGGCTTTTCCTGAAAAAACAATGCAGGATTACTTAAATTCTAATGTAAATACTTGTGCATATTTAAAATTTCTCACAGAAATCATCAGCCCTTTAAAAACAGATTTAGCTTTTCAAGTTAACAGTGTCATCTCAAGAAAAGTAATACTACCTCTTATAGTAACAGATCAGAGCAGATGCATTTAGAACTTCAGGTGTGGGAAAAGAAATATTCGCAATCTTAAAAATAGCTTTGTTTTTCCTTTTTATTTTAGTGACCTTAGCTATTTAGACTAATTTTATCCCTAACGTCACACAAGGCACCTTTTTTCGAGGTAAGGAATCAAAAAGCTTAGGAGCAAGACATAGTTTGCCTATTTGTTTTGACATATCTGCCACAACATTACTGTTCATCTATCTCCCTGTTCATTCCCCATGTTCAGAGTAAATCTTGCTTAAAATTCAGAGTGAGATGAATGCAAAGGAGAATGTCACATCATTCTGAAGATAGAGGGGAGGTTGGGGAATTAATCAGCAGAAATAGTGCCTCAGTCGTTTTACTTTCATAATTTAAATTTTTTAAGGCTTACAAGTTTATGTAGAGCCTATAGGCATATTTCTCTAATTTCTTGTTCCCTTACAGTTATAATTAGACTTGCAAGCACTAATTTATGTTTACTTTTTTTGCTACCAACCTCTGATGGAAAGACTATAAATAGACCAACTTGCATGCCATCAACTCTTTTTGTGCATACAGCCTCTCTATTTCCATACAGAACTGTTCGGTGCAGTAAGACCTAGCCAGCAATTCTCACTTGCCTTGATGCAGACATGCTCACAAATTTGTGTCAGGTTTAGATGTGGCTTCATAAACCTTTTACAGCGCTCCCCTTATTCTGAGTTTACATAGGATTTGCAGACTGAATTTTACCTTGGATTTTTGTTTTGTATGGCCTTAAAATGCAGCTGAAAGCTGGAGTTTTGCTTGATTTTAAGTCACAACCAAAGAAGAGATTGAGGGTTTTTAAGTGTGCTTTTAATTGTATGGTGCCAAACAATATTCTCGTTTGTCTCACGGATTGGCCTCAGCTTACTTGAAACAAAAGCCCTGACAATTTACTGGAAAACTAGACATGTATTTATTTAAAACTCGGTCCGTACTTGCTTGAAATCTTGTCCCAATTCCTTTTGAAACCTGTCTTGGGACTCCAAACCAAACCAAGACAAAGCTTTCAGGCGCACTTGCCTGGTTTTGCATGCTAAACATTGGGTTTTTACCCATGCTTAAAATTAAAAAATACTGTCCTACTTAGGTGGACATAATTTTGGAGCCCCTTGAAGTTCTTGGCTGGGATATAGGCTGATTCGATATAGACTGAACATTTTTACAGCTGACATCCTCCCATGTCCATATGCATAATTTCAAGTGCAGTGGTATCACTCACTTGCTTAAAATTTAGCAGATTACAGAGGATGACAATGTGACTGGTCCCATTGCAGTGAAGCTCCCAGTTTGAGATCCAAGCCTAACTCCGGATGTGCTGGCACAGCGACAAGCGCAGGTTGCTGCAGCAAGCATGCTGCACTGCTCCACCATGGTGCCCCATGATGCCCACCAGCTCAGGATACCCAGCCAGGCAGCAGAAGGTCCTACAGGTTGGCTCATCACATGTCCATGCACTGCATGCTCACACCATACCGACACAGCCCCTAGAGGGTAAATGTCAAGCGGGGTCACTTTGACTTTCTCTTAATTACAGAGTTTTTCACTTTTTTACATCAAGCTGCAAAACAAATCAGGAGAGATGTTCTCTTTGTTCATTGAGTGGTTTTGTAGCCACCACCTAGATGGAAAAATAACACAAAGGACATGATTTCATAGTTTTAGATGCTTTGATTCAGAATAGGAAATGCTCAGTGTGACTAATTATAACCTTAATCAGCCTAGCCCTTGAACACATTTCAAAATACCTTGAAGTTAAATCAGTGCTGAAGTAAGACCTTTGTAAAGTTTAGCAGCCAAACAAGAAAGGCAATGTAGCTGTGTCGACATAAGCGAGTATTCCAGCAAGCCCTGTGAGACATAAAACAGGTTTGGAAATCCAGTATATATATATATATATATGTCTATAAATAATAGATATCTATAACATATATTCAGCATTTTAGCAAATTAGTAAATTTAGGGTATTGGATTTTGTGGTAGTTACATCAGCTCTTTCACCAATATTGAAATATTCTCCAATATTGAAAGAATTCATATTAGTTGCTTCCAATCTCAAGTGACAGACAAGTGAAGAAAAACATATATCAGAAAATTTCTTTTGTGAGTGTTTTATTTGAATTTATATCATATTCACAAAAATAGAAACAGTCTTTAAACCATTTTGTGATACACAGTCTCCAAGCTGAGATTTACAACAGCAATAGTGAAATATCTAACATGGATTTGTTTCCACAAGTATACATTGAAGATGACGCTGTGAGAAGCAAGCAGGAATTATGCAATGTGCTGCAGAAAGAAAGACGAAAATGTAACTAAACATTTTAATGTCTATGTAGTTCACCAGCCTACATACAGTTTCTCAGGATGTTTTTAGAGTAAGTTGCTCTAATTTTGTGCAGAAAATATAGTTTGAGAGTGCTCATGCCAACACTTTTGACATTGTGATTTGCATGTAACTATATAAATATAATATACTTTCCTATTTAGAGCTTTATACACATGAAAAATTATGGTACAACAAAAATCTATACACGCTGTGCTACCAGTTCAGCAGCTGCTAACTTTAAGGATACATCTAAAATACGATTGCTCAGCCTCTGAAATATAAAATAAAAGAGCAACCAGAAATGCTTTTCATTTAAATACTAAGTTACATAAACATTCAACTCTTCATTTTCTCCATTTGTTTAGGTCTGGCAAAAAGACTCCCTTTGGTTTGTTGCATCTGTCCTTGGCAAGAACTGTCATTTTAAACAGTCTTTTATGTTTGTCGTAGGCAAAGGTTAATATATTTGTAAAACAGAGTAAATGTTGGCTGGCTTCTATTCCAACTTTGTACTATTGTAATGTTGAATGACAAGTACCTAGTCTGAAAAGTTCTGCAGAGTAGGAATAGAAATCTGCATGATTTCCACATGCTGAAAGACACGACAGTGGAAGACTGGCATTTATACTGCACCACAGTGTAAATCACTCTCTAGGTTGATACAGTAAACTTCTAAATAAAGTTTTATCTTTCAAAACCTTTAAAAGCAGATTTAGCTGCTGCTCTGTAACCAAGTGGTGACAGTTGTGCATCACAACTTCATTTTATCTCCCAAGAAGTTTGATGGGAGGTCTAATAGAAAGCAGCTTTATGAAGGCATTACAATCAGTTGCTGTAAGATGTATGTTCACCTGAGATAAGGTACAACAGTATTGTGGATTTCTGATGATACCACTGATTTCAGATTTTTCACCCAGAGTGTGGATTGATGGGGGCAGGGCGTGGAGGGGAGGAGGAAAGGGTGAGGAGCATGGAGCAAAAGGACTGTGGGGTGGGAGGAAGGAGCAGTCTTTGGAGCGAAGTGAAGGTGTTCTCTTCATCTGGTGGCCTGGTTCTTGTTAGACGAACTACAAAATGATGGTAGAAGAAGCGGAACGTAGCTGATCAAACTAAAAAATTAAATTATTGAGTTGCGCAAAAGCAAGCAAGGCTAGCACAGTGAAAAAAAAGAGAGACTGAAAGAAAAAAAAATGCTTTGAAGTACAGAGGCTTATTATTTGATTTGTAAATAAGATGAATCTCTCTCCACCCAGGTTATGAAAAGTAAAAATTGTCATGTATGGGTAATTGATGGTGACAGCTCTGGCATACTCAGTGTAGGAGGCAGTGTTATTGTTTAACATGCCCTACATGTGTAGATAATAAGTTAGGCTTGTATGTTTGCCTACAAATTGTTGCTAAGCACATTTGATACCTTGTTGTCTCTTGGTTTCATCTCTATTTCCTTTTAAGACAAACAAAAAATGGAATATCTTACAACCTCCAGCTGCACCTTGCTGCATTTCAAGCTAATATGGATTTAAATCCAGGAGATGCCTGAGGAAATGGATATTGGATGGATTTAATACTCTTCATTTAGTATTTTTTAATATGTTTGGCGGTTTTTTGTCCTGAACTTCTCAGCCCCTGTTATTGTTTTCCAAATTCCCCATCCCTGAAAAACTGAATTGGAATCAATCTTGGTTTCACCTCTGTTAATATCAGCAAGAGGATCCTGCTTCTCAGCCCCCATACCTCACATACTCAGTGACCTGGTAAAGTGCTGCCTCCTCTAGTTTTTATTCCCACAATGAACATTCAGCCTCCATATAGCACTGCTAGAAATGAACCCAAAATACTAAGCCAGATCTGAATGTCTCTAAAATTTTAGTATCCTTATGGTGGTGGGGTTTTCTCCAACTAAGAATCCCAAGAACAGCTGACACATACAAATACAATATAGAGTTAGACTTGAGAAAAGCAAAGAGAACTAATCATTTACATGCAATGGAGCTTTGCATTTCTCAAAGGTTTTTTAAAGTACCTGCACAAGTGAGACTTGACCTGCCAGGAGGACCATATGACCTGAAGGAAGTCATGTGGTCACTCATGCCATTGGGATTAATATATGTTCTGCTTGCCGATCTCCTGGCTGCTTCATATGTCATTGATTTGAAGCTTTAATTAGGGTTGGAGTAGTATTAGTATTTCTACTGGGGAATTTGTGCCTTTCAGTGAGTTTGTCCAGTCAGAAAACAATCATCTTCCATCAATAGCTTCTGGTTGCTGAGATTGACTCTCTTCCTGCAGTTCACCTCAAAGTTGCTAGTTAAAAACAACTAGCCCTTTCCCTGGGATGAGCCGAATGCCCTTTGGAGATTAGGGAGGATCCTCAGTACCAGGCAAGGTCAGGTCCTAAACTTCTGCCTACAAAAGAAAGTCCCGGTGGTGGAGGTAGTATGGGTTCTCCAAATAAATGCTGACAGCCACCTTGCGGAATCACTGCTCTCTGTGGCTGCAATAAGCTATCCGAAGAGGAACCCACCGTCTGACTCAACAAAAGCAACTGGAAGCCAGCAAAGTGTTAAAACACTCAGACATCAGTGGAGGGAAGGAACAAGTGATATTGGCCAAAAAAAAGCTGTAAACCAACTGACTATGGAAGAAGACTACTTGGCTCAGAGATGCTTTACTGTTTCCTCCACTTACAGTTGCCTTCCAAAGTGGATTATCATACTCCTAAATGCCCTAGTATTTCGCTCCTTCCCTTTCTTTGCATGACTCACAGCATTGTCATAAATCACATTATGCCTGTATGATTTAAAAATAAAAACTTCACAAGAAGGGAAAAATAATCATCATTCTATAATGTTATATCACAGAAAACTGTGTACATTTTTTCCCCATACAGGACATACTTCAAATAAAATAATTTTAATACCAATAATGATAATGTTCCTTCTTCCCGACATAAGTAGAATTGGTTTTTCACCACCGTTTGGTACATAAATATAAGAAAATAGTCTTTGAATATTTACATCCAGGTGTTTTAAGCGTTATTTCTCAACTTATTTAATTCTCATTTTCTCTCCAGCCACGGGCATTCTTCCCAAACTTATATACTAATCTCCGACCATCCACACGTTCCAGGATTTCTCTTTTATAATAGTATCTGTTAAAATAAAAGCATAGAAAAAGATTTAAGATTAAATTCACCTATGGTTCTAAAAGGCCACTGCCAACTATACAACCCCCTCAGATAGCTGAAAAGTCTGTATTTTCTATTGATATATAGAGAGATAGAGATAGAGATAGAGATAGAGATAGAGATAGAGATAGAGATAGAGATAGAGATAGAGATAGAGATAGAGATAGAGATAGAGATAGAGATAACACACACCTAAGATTATTATAACCGAAAGACAGAAAAGAAAAAAAAGAAAAGTCTTCTTTTTACATTAATTATCTTCAAGCAACTGGTGTTGCTGACAATTTTTTAAAATCAAATAGATTCTCCATTCAGATTGTCTCTTTACATGCCCCAGTCTTCTACAGCAATACCTCAACTCTCACCTCATAGCCCTGCTGAGTTTCTCGTAAGTCATGCTGCTGTTGTTTTTCTTCTTTCCCCAGAGCTGAGCCACAGCTTCGGATTTTAAAAATCTGAAGACACCTTCTGACCGGTCTTCCCACTTGATTAATCCTGGGTTTTTCTCAGGATTGAGAAGAATATCTCGAATAAATTCCCAAAGATGAGTTCCTCGAGGGTCTGAAAGAGGAAAGGGGACAGGAGGAAGGTGTCTAAAGAGCTCTCGGGGTTTATGCTTGCCATTTTTATGTCATATTCTTACAGTATGTCAGCTATAGATGGTGACCACTAAGTAGGGACAGGCCATAGTTACTCCTCAGAAATACATGGGCAAAAAAGGTGGACAGCCTTTACACCGAGGCTGGAAGTGAGTGTCAGCCTTCAGCAGTCTGAGCCCCATGGCAGGCTGGCAGGAGCCCCAGCAACCAGGGGAAGCAGAGTCCAAACAACCCACTGCTTCCTTCTGCCTTTGGCACTGTTTCTGCCCTGAAGATAACATGCTTCCTCTCATCTCATTTGCCCATTTTTCCTCATATTATTCTACAGCACGGCATGTAACTTGACTCTGTACATGAAACAGCCAAGATCATTGTGAAGTAGGCACTGGATCTCCACAAGTTTGAAAGACAGACAGAAGGCAAAGGAGGTGAAATGCCTTAATATGTATTTGGTCCCAGTCCTCTTAGGTAAACTTAAAAAAGTAAGAGGGTGTAGAGAGGATAGAGAGGTAGTGACAAAACTCGCTAGCCAAAATTGTATAGGGTATAAAAATAGAAATTGAAAGGGTATAAAAAAGTTTGACTGTGATATCAGAAAGAGCAAAACGTATCTCTGAGTTCAACAAGTAGACCTCCCAGTTTGAGCACAAGTCCAGCCCACAGTTACTGTAGACATGTCATCAGAAAACCCAGGTCAAAAAGAAAAAAAATTAAAGAAAATATTAAATAAAGCCAACAAGTTAGATGCAGTAGTGTATGAATGAAGAATAGCAAACACACTGAGAAGGTGGCCTAGAAAGGCAGCAGTCCTTTGGTCTGACTTCAAAAGCATGCAAGGGTTTAGACCAAATAAAAAAATGAAATAAATGAATCAAACATCTGGAGGTAAATATAAAATGGTAAGCACTGCGACATAAGTAGAAGTAGATTTCAGTCAACTAATACTATATTTTTGTTATTTAACTGTTTCTAAAACCAAGAACATGTACCTAGCCTATCTGAACATCAGTAGCTCAATTGATAATGATACCTAGCAATATTGAAGAAATTGGAAATGTAGGGGATTAGCCTAGCATGGGAAGATATCTTTTTCTACAGACCAAGACTTCGAGTTCTGAGT
This sequence comes from Heliornis fulica, assembly GCA_013399135.1. NCBI lineage: Eukaryota > Metazoa > Chordata > Aves > Gruiformes > Heliornithidae > Heliornis > Heliornis fulica. The sequence continues at coordinate 281,453 of VXBZ01007612.1, read as the reverse complement.
CATAGAATATCTCGAGCTGTAAGAGCCATCTTTACTCCCTGCACTACATACAACTAAACCATATGACTAAGAGCTTTGTCCAGATGATCCTTAAATTCTGACAGACTTGGTGCTCTGACTACTTCCCTTGGGGTCCTGTTCCAGTGACTGACCACCTTCTCCCTGAAGAACCTTTTCCAAATGTCCAATCTGACTTTTCCCTAATACAGCTTCATTCCATTTCTCTTGTGTGCTATCACAGGTAACCAGAGAGAGGAGATCAGTACCTTCCACTCTGCTGCCTTGCTTGAGGAAGTTGTAGGCTGTGATGTGGTTACCTCTCAACCTTCTCTTCTCCAAGATGAACAAACCATGTGACCTCAGTTCTTCACAGGTCTGTCTTCAGACCAGTCCTATCTAATCTTTTCTTTAGCAATCTTGATATACGCACACATAAAAGAAAAAAAATATTTATGTGCAGATAAAAAGTTCAGGATTTCTTGTTGAGTAAAGTCACAGAGCAGGATGAAGAGTCAGGAAGAGACAGTTAATCTGGAGACCATATTGAAACAGGATGAAATCAAGTACTACATAATGCTCTGAAGGGCAAATATTCAGGTTTCCTATTATAAATAGGGAATGACACCTCAGTAAAATACATTAATGAAATTATGTCCAGTAATCACAAATATGGTAACCTATCTTCAGAGTCAGATTGAATCAAAGTTAGCAGGGAAAAAAATCAGAGGAAGAGAGTGAAAAGACTATCATATCAGAGGAGAAGAAGGTGGCACCACTGAGGGGCAGGTGCTTGCTTATGACACTGTGCATGAGAAGTTCTGCAGAGAGATGCTGAACTGGGTCTCCGGTAGATCCTGCAGCATGTAGGCATGGCTATGCCTACACACAGACCTTCCTGATTTAATCCTGGGTATTCTTCATCATTCCTTTACTTCAGTCCACCAGCCCAGCTTGACAGGGCAGAGGCAACTGGTTTCTGTTTGCTTCCCCATAAGTCCTCAATGATAAAAGCTATTTGAAAAGTATAACAATGCTGAGTTGAAAATAACATAAGCAAACCATACTACAAACAGTCATATCCTTGGAGGATGTAATCACAATAATGATCTAATCAGTTTTGCTTTCAAAATGCTTCATTTTCCCTCCCAAAGGGGGTTCACTTTTAATGTGTTTCTTTTCCTTCAGTCAACCAACCATTATAAACATGGATGTCAACTTACTGTGCTTCTTGGTGTGGGACTTTGGGGTATGATCTTGCGATTTTTTCACATCTGAAGAATCTGCGGAGAAGGAAAATGAAGCCTATTTGTAAATTTGATTAAAGGCTTTTCATTGACTAGCAGGTTGAAAGAAATAAAACCACAAAAAAGTCTGAATATCTCTTTTGAAGATAATCACTTTTCAGAAGGCAATCTAAGCGAGGAGGAAGGGGGGGAGAGTTTTGTTTTCTGTACTGTATGTTAGTCAGCACACCTCACAAAGAGATCATTGATGAATAAAGAATGAATGCAGAGGCAAACATTTGGCTTTTGAAACCTAAATTTGATTAACAAATACCTCACCTCATGTTATGTGTGTGAGAGAGAGAGAAAAGTAAGATGATCACGTCTATAAAAGGCATCCTGAATTGTCCCATTATGTCTTAGTCTTTGCAGAAGCATGTATCTTTGGAGGCTTATTTGTTTCCACAGAGATGATCTAATGTGAAATATATGCACTGGTACCAATGCACAGAACACCTACCTGCCTAAAACATAATGAACTGGCAACGTGTTGCTGTTTGGGGGGTGGTGAGTGGGGGAACGGGGCTGTGCTGGTAGGAGTTTTTGGCAGCTGGATGTGCATATATTGTTCCATGGCTCAGATCCATAGAAACAAGCAATTTCTCATCCATGGTACTTTATCACCAGCAGCCAGCCAGAGGAGAAATAGGGTTTCTGGCACAAGTAGTTCTTCAGCAATGAAGCAAAAGAAAAGTTCTGCCTGTTCATGACTGTAACCTACCTCGCAGTCTGCACGTTCAACCCTCCCATCCACTGTGGCCTGGCTCTGCTCTTGTCATTAATGAATAGCTTTCATCCGATTGCTCTAAGTCTTGCAAAAACCTTAGGGATAGTCCTGAGAGGGAGCACCACACCCCCACCCCGTGTTTGCTTTTCAGCATACTTCATGCCTGAATTCCATAAAGCAAAGCTTAAGGTCCCACGCACGTTTTCCCAGCTTCTATGAATGCACGATTATCATACTTTTCATGGAAACAGGGCATTTGCATGGGAAAATGACTCACAGGAAATACTCATTTGCATAGAAACTTGTCAGATTTGCCCAAGCAACTGCAGCAGCTGCATGTGAAGAGGTAGATGCAAAGCTATTCACACACTTCTTTTATTCATACATAACTGGAAACATCCACCGAACAGATCAGTGAGGATAAGCTTAACCTCTGCTTTTCTGAGCCCCACGTAATCATTGTCCTTGACCCCCAAGCAGCAAACATGCTCTGAGTCATTTTTCCTCAAAGACTAGGAACTAGCCTGAACCTCACTCGGCTTGAGGGGAAAAAGTAAAATGAGGCTTATTTCACTGCCTTTCCTCAGATTATGATTCCCCTGATGCTATTAAAAGTCTGTGGGAACTCCAGGCAAGGACAGCAGGTCCCAGTCCTTTCTTTGCCCTCTTATATAAACCCTTCTCATTTTAAAATCCCACAATTCACTTGCAAATGTTTGTTATGCTCCACTTAGCTGGAGATTTATTCTTGGAAGTTCTGTTGCATTCTGCCTAGCTGGTGATTTATTCTGGATTTCAGCTGTGTAAATAGCCTCCCGCTCTGCCTCCGCTCCTACATAGAGACCAGCTTCAAACATGCTATGTTAGGAGGCTGGGGCCTGACAGATGAAAAGAGTTATGATGCAGTTTCAACAAAGCCATCTTGCAAAATGTTTGACAAAAGGTTGCACAGTATTTGCATATGATTCAGGAATGAGCCATTTTTTACTGGATATACAAATTTAGTTTTTACAGGAGGCTGTGCCCTTGGCGTGCCACCCTAGCTCTAGGCTTAAGTAGTCGGTGGGTAAACACACTGTGCCAGGATCTTGACAGGTCCCCAGTCCTGTCAGAGAGCTCTGAAATCCTGGTAGCCATCTTGTGAGAGTGGGTGGAGGCAGTGGAGAAAGCAAACAGGGTGTTTGGTTGGGGATTTTTAAGGTTTGGTGGTTTTCTTCTTCTGGTCTTGTTTTCTCTCTCTCTCTTTTTTCTTTTAAATTTTATCTATTGCTGAGCCCATTGGTTTAAAATGTATGTCACTAGTCAAGTCCAGTTTTGCTGTGGCACTGGAAATGCAGCAAATGGGCAGGCACAGTGGCTATGACTGCTGCCTGCGTGCGGAGGGACAGTTGTCCCCAATGCAGAGGTATTTCCTGTGAGGCTGCACTGATAGCAGCGTCCCTTCCTTTCTCATCCTCCCATGCCTGGCCTTGCTTTGTCCCTCAGGTCTGTTTGCTTAACAGCCTGCACCCCTGCCACCATGTTCTCCTTTATTCCCATTGCCTTTCTTTCTCACCCCCCACCCCTTTGTGCCTGTCCCTGGGACATGGCCCACAGAGAACTCAACATATGTGCCCAGGATGCACTTTCGCTGGGCACCACAGCATCTCTCTTTCTCCTGTCCTGAGTAGGCAGATTGTACCTCTGCCTCACAGAGATACTGTTGAGGGGTGAAGAGCAGCCTGCCCTACAACTAGCTGAGACAGGGTCCAGCAGGAAGCCCTTCTCCTGGCGCAGTTGGGCAGAAGGCTTGGTGCCTGCTCTACAGCTTCCCTGGGCCGACCCCAAACCCAGCTCCAAATCGAGCAACCTACTCAGCATGGCTGAGAGGCTCAGTAGGGAAAGGCAGCCACTTCTGGGGAGGAACATGCCACTTGTTTGTTCATATCCAGCAACACCACAGAAAAGTGTGGTAGAGCTGGAACGTCTCGTCTCTCTGACTCTTAACATCTTACCCTTTGACTCAGTCACTTTAAAAGATATGTGGAGATTGCAGATTATTTGATCTTCTTTGTCTTGACAGAGAGAAGCATTTCTTTAAAGCAAGCTATTGTAATAATGGTAGCTAAAAGAGCTGTCAGAATAAGTGCTGCTTGGTTTAAAATTACTGGAGGCTCAGATTGAATCCTACAACAGAAGTCCACACAGATCTTTACACATCAGTAGCTCTGGGAAAAGTGACAAACAATTAATATAATTGCAAGCTCCTTACCAGGGGGCTGGTGACTAGGTGTTGTCATGGAAATCTGAGCACGACAGAATGTTTTACTGTCCAACAACTCTGGAAATTAAAAAAAATACATTTAACATGATAGCCTCACACAACAATAAAAGCATCTCAGAAATGCATGAAGTATTGTGATGTTAGTTACCTACTGTGCTACCATAGCCACTGTCATATAGATAATTCTCTTCTTTCCATGATACCATTAACGATGGATCTGAAGATGAAGGACCAAAAAGAAAATCAGATCACTAAAAGAACATTTTCTTTAGCACAGAGGTGAATATCAAGTGCCAAGGGAATAAGAAATATACCAAATAATGTTGTGAGGGGAACAAACAATTGAAGAAGCTATGCACAACCTTATTTCCTTTCACTCAAATTATGGATGGGTTTTTGCATACTCAGGCAAATGTACTTACACAAAGCACTGACTTTTAGATACAATGTAGCAAGCTCTTCCCTTTCCTTGCTAATACATCATTTATGCCTACCCTTGAAGGAGGTTTCCTATGCCAGATCAACTCTAATTCTACCCAATCCAGTCCCTGGTGATTATGACTGTGCTTTGGTGTAATAGAGATGAAAGTGTTCTCAAATACCTAGTAAAACAAGAGGATACTCATAATGAGTATGTATTTTAGTAGTTGTAGAACTCAAAAGTCCCCTTTGAGACAGATCTTTATGTTTAAGCACATAGTGACAGACATCAAAGCCTAGTCCTAGATGAGGAGCCATTTTATTCCAGGAATGTTAATGCCCCATCCTTAACCAAAAATCACCTTTATGATTAAATATTTAGTGTCCTTTTGGTCAGATGGATCAACATAAGCAGAACAGAAGTATTGCCTTTATGGTCTGTATATTGATCAGGAAAATAGTCTCTTTTACAGGTTTTTTTTTTGAGGTCAGCAGCCTTAAAAAACCTTCTTTTTCTTCTGAATACAGGTCACAAAGGATGAGATGTAAGGTTCAAATCTAGGTTTTTACTTTTTTGGTTTTTTCCTGTTCATATAAAAGATTTTTAAAAGGGCTATAGTTAAATCATCATGTTTGGCCGAGTTACCACTTATTACATAGGAATTTAGCAGGCATGCTAAGTAATAGCTGCATGTTTGGGCACTGAGAGCTTGTGCTCCTACAATAGCACACACCCTTTGCTTGCTTGGACACCTGATCTGCCTAATGTTGCTTCTGAAAACAGCCTTACATAGCCAGAACATGGACAGACAGTTTGTCTTCCCATCTGGATGCCTTCAGTACCCATGTCTTTGCAACTGCAAACATTGACTGTGATGAGGAGGGCTTCCCATCTAAGCCACCAGCCTTGTCTCTGCTGGCTCGTAAGGAGTCCCTTCCCCAACAACCACAATTCACACCACCCAGAAGAAACTAAACCCACTCACGCTGTCCATGGTCGGTCTCACCAGAGCCCCACCATGCCACTCCTGATTCAGAAGAGCTAGGAGAACCATCAGATACTCCTGGGTTTTGACCTTTCCACAGTGTGCAGCTGAGGCACTTAGACTGCATGATGAATCTCTAATGAAAGGAGGAACTAATATTATACCAAGATCTCACAACTCAGAACCTTCCTATATGGCGAAGATTGAGATGGCTGCATGCCCATCACCCACACCACGTGGGCACGGGCAAGGAGTGGATTGTGTATTGCAGCGCTTGCATACTGCAAGGAGAAGGTTAACAGTGTCTCTGGGCTGAAGAGGCCTGAATGAACAGGCTGGCAGTACTGTCAGAGACATAGCACACACTGAATCTCTATGTGTTCTACCGGGAGATATCAAAATGTAGGTCATGAACACATACGCACACAGAGGTTGGGACTAGAATGTTTGGATATGGATAGAGGTGCTCTGGCAAAGGAACCAGGAAAGTAATCATGCCTGAAGAGGAGGACTGCACCAAGCTCCTTGGTGAAACAAAGTCCCAGAAGGAAAGGGATCTAGCTAAGAACACAGTGGAAAAAAGAGGCTGCCACAGGAAGAATGTAGATTTAGTCAAGCCAAAATACTAACTAAATTACAGTTTAATTGAAATGGGAAGAAATTGATTTCTTTTGTTTGTTTGTTTCCTCTCAAAATTTTCATTTGGAAATTTCCTCACATTTCAAATTCTAGCAGCACTTCACAACAAAATATTTTTTCTCTGTTTTCTTTAAACTGAGAATACTGTGAAAACAGTTGTGCTGAAATCTGCTGAATGAAGCATAGAATGAAGTCCTATATGAAGCTGCACTTGCTGAGGACTACAAACTATTCCAGCCCTGAACATCAGTGTTGACTGTGGATACTCAGTCTCCCAGGCAAAGTTACCACATGCAGAATAAGATACGGTGGTACTACCCAAAACTCCCAAACGTAGACTCTGACTGATATTTGTGTTACTTATTTTATTCTGTGTGGTGTGCTCTCCACTTTATTTAATGACATTTTGATATCTCTCTCTTGGAACAGATGGTTTCAACATCCAAAGACAGGTTTACACAACTGTTACTCACCTGTTTGCTCTGTCTTCACAATGACGTTATGAGGTTGGTACATGTCACTTCCACATTGGCCTGCAAGAAAACATATGGCAGATAGGTCATACGACAACAAGCACAGAAGAATCAAAGGTATTAGCTCCAAGCAGCAACTGCTACGGCTCAGCCAGAGGGTTAAATTTTGAGCAGAAAACATACCCATTCCCCTGGTCTGTCAGACTTCTGCCTTATGCCGTATGTAAACAATTTAGCAGTGTAAGAGGTATAAGCAGTACAGCAAACTTAGCAAGTGAGATCTGCCAGGTAGGTCTCTGGGGAACATAAGCAGCTTCTGAAGATCCCAGAATTCAGAGCACGGAACACTCGTCAGTGCCCAGTATCTATTTACCATTCCATTTAAGGTGCTGAAGGTTGCTGTAAAGCAGTTGCCCTGCTGCCCCAGCTGCCTGAGTGAATTCCTGCAGGCTCATACTGCACAGGTGTTCCCCATTGATATCAAACTCCTGGAAGGGTATGCAGTTGGCGTCCAGTTGGTTGGTATCAAGGAGATGTTGCAGCCACTCCCAGACTTGAAATTTAGTCCAGTACTGTGGGTGTATTTCATGCCACTGGGTTCCGTAGAAGCTGCTGGACACTGGAAAAGACAATAGCTATTTAGTGTCTCTGTTAGCAACACGGGATTATGTTGATGACAAGAAAGGTCTATAGCTAAATTGCATGCCCTGGCAGTCTTTATCACTAGCCCATTAGCTATTGCTGGAAAAGGTATTGTTATTCTTTTTTAGCCTTGGTTTTCTGCTTAAAAACTGGGGATTATAACAATACACCTCTCTTGGAAGATTGAATATATAAGAATTAACTTGGCTAAATACATTACAATTATTTGTTGGAGGGTACCTTACAGAAGTACTTTTGAAAAGGCACATTGATCCATGTGTGGGAAAATAATTTTATTGGGTCAGAAAATGAGGGGGATAGCTTTCAAAATCCTTACAATGTGATGTGAAAATTTTCTTTGAATAAGGACTTGATAAGGACTGAATTGATTGTGGGATTTAATGAAAGTACGGTAAAGGCCAAGGCACTCTCACATATTTTCTCAGAAAATCCTATCAGTATGGCCCAGAGCTTCATGGTATAGCTTGTATTCTGATGAAAACACATTATTTCTGTAGTCAGGTAAGGAGATTTAGAAATGCAGTTGTAAAAGTAATTTTTAGCTAAGGACTTTGCCTTAGTTTTCTTAGTTCTTTTTTTAAGGAAATTTTCTTGTTAGGATGTCTGAATGTTTTCTTGGCAATCTTTAAAGCTGCTCTCAGATGTATGTCTTGCATGAAAATAATTTACGTGTGCAAATGAAAGAAATTGTATGTGGGGATAGGATAATTATAAAAGATAAGAGCAAAGACAGGACTGCTTTGGTCTGCCCTCACAGAAGGATGGGCAAAAAGAGTTCGGTACAATTTATTCCTTGGGAAAAGAGGACAATTGAGTATGCCAGGCAGAGATGGCAGTGAGATAAAATGCTCACAAATGCATGAAGAGTTTAAGGATGAGGCAATGAGAGACAGCAGAGGTGACTACATTACAGGAAGAAGACTGCCATGGCCTAGGTCTGCAGTACTTCTGCTCCAGGATGTGGTACCAGTCTGTTCTCAGCCTCCCAAGAAAAAGATTGCCCAGTTAGCTGTGAGAAATGCTGACAGCAGCATTACTGGAGAAGGAACAGAGTTTGCACATTTTGGTAAATCACCTCCCCTCAAGTCCCACTAGAGCTCAGGTCTCTTCAGTTGAGATACAGTGTTAGTTTCCAGGTAAACAAAAAAACCCCACAGTTGCTTAGTTTCTTTAGCAATACTGGCCAACAGGGTCTGTGTCAGTAGCTTAGGGGTTTTGCAGGAATGTTTCTTATTCTCCTATTGAAGGGTCTGGAGAATGAGTGTGGAAATGATTGAGAGAGTGGTATGTCAGAGAATAAAGATTTGATGGAGCCATCAACTATTCCCTGAAAAGGAGGTTGATATGTATCCCCATCACTTCAGAAGGGTAAAGGAATTAGCAGTCACTGGAGTCCTAATGTAAATGGGGAGCCTTTAGTGAGAGGCAAGAATAGCTAGGTAACAGGACGTGAAGCGGTGAAGAGCTTTCGGCTTTCTGTCTCTCTAAAACGTAAGTGAATCCTGAGGAGTTTCACATTTGAAACATGAAAACAGACACCACCATTTTCCTTCACAAACTCCTGTGCAAAGTGACCTTAGCTGTGAATTTGTTACAGACACTTCAGCACATTTATTGAGTGCATGCTTCTGTATTCTTGTGAATTTAGACATTACACATAAAAAACAAGAGTTTCCTTGAGTGGGAACTCTCACTGTAAGATTTTTTTGCAGCATTAATTGGATTAGAAGGATGACAGCAATATGTGTTTGTTTGGATTTTTAAGGTTTACCCACTGTCTGAGTGATTAAAAGAATTTTAAAATTTATATCAAATACTATATATAAATATAAATACTTGTCTATATATTTTATACTGAGAGAGCATATTCATGAGCACATTTTTACATACACATCCATACAATAAGAAAACAATAAGGAAAACAAAAATTTTCTCTGATCACAAGCTATCTAGTGCTTTAATGCCAGTTTAACTAAAAAGCTATCCAGTAATTTGAGCTGAAAAAGCAAACACAGTAAAAGAGAAAAAATACTGTTCCCCTGGGAAGCTGAAGAGGTGCTTAGAAATGTAGGGTAATGCTGGTTCAGAGAACGTGTGAGGGGCAGAGGTAAGAGAGAAAGAATTCTAGACCTAGGAGAGGGAACTTTGGTACTTTCAACATCACCAATTTAATTTTAAGTAAGGAGATGAACCATAAACTGATCACTTCCAGAAACTTTGTGCTGTGAGTTCAGTTTTTTTGTAAGTAATGAGTGGAATATTTTTTTCCACTAGAAGTGAAACTCCAGGAAATAAGTATTACTGAAAAATGATAGTCGAGCATGCTTAAAGGAGTAAGTAGCTCCTTTCCCCCTGCCTCCCCCCAAGGAAAACATGGCTCAGAGCTCTTGAATTCTTCCTACCATTGCATGTGGAATATCCGTCTGTCCAGGAAGGCTGCTGGTGGAGTAGATTGCTGCTGGAATTGATACTCATTCTGCCAGCTCCTTCCAAAATCATGATCTGTAAGTGAATCAAATAGCTGGCTTAGTGAACGGTGTCTAGTCCAAGAGGCAAATACCAAAAAACCAATCCACCGAAGGTTAAGTGAAAAAGCCAATTCCATTTGTAGAAGATACAATTGAAATAGAGAACATGTTGCCACAACCACTTTTCCTCTGCCACAAAATCTCCTTATGATAAAGATTACCATGATTGATTTGCATATGCAAGAAGCAAGTTTCTACAGCTGCCCATCCATAAATGAATAATCTGTAATTAGAAATGAAGCCTAATGAAAAGATAAGGCTCCTGATAGAGCAATATAGGAAAACTGCCAAAGTTTGAGACAAGAAATAGTAAATAGTTTTCCTTTTTTTTTTTTTTAATAGAAAGAAATGTGGTTTAAACATGCTTTTTGCTTTGCTCTGCCTTTTTTTTGTTGTTTGTTTGGGGTTTTTTTTGTTTGGGTTTTTTTTTGAGAGAGAGAAAAGCCTTTTCAATAATTGCAAAGGAAACTTTACAGCTGACAACAACCCGTGTTCAGAAACACCCTCACAGAGGAACACATGTTAATGCTACAGGGAGGTAACGTGTCCCGGAATATCTTGTCAGCTGACCCAGTTTCTTATCTGATCTGTGTCAGCAGTGTCCATAACACTCCTCAGTAACAAATATCACAGATCATACATTTTACAAACACACAAAAAAAATGAGACAAAGAGCCTGTAAATGAGACAGCCATTGTTGTAACAGAAATAGCATGTTTTGAGTGACAAGATGGCATTCCCTCTTCTAAGTGACTCAAATTTTCCTTTCTATTTATCTTAGCATTAGTACCATGAGTAAAACTGTCCCTTTTTTTTTTCCTATTGTAAAAAAACCTCTGCTTGTCTAATGTTTTAGAAAAATATCACATATTTACCACATGCTTAATCATTCCGGTGAAGATATACCAAATAGCCCAATTACAGGTACTCTTGATATTTTACATCTTTCAGTGGTTTTAAGTCACAAAGTTAAAAGTATACATTATAATCATAGACATTCTTCAAGAGTTTGGGCAAGTAATTTGTTAACTATTATAAAGGCTTCAGATTGTTATTCCTATATAAATACACAGGGAGGTGGAGGGAAAATGTTAAAAAATATTCTAAAATAAAAGCCACAATACCCACAAAAGCAAAACGTTAAACATCAGGATGGCATATGCATGCATCCAGACTTCATCTTGGAGTTAAAAAGAGGGCAAAACCCAGAATGAACTGTAATGAAAGTATAAGTCCCTGGTCTTTGCTGTTTACCCATTAAATCCAATGAGAAAACCTCCATCAAGAGCACAGCCTGACTCAGCAATCATTCTGGCTGAAGAAAAATAGTCAAAAGAAACAATCTCAGCCTTGATTTTAAAGAATAGCCTGAAAATGACCTGGGTTGGTATTTTCCGATGCAGTCTCTCTCTTTACTGCCCGCCATAAAAATATATGTTTAGAGAGGGAGAGGTTATTGAGAATTGCCTAAAAAGCCAATGCTGTAGGAAGTTTGTCCTGGGGTACGGTGCTTTACTATATAACATAGTTAGGGGTCCTTTCTTATAGCTATACAGCTTGGCAAAATCAAGCCATGGGTGTTTTCACAGTTGCTTTCCACTCTTAATCCTAGCCAATCTGCCATCAACAAGAATTTAATTTCTCATAGCAGGTATGTGGGGGTATAAAATAATAGCAATTAAGAAAGACACATACTGTCCCACTCTGGCAAAGTAAAAGATGACTGTCATATCAGTCAATAAGTTTATGCAAGTTAGAAGAGAAGATATTTTATTAGTCTCCTAAGTTAAAGCCAAGTGACTTTAGTATTGTGAGGGAGAACATACAAGGAAGCCTTTAAATGTATTACACTGATTATAAACGTTTGTAACATAATATTATTATAATTTCTCTCATACACTTGATATATAAGAACTTTTAAGAAATAATGCATATTTGACAGTCAATACATATATTTATGGGATTGATGATATATCAAGTTATTTAACTTGGGTTTTAACAATTTAAGACAAGTATGAATGAATGAATAAAATATTAATGATAAAGAGCTTATTAAATAGAGGTGAGGTAGAATACCAGCCATCTTGGGAAAACTAAAACTTGAGAATTACCAAAACACTCTTAGAAAATGACTTGGTAAATTTGCTTCTTCTTAAAAAAAAAAAAATTACACCATGCATTTAATATTTTTGTCCAACTTATCGAACTGAAGTCAGATTTTCAGACGCCATATCAGAATTTCAGGTACTGTGTTATGTGGGTTTGTGTTCTGCAACTTCTTCAGTTTCTGGAATTCTACATAAGTTTTATGTCTGATACATGTACAAATAAAAATGTGCTTGGGAAAATTCATGCACATGAACCAAAATTATTTCTGAGTTCGAGCTCCTGTGTAATGTTGCTCTGAAAATTCAGTTCAGATAAACTGTCGCTTTTCCTTCTTCATAAATAGTCAGGTGAATTTCCAAACAAAAAGATTCTGTGATGCTTCAATTCAGTGACTGAAGCTATGGATAGTTAAACAAACCCAATCATATGTATTGCACAGTTTTTCCACCCCAGCAGTAACCAAAACCAACGCATGTTAGAGATCTGAGAAGAAGCACTCTGACAGCCTTTTTCCTTGATTTGCATTTGAGTTATTTTCCTTTAAAGTCTTCTTCCCCTGTTATAGTCTATCAGATAATTGCTCCCCACAGTGTCCATAAACAACATTAAGAGTATTTTCAGATAATGTGCATGGAAGTTGTTTTATAAATTAATTAATCAATCAATATATCCCATTTTGAAAGCTATATAAGTTTTCTTAATAAGAATATAAATTAATCATCTGTCAGAATAATTGTCCACGAGAGGAAGAATTTGCAATATGACATTAATCACAGAAGTAGGATTAGATTCAGCTTTAATACAAACTTTCTAAAAGTTCTACATATTATTCAGGGTACAGTTTTCTTGATGACTTGAAAATGGTCAAATCACCTCCTTTATCTTAATGCAAGGGTGTTCCTTATTTGGAAATCACTCTAGCACTTTGTTCAGGGTGAATATAAAGTCACAGCTTACTACGTAAATTACTAATGTAACTTACACACCTTTCCTTGGAAGTGTACAGCACCATACTCAAGAGTATTTTCCCTATGAACTGTGTTTTTCTCTATTTCATCCTGTATATGCCTGTCTTTGATACAAGTTCATGGCTGTTTTATCCTCTTAGCAGTGTTTTATACCATACTTGGAAACATTTTCAGTCAGGATATTGTAAGGGGTGTGCTTTTTGTTTACTTTAGGGCCAATCCTCAAACCTCTCTTGTGTACAGACAAACCTGGTTAAAGGGTGTGAAGCCTCAAGGGGAAGGACACTTAATACATTCAATTTTCTTTTAATCATATGCCACATATCAAAGTGAACGATGGAACTAATGAAGCCTGGTTTCCTATGAATGTGTATCTTGTGGTTGGATTCTCTGGTGTCTAATAAGATGTGAGCGCTGATTGAAGTTTTTCCCACGGTTGGGGCATTCAGAATATCTCATTGTCTCAAAGGAGTGAGCTCAAGCTTCACTCTTTCTTTCAGATGGAGTATTAATAGATTTTTTCCTCCTGTACTTGGCAGCCAGCTTTCATTAATCCTGTAAGAACTTCCTATCTTTGAGACTTCTACCCCATATAAAATTTAATTAAAATTAGCGATGAGAGTCGGAGATTGTTACAGTCCAAATGCAAAAGCCACCGCACAGGCAGAATAACCACAAAAGGCTCATTTCCTCAGGAAACCACGTTAAAAAAGGGATTCTGAGCTTTACAGGAGCTTGGAATCTCTTTCTCTGCTAAGACAGTACATTAGAAATGAAAGCACACATTCATATATATATTCATATATACACAACAATGCTTATGTGTGTGTGTGTGCGCGCATTGCAGGTATCTGGGCACGCATTTCCAACCTTTTCCACTGAAGAGGGGCCATCTCTGGAGTCTGATCTTACAACATTATGAAGAAAACTGCACAGTTATGATGGGAAGCATATAAACCTCACCCAATCTGCAAGGTTAAATACGTTTGTGCAGTGGTGTTCAGGAAGATTCTTTCTAAAGAGTCCTATAAGAAGGGATGAATTAATGCATTAAAAAAAGAAATAAAAATCTTCTGCCTGCATTCATTGTATCAGGGGGCAATCAAAGACCAAATCCTGGAGGCCTTTCTTAGTGAAAGCTTTCACTGGAGCCTGAGGAGCTTTGTCCAAGCCACGACCCAGAAACTTGGCAGTAACAGTAGGTCATTCGCTCTGTTCTTGTCGTCTTTGACTGCCTGAGCACTCTAAGTAAATGGCAGTGATGGAAAGAGCAAGGAGCCCTGGCCTGCCCATGGAGCCAACCCAGTGTTGCGGAAAAACACATTTGCAGATCCTTGAACCTTGAACGCTGTATAGTGCACTCTGTGCAAATTATTTTATTGCACTACAGGTGTGCTCTGAAAACAATTTACTTTGATCCCATTTCCACATTCAACCCAATGAGTCTTAACATCCAGATAATGAGTTCTTTGAACCAGAATCTTTCAAGAACAGCTCATATCAAGTCACACCAAAATGCCGAACACATTATGAAAGGTCAATAAGCTGTATAGAGAAAACAAGTGAATCCAAAAGTACAACAACCAGAGTTACTGTTCTGACATTGATTTGTAGAGCTGCTTATAATACAACACTGAAACAAGGGTCTCAATTACCAAGAATGGGTAGGAGGGTGTGGGTTGGAGCCCACAGGGGAAGGGGACCTACAGACTTCTGGTTTGTAAAGTTGTGTACTCTATGCAAAACACACAAAAAAAAAGATGTCTAAGGCAAATCTGACTGAAACTATTAAACTATGACTCCACCCGTAAACTATGCAAAGTCTTAGAGTGACTTCTAGCTGAGACAAGCTCAGTGCAGCTCCTCTTGGCATGTCCAAAAGGGTGGATCTCTTTTGGCATATTTACCTGTGGGATCCTTCCCCATTTTTCCCCTTTTACCATCATGCCTGAACTTCAAATGCAGATTTCACCTGGACCTGTTCTCTTTGAAGTATGTTGTGTACACAATGAAGACACAATCCATGCTTTTCAGGGCTTGGAGTTTATGGAACAAGTATCTACAGAGTATGTTAAATATTTTAGATCATTACTGCACCTTGGATTACAGTCAAGTACTTAAACAGCAATCTAAACTAAATGATATTGGGTAATAACTGGAGCTGGAGAGGAACAGAATCTGGATTTTAAGTTGCTTTTGGAAAAATCAAAAGACAATCAAGTGGGCCAAGTCTTCAAGACACCAGAAACAAAGGACATGTACAACAAAGCAGGTGGACCTGCTTTACACATACGATCACATCAGAAACATAAATGCATTGCACTTGTAATTCATATGATCAATTAGCTGCTTTGCATCCCAACCACCTATTTTACATCTCCAGTTATGGTAAGGGCAGACACACAAACTGAATATATAAATGTTGAGAGCCTGTTTGCATGTTACTATGATCTTCGGGTCTTCTGGGTTCCCCCCCACCCCCGTCCCCTCCCATTTAATGTGTACAAGGACTCCATGGTCTTATTCTGAGCCAGTGTGCCTATACATACATTTGTGGCTGACCCAAAGATTGCCCTGTGATCTCTATCTGTCTACTTTGCAAAGGTCTCAGGTTTATCCTTGGTGTCTGTGCCAAACCCCCAGATAAAATACCATCCCTTCCACAGCCCGCTTAGATATGACCTCTTCTGCAACGTGTTAGGATCTCTTCTGGCCACAGAGATCCACGTGTAGCCATCATGCACTTCCTTGCTTCAATCCCTTTGTTTTAGTGCCTAAAAAGCAAAGAGAACTCTCAAAAGAAATAACTCATCTGCAGGCAGATTCCTAGGAGGGAACCACTTAATAACAAAAAGCTCAATTTTTAACCACTTTGCTATGACTTCCATGGTCATAGGTACCATTCAGATGACAGCCTATCAGTTTGGCCTAACTGATGATAATCTCAAGACTCACTGCTAATATCTTTACAAACATACCCTATAAAAATTTGTTTCCAGATTCTTTGAAAGCTTTGAAGAAAATTTATATGAAGAAGCACTATGATCGCTCTCGGTTTGTTGTATAACATACTGTGTATTTGATGCATTTCATGCTTAGCTCATCATACGTACCTTTGGGCCAAGTAACAAAGCGTGTTTACTGAATCACATTGTGAGTGTGAAGTTCAAGGAATAATTTTTTTATAAGAAAATTTTCTAATCTCAAAACCTTTGTATTCAGGATTCTAGATTGGGGCTTGAGGGCCAATCTTTTTCCTTTCTACATGTCTCTGAACTACACATTCCTATGCTTCTATATTTTTGGTGAATACATTTGTGGTTCATACGCATAAACCCACCTTTTCATGGGTAAAACTGACTCTCAGTGAGTTTTCAGAGACTGCACTGAGACCTTGATCATTTACTGTTGTGGGCTTTTGGAAAGGAAGAGTTGGGTTAATTCTTTTGTTTTCTTTGAACCTTGTATATTAAATGTATACATGAAGGTAAACTGAAAGATGAGAAAAAGAAAGATGAATAGAAAAGGAGCATTTAACATTTACCTACATTGCAGATATGATCATGATAAACAAAATCAAATAAAGCTTGATTGGAATCTTTTATTACTAAAGATCTGATTTTCATGATGCACTACAAGGCAACATTTATAAGAGACATGTGGTGGTTGTTTTAACATGTTCATATGGGTGCTTGAAAATCTTGCATATATATTTTAACTAAACAGAAGCTGGGGTAGAAAAGTTAGGATTTAGATCTGTATCTGAGCTATCCCTCTGCTCCAGGGTTTGGGTTTGGTTCTTATCTCTCTTTTAGCAATGTAATTTAAAGACAAAACCATAGTTCAGTTTCCTTTTTGAGAGAGAACAAAGTTCAATTTATGAATGGAAAAAAAAAAGAAAATTTACTTTATGATATGCAAAGTCTCATAGGTTGTTTTTTCTCTGACCTCTTTTTTTCACAATCAACGATCTTCATATGAACTGACTTCAATTTTCAAGGTACTCATTAGTATAATGAAAATGAAAGGGCTAATTTTAAAAGAGGTTTTGCTTGGTTGGTTTTCTAACTCAGAAGCAAATAGAGTGCCAACTGTGAACAGACAGTCTTTGAGGCATGGGTACATCTGACAGTGCTAACTGCTAAAGGTTGGTACTTCTGCAAATTTTCCCCATAATTATGTTAGGCTAGCAGAGGAAACAGTGAACCTAGACCTTAACAAGGACCCGGTGTTTGGGATCCATGCTTCCTTGACACATGACAGGTTAGGTGTGCTTATTCTTGCCATACAACTAGTTTTATACATATATATATATATATATAATATCATCATTTATCTTACTGTCAATAATCTCATTCTCATCATGCAGAAGTTCTGTGCAAAGATCTGTATGTTATTAGTGGAATTGCTAGTCATAGAGTTAAGACAAACGGTTTCACTTCTTGTGCTAAAAATCTGAGCCATTTTACTTTAACATATGTTTAAAATATTTGGGACAAGTAGATATGTTCTCTAAAAGTTAGCCAAAAAAGTAGAGTTTTAAAATTTATTTTATTCTTCAGACTTGGTGTTGAAAAACGTGGCTTTGACTGATGTATGGCACTCCTTTCGTTACTGTCTGCACCACCTCAGCAAGTTCATGATAATTTGGATTAGCCACTTTACCTGAATATTTAGAAGTCATTGCCATAAATTCACCAGTCTAGCCCCAGGGATACAGAGTCTTGGAAAACACAATAATGGGAAAAACTGCCTTTGCTCTTGTTTCAGCAATTTAATACCACACCTCATGGAACAACTCCACACCTTCTTTCATGTCCTTCCTATCTCTCTGGTACATCCTTCCTCTAAGCGGGAGCCAGCTCATCTCCCTAATCTCCTTTTGCTAAACACCTTTCTTTTGCTTACAATACACTAAATATACAAATGGCCAAAAAACACTCTAGATGCTCCTGTAGCTTGACAAGCCACATGTCTCTAATTAGGCAAGAACCTCATCAGCTAACAAAATACTACCATCATGTTCTAACACCTTGTCCTTTTCCTTGGCTCTGGTTCCCCAACCACTTCCCTCTACCTTCCAAAGAGTCTCTTTGCATTGCATTGAAGACCAGCAGCATATTGAGGGAACTGCTTTCCATACTGCTAAGGTAGCATGCGTGACTGGTTATCAGTGAATAATGACAATAATGACAATTAGAATTGTGTTGGTATTGATGTTTGGTTCTCGTTAGATGCTGAAGTGTTTCTGCCATAACAGCCACCCAGATACAGAGACTCTGACCTACTCTGCTGTAGCAGATGGATGTGTTTATTTCAAACACTGTCTTCAACAGAACTTCTCTGTTGTTATGGGCCTAGTCTGGTTTTCAGCACTAACAACTGCTAATTTGCCTACTTCCAAAACAAAAAGATCCTTTTTTTTTTTTTCGTCTTTCCATTTTGTAAACTCCGTCTCATAGATTTTGCTTTTATAAAGGGCATCTGCTAGTAAATTGTAGGTTTCCTCTTCGGGGTAGGTTTCTGAGTGAGAACTAAACAGAATAACAGACATGGAATGGAGAGCAAAACAAGGGAACATGTGAATTTTCCCATCAGGACTACTGTTTTTTACATCAGTTGATTCATTTAATCAACAAACTAATAGTGTGTCTCCATTAAATACGTGGGGAATATGGCACAAATTAGCTAGGACAGGGAAGCTGGAAGTTGAGCATCAAATGTTTTATCTTAAACTAAGCAGCTTGTCGGAAGATTACCCCGGTCAATAGTAGTGTTTACACCTTATTACAACCCACTGTCTGACTGACCACAATTTGATCCCACTCTCCAGATGACACGATAGCCAGAGGACATTTCTAGGAGGAGACACAGCAGAGGCAGTGCAGGGTTTACGGTGGGAAGCTCATTCTGTGCTGTGGGCAGGAAGGGTTTATACAGCTGACTATTAACTCTGCCCTAGTGAGCCACCTTCCCTGGTGCCAAGCTGGGACTCATCGATCTCACTTGCGTGATACCTCCAGCCAGGACTCCTGCTCCCCGCTTCATTCCTCTCTAGACTGCCAAGTATCCCAAGATGGGCAGCTGTTTGAAAAGGCAAATGTCCCCATTGGGGAGGCTACCACTGAAATAGTTCAATGGAGCTCACTGACCCTGTTTCAGAAACTTGCTGTTGGACCACTACTTTGACTGTCATTCAGGCTCACATGTTTGTGTGTGTTCAGTAAACATTTATTTGGAGCCCAGCTATATCCATGCGGTTTCTTCATACTGTATTTGTTGTGTAAAGAATAAAAGACTGCAAGACAACTGCCTTGGCATCTCACTCCACTGGCTGCACAAGAGCTGTCTGCTTCACCCGTGGGTGTAGCAAGCAGGCTCACTCACGCACCTAGGACTTCGAGGAAGTCCCGAACCTCTGAAAGCCACGCGGCACTGGGACAGGACCTGAGATATGTAATATGTTTGGTCCCATTTCTGCTCTCTGCCTTCATTAAAACCAACCTGAAAATGGAGGGAATAACATTTCCTTGCTCTGCAGCCAAGACGCTGTGGGAAACAATTTGTCCCCACTTTTGTAAAAGCCAAGAACAGCTTCTTCCTCTCTCCTGTCTGTGGTTAGAGGAGCAACACTTCCATGGCATTGCTCCTTCTCACCTGGCGCAGTAAGAGCTGCCCATCCTGTTTCCATTGATTTCTCCAGTGGTTGCATTAAACAATACAATGGAGTATTTATGTGTTAGTGTTAGGAGCAGGTTATTAAGTAAAAACCACTGTAAATAGAGCCGTTAATTCAGTTGCTGGCATGGCTGTCTGTTATCTTCTCAATACCTCCCAGAGGGTATTAGTCTTACCCTTTCGTTTGAGTTGGCAGCAAAGTTATTTTTTTGCACCTGCTGCTCTACTCCGATAACAACACAGGTCAGCTTTGATTTGTTGGAATATAAACAAAAGAGCAAAGCCAGGCATCTGCCTCAACAGCCTGGGCCGGTTTGACAATAGAGCTTTTCCCATTGGGTTTTGTACAAATGTACTCTTTCAGTTCTTACGTGAACTCTCTCCCTTTTCATAAATAGTCCTTTGCTACAGAGCAGCCTGGTGTCTGGAGACTTCAATACCGTACTTTTCCATCGACTGAAACCTCAACAGGTCAAAGTATCATGCAGTTCTAAGACTTAAGTCAGAAGAGGTGTCATACAAAATACATCAAGAAAAGTAAGCTGAGACTCAGTGGTTTGAAGATTAGCAGGAAATATAACAAATTAAGCACAAGCAGTTAAGGATCTTTCTTGAGAGATAAAGAAAACCTAAAGCACTGGGAAGGTTTGGTTTCCCAAATGAACCTACACAGCCTCCAGCTTTTAATCTGCATTAAAAAAAAAGTAAAATAAAGAAAATAATAACAATTAAAAATGTCTGTGAGAAGTAGGTACTCAGCTGGGATCTGGGCTACTTCTAAGTTCTTCAGAAAATTAAGCCTGTGGGACTCATCTATTGTAAAACCTTCTGTGGTGATGGAAGAACACCTGAAACACTGACAGCCATGGAGCAGAAAAAGGAAGACTCCACGCTGACAGCAAAGACAGTAAACAGCACAAAGCACAGAAACGAAGGAAGGAACTAGAATAGCCTCATTATTACAAATAGGAAAATTGAGACACAGAACTGAAATTATTTGCTTAATTCATATAACAAGTCAGTCCAACTCGTATCTTCCAGCTCAAACTCCATTACTGTCCATTGCATCATGTCTCCAGCAAAAATTTCAACATTCAAATGAGTTAGGATGGTTGTGGGTTTTTTGAGTGCAAAGAGAAGGTATTAAATAAGGAAAAAAAATTTCTATAAAAATAGAGACCTGTTCAGACTGAAAACAAGTTTCTTTTAAGCATCATGGCTATTATGTGCCTAGTAGAAATTTGAATATTGTTAGCCAAACAATTAAATCTACATTTTATTAAATCTGAAAAGCTGCCTGACCTATGCATGATCCTGAAAATGAACTAGAAAATCCTAGGTAGACCTGGCAGAAATTCAAAACTTTGGTTGTCTGGAACTGTTTCTATTTCAAGATGCCTCCACCCCCACCCCCTTTCTTTTATTACAATGAAAGAAAGGAATTTTTAAAAAGTGAGTTCTCTGGTGAGAGAGGGAGGGCCCCCTTCTCAACTAACTGATGTGTAAAAACCAATATTCAAGTTGCCCAAGAAATAAAAGTGCAACTCAACCTGCTAGATAGAGTTCTATACAAAACACAGAAAACATGAAATACTAGACTAAGATATTGCTGCAAACAGGCAATAAAGTCACCATCAAGCATCTGCGCTGGAAGCAATAAACTTGCCTAACATGGCTGTTGTGCACATGGTCACCAAGGAACCTCTGCAGAGCCTCACCATGGTAATCCTGAAATGCAGCCTCGGCAGACTACCAGATTTTTCTGTCTCAGATGCTACCTCAGATGCGAAGTTTGCAATGTTGCTCCTCCTCTTTCACTGATCACTGCTACTCTTTCTTTTTCTCCTTATTTCTTTCTTTTTTAACTTTCGTTTAACTTTTTTTCCTCTCTCTTAAAACTTTTGCCTTCTACTTGGCTGACCTGACCAAGGAGGCTTCTTTCAAGTACCACCATAAGCCTGTAGCAAATGAAACAGACAAAAACGCCCTCTCCTGTTACCTATCTGTGGCAGAAGAGTGCCAGGTCTTAGGCAAATTTGTGGCTGGTCTTTAGGATGGAGTCTGGAGAAGTCAGAAACAGGGAAAAAACCCTCACTTCCTTCAGTTCTTTTTGCTCCCCTGTGTACAAGCTATGTATCTCAGCCCTCAAAGTACCTGGAACAGGTTACACCAAAGAAACCCCAATAAAAATATTTCCGGACTATTTCAAACAAAGTTTTTTTTCAAAAGGAGATTTATTACCATGTGAATTATGCCACCTTTAACATTGTTCTAGGAAGGGAGTATATGCAGAGATCCTTATAAAAGCTGTTGTCAGGTACTGGGGAGTTTTTCCTTTACTTTTTTTTATTATCATCAATGATTAAATCTTCATAAGATTTTTAATATTGAAAATGTGTGACAGCATAAGGCAGGCTGATACCGTGGCTCTAAATGACCCAAAGCCCTGTTAGCTTTTCACATGTATAGCAGCACTGATGAACACCTCTAAGCCTGACCATCCCTCCATGGTATCAATGCTGGCTTAGAAGAGCCTGGCTGGTGCTAGAGCTGTCTGTCTGCTGCTCATAGTCCAGGGTTTGGGGAAGGGCAGCACTGGGCGCACCAGTTCTCAGGCCACACATGTGCGCATGCAAGAAGTGCTACTGCAGCGCTGAGCAAAACCAGCAAGCATGCAAGTTGCAGGTAGCTCAGGCTAGAGCTCTTGGCACGAGCAGCACCCTCTCTAATAGCTCATTACACCTACCGACACAATCCACATATATTCACCAAATATCAAATACAAAGAGCTTTTCATTTTAAAGGATTAAAATAAGGAGTTTCTCAGATTAGCAGACAAAATTGGTTTAAATTGGGGCAAATATTTGAATTCATAATTTAAAAAGTAAAGCAAGAAAGCCTGTGGAGGAGATAAGGGATGTGCAGATACTTAGTACGGTATGTTTGTGTGAGTGCATGCGTATCAGGACTGGTCACAGGCAGACTAGGAAAAATTTACCGGATTTTATGAACTAACATCCAAAAATGTTTCATTGTTTGAGATTTTAAAGAAAGAAGTTTCTACCTGTTCTTACAAAGTACTACCGCTCCATCAAAAAAAATCTTAGGGTGGGTAAAGATATAGATAGTCACCATATGTAGGAAAAACTACATCTGTTTCATTTTGTACATCCCACTTTCGATAAGGCTGTAGGATATCTTACTTACTTAATCACTTATTAATTCAATCTAAGAAAACTTTTTCATCTTCCTCTGTCAGGGCAGCCGCCGGGAACTATTACAAGTAAAGTCTGTTTTGTGTGAGTAGTGCGTTAGATCCCACCGCGTAAGAGATTCGAACAGCACCCTTGAATGTGTCAGAATTTAACTCCCTGATAAAACTCCTCCATAGCCATGCCAATCTATGAGACAATTGCTTAACCAAGCATACTTTGAAAGTGTATCATCAAGTTGCAAGCTTCTAAACTGTTGTGTAATAATAATTACACGTTCCAGTAAAAATCATTAAGAAAGTTTGGGGGTAATCATTATATCGTGGACTTTGTCTGATTTCTGACCATGGTATCTTGGGCAGTTTTACATGGTTTCGTTAATTATATAGCAATATAAATTACTTACCTGCTCACTGCTAGATGAAAGAAAACCCAAACTTGTTCTAAAAAATGAAAACAATTCTTCTGATTATGGCACGAGTAGTTTGAACAATTGAGCATATTTTTACACATAGTTGCTTAATCCTTGTAGAGGCTCGGGAGACTATCCTGACTACTTCTCATTGCAAGCTGAGGATATATCTGAAGTGTTTCTGTCTGTATCCTTCCTCCATTATAGCTAGGAACTTTTATTTTATTCTACATATCTGCATATCCTTTAAGAAGAATGACTTTCTTTCCACCACTGCAAAGCAATTCTGTTTATTGCCCCATCTTCTTGATCCATAGCCAGTGATTATACAGCCCCGGCTAGTTGCTTTGTCTACTAGTTCTTATACTCTTTCCTGTGGAGCACATTTCACAAGATCAGCAGAGGAATAGGTAGCGATAACCATGTGCAATGTCAGCTTTTGGAAAGGGAGCCTTTGAATGCTCTACCTCAAAGGAAGACACACAAATGCCAATGCCATTTGACATTGCTACCTGACTCCATGGTTACTCATCCTCACCCATTCAATAGACCAATGAATGTCCCAACTATTTTAGGCCTTCAGTGAGGGACTTGGTGCAAGCTGCATCCCCAGTAGAGATCAAAGCATCTCTCATAGTAAAAAAGACTCCTGATAATTTCCACAGAAACCAAATAATCCTTAGTTTTCATATACAGGCTGTGTGAACAAACCCTTCTTTTAATACCCTTTATCAGCGGTGTAACATTAAATTCACCTTTAGAAAATTCACAATGTACTCTTTTCTTGAAAAATAACTGAAATAAATCCTTGGTTCATCAGGGGCCAAAACACAGATAAGCTGCCGAGTGTGCCAAAGGCACTGACAACAAAAAAGAAGCATCCTTGAGTGTACTGCTCTTGCTGATGAGGTGAAGCCAGCACACCTTGATGAATATGGCATTGGACTTCACTGGAGTACTGAGTGTTTGCTATTAAGAAGAAAACTCGATGGGTTTATGCTTGAAAGTTCACTAGTAACCAAGCTGTGAGACCGGAGAGAGATTTTACTTCACAAAACATCACAACATATGCACGCTACACAAATCGCTAGCATTTCTGTTCGTTTCCTCATGTACAGCAAAGGCTTTATATTTGGTTCTACCACATCCTAACGTCATGTGTCATTAGTAAGGACAACTGACAATTAGGTTTGTGACCCTTTTCTTTTTATGTGCTGCTTGCTGCAGAAACACCTAGTTCCCAACAAGAATACCTACTTCACAACTATTGGAAGGCTGATGAGAAAGAACGCACTGTGAGACCACAGGAAATCCAATGAAGGGTGGTCACGTTACCATCAGAAGGTAATGTCAGAAGGGGTCATTTGTCTCTGTCCATAACTTGGTTTTGGCACACTGACCAATTTTTAAGCCAGACAGGTCTGTCCTGTAGCACCCACTTTCCAACCCGTCTCTCCATACAGTAGGTCATTGCTCCATTTCACAGAGATCATTCATCGTATTGCAGAAAGAGCTCAGACACTTCTGTAAGAATTGAATCTAAGCAAGTAAACAGCAGTTGGCTGTCCGAGATTCCACAGAACAGATACAGGTTACACCGCAGTTGGTGGAACGTTGGCCTGGGAGAAGTCCGAATGGTTTTGACCTGAGACTAAGATGTGTTTGTAAAGAGTGTGTAAAGGGTGAACAAGGGAGGGAAGACAAGTGCCGATTCTGGAAAGGTGTCATGGCTCACAGACAGTTCTCAGAGTTTACTGAGGTGGGAAAATCATTAATCCTTTCTGTGAGAACTGTACATAAATATTCACTTCTTCGGCAAGTGTAGAATTTCATCTCGCAGGGTTTGCAATTTGGTACAAATTGCTGTGGGACAGGCAACAGGCTAACATGTCAGTCCTGTCTGGACACAGATGCATCTACAGAAATCTTTTTCCTCTCTAATCTCTCTTCATCTCTGTCTCTGGATAATTTTTCCATTTTAGTTTGATCTCTTTCCACTGCAATTTGTTACTCTGCACCTCCCAGACAGAACAAGTACTGATGTGAATAAAACTCAACGGGAATGAAAAGAAATTCAGGAAGTATAGTGGGAGCCAAATGATTTAATTTTGTCTTTGTCCAACTATCCTATTGTCAGTTTCTACCACCGCTGAAAACTCTCAACACCCTGAGAATATCTGAAGTAATATGAAATTACTAGAGCAATACCACAGGGTATTCTCTCAGGTGACAAGAGGGCAATAATATCCCAGACCACATTCTATTACCTGATCTTACCATGACTGGGGTAATATGTATTGTTGTCACCCAATAAATTGCTGCAAAGGGCTACCTAATATGTACCATGGAAAACAAAGCATTTTTCTGGTCTGATGTAAGATCCTATACTACTATGATTTGGGAAAACAATACTTTTTTACCATCTTTGTAGTCTTTACAAATGACACTATGACTAGAAAAAAATGGAAAAAAATAAACCAAGCAAACAACATCAGTGCTACTAATGACAACCTTTTTTTTGCATGTAAGACCAATGCTCAAAGGCAAAAGGGTGTCTGGAGGATGATGCCTCTAAGAAAGCCTGAATACACTTTATAAACCCCTGACCTTAAAATCCCAATATATTGACTCATATTACATTATCTTTGGTACTGCTTTTCCTATAAACTGTGTCCAGTTCTGACATCCAAATTTCTCAGTAGAGGTTGAAAAATTAGAGAGGACCCTTGAAGCGATCAAAGGATGATAAAGCTTACAGCAGAAAAGATTGACTGAGGACCTTCAAGTTCTCACTGTAGTGTAAGTTTTCCCATGAGAGGGAATAGCCTATGGAGCTCAGACTACCACCATTATCAAAGACTAGGCTAAGGAAGGACTTGTCCCCAACTTCCTACACAAGAACAGGAATTTGCCACCCAGGGGAACTTAATGCTAACCGTCAAGAGGTAACAAAATCAGGTGGTTGGATATTGAAGCTAGACCACATCAGACAAAAAATGAGGTAAAATATTTTTATGGGAACAGTATTTAATTGCTGGGGCACTCTAAAAAAGTTCTGGTGACTTCTGGACATTTTTTTTTTTTCAAGATTGGAGGTTTTCTAGAAGATAAGTTCTATCTACTTCAAGTCACCTAATTAAACTCTGGAAAATTCTTGGAAGTCCTGCGTTGCTATTGCAGTGATCACTTCTGGTTTTGAAAACTGTAAGGGCGAGGAATTCAACTGTCAATAACTGTAATATTTGTTGGTGATACATCTTAATCCTACTGTTTTTCTAGTTTTAATTCCAGCTGTTTTCTTTGGTTTCTGGATTTCATTAAATATAAAACTGCTGTTTTCCAGATCTGGTATTTTCCAGAGAATAGATGTCAAATATCTGGCTTAAATTCCTACCTGAAAATCTGCTATGCACACAAAACTTAAAGTAACACATTACTGTATTCCACTCAAGTCTTCACAAATCACAGGAAATGCTGGTGCAGTATAGGTATATTCAGCACACACAGTCTTATGTGACAGAAGTACAAATAAAATCACTAAATGAAACTTTTACCTCAAGGTTCATTTCTGTCATTATGAACTGGTTTCATTGTCTAAAGTATAGGAAAAAAAGGATGGTTGGATGCACTTTAGAAGCAGCAGGGACCTACAATGTTTTTAGACGAAGTAATCCAGAAGAATATTCCTGATAAAATTCCATAACTTTATAACCACATACACAAGAGCATGTGCCTAAAACATCTCATGTGGTGCAATGCAAGCATTTATCACTAAGCCCATTACACATATTTTACAATATAACACACATTTTGAGCAACACTCTCATCTACCACTACTTAAGCAGCTGTGTCTATACCTTAAGGGGGAAATTCGGGTTCTATTCAAATAAAATTACCATTGGAAAAGAAACAAATTAAGCAAGCAAAGACACTGCAGGCCTCTACTCACGCTGCATTTACCTTCCCAGTGCTTGAGCTGGGCTCTGTGGTGCTTTAGCTTAGGAGGGACTAGGATCGGCAGAACCCCACCTCACCTCAGCAACTGCCAAGAAATTGCCTTGAGGATAAAACCAAGGCATGTTATAAACGTACTTTAGGACTTTTCTTTTTTGTTGTTATCAGCACAGTCATCATCAACATCCTCATCACTAAAAGCAAGAGAAAACTTGTCATTGTAAAGCATCTCCCAGTTCTGTGACACCACCACTCTCAATGGCATAGAGAAGGTCCACATTCTTGCCCCTTGCTTTACTCCACAGATGACCATTCTGCAGACAAAAGCAGCAGACTTATGACCCAGCATATTATTAGATACATTACAAAAAAAAGGATCCTCAGGTTTTTAAATAATCCTGATGAAGTCACTGGCTCAATTCGAAGTCAGTGACATCCTGAATAAGTAAAGGCAGCAGATCTGGGCCAAATCAAACATAAAAACAACAGAAACATTTAAACAGAAGTAAAATATAAGTTCAAAATAGGAAATAGGAAATCTTTATTGTAACATTATAAAGCCTTTTAATCAAATTAGCTACTGCTCCACAGTGGGAAGGGAGGGGCTCAGTAGGGTGGGCATGAGTCCAGTAGACACTTTTTTCTTTCTTTTTTCTTTTCCCCACAGTGGTGTTTAAATTTAAATTTAAAGGAAGTATATTAAAAAAAAAAAACAAAACAAAAACCAAAAAAAAACCCCAAAACCAATAAATACTCCAAACACCTTACCTCATTTAGCTGCAGATTCTGGAGTGGAAATCCTTAACTGAGGCAATGGGAAAACTATCTACAGAACAGTAGGTTGGGTAAACACAGGTACTAGGTTATGTCTCTTAGACTCCCGGAGTGAAGATAAATGGATGTGATATTAATTTTAAAACATTTTGCTGAGCACTCAGGCAGCCAATAGAGAAATTTCTTAGGTCACTTCCTGTTCGTTTCATTGGGTCTGCAACAACAACAACTAAGATGAAGTCAGGAACATTTGCATAAGGCCAGCTCAGTCCTCAGTATTCAAAGAGAACAGGTCTAACCGGGTTACACGCGTGGCTCCAGAACAAAAGAAAAACCTGGTAATGGATGAGGGATTGATTTCTTTGCAGTTGTTTTTTTAAGACCATCCCTTTTTTTTTCTTTCTTTTTTTTAAATGGAGGTTATTTCAGGTAGATAGGGAGATTATAATTAGAATTAGAAGTGAGAAACAGAAATGTACTAAATTAAAATTAGTCTGGAAATAACATGAGATGTCCTGTGCTGGCAGGGAGCACAATAGCGTGGGCTCAATTTCTTTTTTTCATATCTTGAGCATCCTGCAAGGTGCATGGGATTGCAGAAAGGGGAATCTCTTGGACTTTCAGCTTCTGTGGAAATCCGAGAGAAGATAAAAACAAAATAAGTTAAAAAATCATCACTTTATGTGTACATGGGGTTGCACATAGAAGCTCAGCTACAGGCAGCAAAAAATCAACAGATGAGTGCTCAGTTTTTCATTTCTCTTCTTTTAACCTAATTCTGAAGGTTAAGATCAGCAGGGGAAAGCTATATTTTTCCTGCTTCACAGCCCATGGGAGTTAGGCAAAATATTTTTGCTTGTCCCTCTGAGCCCCAGCCCAGGCAGTGCATTAGAAGCCTTTCACTAACTCAGTCATCAGTTGAACACTTTGCTGGAGCAAAGAGTAAGAAAAAGCTGTTCCCTCACAAAAAATCTGTGCTTACAGAACAGTTCCCAAGTTTTCCTTGACTCAATGTAAATTTCTCCTCCAGTTCGCAATCATGAACCTGAGCAGGAAACATCCTGAGGAACATTAGGTTTTAGCACCTAGAGGGTGCCTAAAGGAAAATATGACCCCTCATCTGTCTCTCAGTGGTCTGCGAGAAGTGAATTTTCCAGTCTTTGTTCACTTTTAGTTTCATGGCTCATCTTAAATGTCCCTTCCTACAGACATTGACATTCATTCTCTGTGATAGATTTACCAAGCACAGGGAATGAATTGTTCTTCAACATCCAAAGATAGTATTAATGATTAATCAAGGCTCATTGTCAGTGTAGGGGAAACATTTCATACATGTTATTTATGTTGAACCTGATTTCAAGATAAACAGTGGATCTCAGACTCAAGGAATGTCACCTTTGTTCCTATCACCCACACTAAAACTGATTACATTAAAACCTGAGTTGTTTTTTTTCACAGAACTAAGGCACACCTGTGTACAAGTGCTGTTTGGGAAGATCCCATCATTTTTCACCCAGGTTATAGTCAAGGCCCACAGATGCTCACCTTCTTTCTAACCCTTTCAAAGAAAGTTGTCCTTGAGTAATAAGGAAGGCTGTACCTGTCCATCTTGGAGAGCGGCATTGTCTTGCAGTTACAAAACCAAGGGTTAATGATGTCACTGAAAACAGCTAGGCAATTGTTTGGAGTTTTCATAAGGAGGTCTAGCACTTACAAGCTTTCTCTAAGCATTCTTGTCACTGAGTCTAAGTATTTGCTTCCCAGTTCATGTCTTCGTGAGTATTCAGACTAAAGCTTTCATCATCAAAATAATGTCTCATCATATCAGCATGAATCCAGAGCAGAAGAACAGGAAAAAGATAAGAAGCAAGCAAAGAATGAGAGAGCTATAAAGACCACTTCCCTTCTCAGGAAGGACATCTTTAACAAGGAACCCACTTCTTACATCATCCCACTGAGCCAAACATGGGAGAATAAAGGGTCACACTGAAATACATCTCATCCATATGTTGCAGAAGCACCACAGGAGGATGTGACCACTGGATCTCAACATAGCTATGGAAATCAGACTTCTCCTTCTGCACCAGCAAAGGCAGCAGAAATTTGATTCAAATACGGTACTCAGACTCATGTGTCACCAGCGCATGCAAGGCTGTAAGCCTTTTCTGTCTCGGCTCCCAAGGGCAGAGACAGCTCTGGTTGCTAAGACCCAGAATACTTCCATACAGACAAAAAAGTGCATTGTACCAACAGGTCTGGGCAAGGTGAGGCTAACTTGGCCAGCACACCAGTATGCATTATTTAGTAGTGTGCTATTTTCAAAGACAGGGTGCCACGCAGGGTGGTGACTCCTTAAATTTACTGTCCTGCCCAGCCAGCTATGCTGCCCCCATGCTCCCAAGTATGCTTATTGACACTTACATGTGGTTCAGCACACAGAGGATTACAGGTGGCTTTTGGAGACAGGCAGACCTTTCTTTCTGCATATTCCTCTCTAGCACTGCAACCACAAAATTAACAAGATTTTTGTCCCCACGCAATTCTAGGTGGCAGAGAAAACATGAAATCCTATATAATTAGGAGCTAGGAGGACACATTCACAGAGTGGCAAAAGTGTCAGTGCAGATTCCCAGAATTTAATTATAGCCATCAAGCATGAAGGAAATTATCTAAATCTGTCTAGATTCTTAAATTGGCGTCTGTTACTGTAATGTCTGACACCTGATGAAAACAGAGAACAAATGCATGGTAATTTCTACTTTTCCATTAATATTAATCTCTGTCTCATTTGTGAAATTCCAGTGGAATATCAAAAGGAGAGTGTAAGAAGCTGATATGTAGGCTAGACATGCCAAGCAAAGAATTCAGGGTATCATCTTCCTGCCTTTGTTCTGTTATAGCAAAATCTGAGGTGATTCATTAAGTCTGAAGTACAATAATTCAATTTCTATAAAAACATCACTAGAGAAGCCAGAAGAAGCTGTGCAGATGCTATTTCCAAACTGTGTTCAATGTTGCAGGCAAATACTACCGAAAGTTGCCTATTACTTAGGCTTCTGTGACCTAATCATTTTTTCTTCACTGTTTACCAAATTCTAGCCCTTAGATATTTGGCTGAATTAAAATTTTCAATCATGCTTTGCAACAAAATTTTAAATAAATGTTATCTGTAATAGCTCTGTCACCTGCAAAGTAAAGGGTTTTTTTCTAATATAAAGGGCAAACTTCCTATGTCTCAGTTTGTGCCCATTGCCCCTTGTCCTGTTGCTGGGCACCACCATAAAGAGTCTGGCCCCACCCTCTAGACATCTGCCCTTTAGATATTTATAAGCGTTGATAAGATCCCCTCTAAGTCTTCTCCAGGATAAACTGACTCAGCTCTCTCAGCCTTTCTTCATAGGAGACATGCTCCAGTCCCCTCATCCTTGTAGCCATCCACTCGACTGTGTATTGTAGGTTCTTGTCTCTCTTGAACTGAGGAGGCCCGAAATGAATACCAGGTACCCCAGGTACCATTTGCCTTCTTGGCCATGAAGGCATACTGCTGCATCATGGTTAACTTGTTGCACATCGGGACTCCCAGGTCCTTCTCTGCAGAGCCGCTCCCCAGCAGGTCAACCCCTAACCTGTACTGCTGCTTGGGGTTAGTCGTCCCCATGTACAGAACCCTACACTTGCCTTTGTTGACCTTCAGTAGGTTCCCCCCACCCTACTCTCTACCTGTCCAGCTCTTACTGAATAGCAGTCTATCAGCCACTCTTCCCAAGGCTGTATCATCATCATACTAGCTCAGGGTCCCTTCACCCAGGTGTTTGGTGGATATGCTGAACAAGACTGGACCCAGGACCAACCCCCTGGTGCACACTGCTAGCTGCAGGCTTCCAACTAGACTCTGTTGCTTATCACAACACTGAGCTCTGCCCTTCAGCCAGTTCTCAGCCCGCCTCATCTAGCCCGCACTTTCTAGGCCTACCTATGTGGATGGTATGGGAGACAATATCGAAAGCATCGCTCAAGGCTTTTCCTTTCATTCATAGTAAAAAATACTCCTGCCTGCCTTTTTTTTTTTTTTTGAAAGTTCAAGAACTTTTATGTTTGAAACAAGGACTGATTATGATGGATTTTTGAGTTAATGCTGTACTATTCCAAACAACATCCAACCAAAATTAGGCACTGTAAAGCTCATTGGCAAATCATAGCCCACATAGTGGGTTCCCTGCAGCTTGCTTCTGAACTGAGCATTGGCTGCTTCCTGGCTTCACAGGGCTTTCCCAGCAGCTAACAAAGGCCATCCCTGTGCACCCACTTTCCTGAAAAGCCAAATTTTCCTGTGACTCCTTCATCTGGCCCAGCATCTACTAAGTAGAATTTAGCTCACAGGATTCCCAATGCTGAAGCATCTTTGATCCAAAACGTAAAAACTGTTCACAAGGAGGACTAGAAGAAAAATATGAACACCATGATATGTTGGGAGGTACTGCAATTAGGACACAGACAAGATGGTACTCATTTGAAGAGTAGCTAACCAATGCTATGCATTCAGGGAGTGGCCCTGAACAGTATTTGCTGAACACAAATTAAATTTGCTCTGAAAACTTTGATTCATTTCCTCATGGGTTTTCTCGTAGTGTTCATCCTAAGAGTATTTGAGGTATTAGAGTAACACATTTATTTATTTATTTATAATGTAAATAAACATTTAATCTGTGTACATTATTGTATTAACATTAAATTAATGCATTAGAACTAACATTACAGTATTACCACAAATGTATTTACTTATGCTTTCCTAGTGAGGTGAGAAGGTAATAATTTATTCACCCTATTTTAATGGGGGATCCTAAAAATAACCAGGTAAAGATGTTTAATAATTCAAGGTATCCATTCCCAGATGCCTAAGCACCTAAGCTTTAGAACACTTAGCTTTTTGTAGTTACATGTAATACTGAAAGTGCAGATCCCACTCAATGCCATTTCAGACCTTAGCAGTTCTCATTTTCTCCCAGAAAAGAAGAGGAAACGTTATTTTAATAAATAAATAAATAAATAAATGGTGGCATCAGTTTAGAAAATAGCCTAAACATTTTGACTGGATTTTTCCAAACATATTCAACCTCAAGCAAAGTCCATTGTAGCTCTGCTGATCAAAATTTGGGTAAATTATAAGTAAAGGTAGTAACAATGAGGAGCTAGGCTATGGTCACACGAGACTACCAGGTTTGCATACAGTTCTATGAAGGTTCACTTTCTAAACCAATCCAACTATCTCAATATTTCTTGAGCTTCTTCACATACATCATGGTCATCAGACAGACCCCAACCTGGTGTAAACTGGAACCAATAAATTGGAAATGATTAAGTAACAAAGCCCTCTGATTCTGTACACTCTCCTGATGAAAAGGAGATCTCCTGCAAATCCAAATATGCCTCAAAATGGGTACAGGACAACATGATGAACAAAAGGATGAAAACAAGCCCCCTCAAATTTCTTCTGCAATAAAGCCAGCTGCCAGCCAGAAAGTGTCACCTAAGCACCACTGCTCCTGGAGAGGAGCCCTCATCTTGACCCTTTCCACACACTGCAGCTCAAGTGAAGGACATTTTCTTGGAAACATCACAGTGGTTTCTATTATTGTGGCAGTCTAAAGGTAAAGAAAAGGCAAAATCCAGTATGCATCTGTTAATTTAAGGACTTGCAGTAAAAAATATGCAAGGAACTTGGCAAGGATTGCTGCAAAACTGACCATGTTCTGAGAGAGATTTTCATGGGAAAAAACACCTTGACTGAGAAATAGAATGGAGATAGGGAAGAAACCTAATAAAATTATATTACAAGTTCTGTTTTCCATGGAATAGATAAGGTAACAAAGGGCTAGAATGAACAAGCAGGGCAAACACAAATTGCTCACACAAACACTGAAAGAAAAAAAAATGCAAATCCTAGCAAGAAATAGGCTTATTATTAAATATGTGTTTGGTTTTGTCTCCTCGGTGTGCAGGTCAAACAAACTCAGTGTAACAGTGCAGTGGCATCCAGCCACTCCTTTGTGAAAGAGCTTCCACGGTTGCTCAAACTGTTGGGAGCTTCTTATTTAAAAGAAAAATGTGAAAAATCCTTAAGAAGTCAACAGAACCAATTGGCAAGAAATTATTTATAAGGCTATTTATTGCCCATACAAACTGACACATTTCTATGAATGTCTATGAAGTTTTGGCAATATATATCTAACAGATTTTTTTAATATAAAATGCTGTTTCAAGAGTCAAAAAATATTATGAGGCTATACTGACACTGAAATGATCTCACAGAGAAAAAGTTTCCTAACTATGCAATAGTAGGCAGGGCAAAATGACCTAATGGGTCTTTTCTATCTGTTGTGGTTTCAATCTCTTAGCAAACACCTTGATAGTGCCAGGACCAAAGCAAAACAAAACCTTTCATATTTGAGAACATAAAACTATCTTTCACTGAGTGCAAACACAATGTAATGCATGAAGATAAACAAAGGAGCACAAATATGGTGAGATAAACTTTTAACAGGGTCCAAATACCTTTTTTTCTATTACATTCATAAATCAGGACATGATAAAACCACAGGAGCCAGGAGAGGCACAATCATTCCTATGAATGTTGTGCCTCTCACTTCCAAAATATGGTGAAAATTGGACTATGTGCTAGAATTATTTGTAACTACAAACCAACATGCAATCCCCCAAGTGACAGTGGTTCATGGAAATATGTACTGGAGCACAGCTACAGAGCTTAGAAGAGGTCTTGTGTCATATGGATACTTTGTTACTGAGCTACAAGCATAGGAAAAGTGAGGATAAGCACTGGAGGTTGGCGGGGCAAGAGTTCAAGTTCATGCCTTCATCTAGGTCCTCATCAGTGACTCTGAATCTGCATTTTGCTATGGCTTTTTATATACAGCATATAATGTCAAACCTTTTGGGGAACCTACAAATGGAGAAGCAGCTTGTAAACCTAAATAGTTTGAACCTATGACTTGAGATATTTTACTTGAGCATGTGTGGTTCCTTTTATGAGCTGGGAAATTAAAAAGTAAGGACAAAAGGCTGCAAAAAGACCAGATTTATGTAATAAGGACAGATCAAGGACCCAGTAAAATGGAATTAAAAGTTATGTGAAATTAGGAATTGTCACACTGTAATCAGGTGCCTCTCAAAGCAGTCACTCTTGTAATCCAAATGGTGTAGCAGAATGTAAATGACATGAGGAGTCAAGGGCATCCTTGGACACAAATACCTACCTCCTGATTTAGATCAAAAGCAGCTCAAGGAGTGGACAGGACATAGGTCCTAACTGAGAATACAGAGACAGACAGGTTGCAGTGCAGGGTGTCTGGCTGGGAGATTATGGATTTGATTAGTTATGAGAAATCTATGGCAGAGGTGCTGGATTGCTCAAGCAGGAATACACCCAACAGAGACCAATGGCAGCATGAATATGTAGATGACCGAGTTTTTCTGTATGAGCTTCTTGCTCTTCATGACATTGAAGTATAATAAGATTCTGTGTGAGTGCATTTTCCTGCATGTCTGCATGCACGTAGGTGAGAATTGCACGACTGAATGACCAAGGAGGGGATAAAGAAACTCATTATGCATGTGTCTGTTTTGGTGCGTAAATACCAGCTAAGTGTGTTCAAATGGGGACAGTTCATGTCTTTGGGAAAGGCTATTGAAGACGCCTCCAAGATCTCAGCATTTAGAGTCAGTTAGTGGGCACACCTGCCATAAGGAAAAGTTGGAATAACTTCACAGAAATCAATGAGGGGTCTGTGGAATACATAGGTACAAAGACAATAAAAAGCCAATCCCTCATGGTCCAAGTTAGCTTGAGGAGTCAAACTAGAACAGGTCTTTTGGGGACATTTCAAAGCAGGCAGCTACTTAAAAGACAGCATGAAGTGTGACCAATTTATAGGCTAACTTCCACTGTTTGTGTTTATGAGAGAATTTTCTTTGCCAGCATCTGAGTAGGGGAGTGAGGGTTAACCCTTGAACATAGCTATAGCAGGCAAAACTTTCCAAATCAGTTTATCCCAACTCCAATATCTACACAATGCTCAGTGCCCATGAGATGCAAATATCAGGTTTATGATTAACTGTGCTAAAATTCCATGGAACTGCAAGTACTTTTATTTGTTTGTATAATGAAATTGAAACAATGCACCCTTTCCTTACTGTACTTTAACTTTACTACCAGGTAAAAGGAAGTCTTTCAGTAGGTATATGTGATATACCCTTTTAGATCCCAAGAGTTTCCTTCACATCACTTCTTTGGTCATACCAATACACTATCTGCCAGGGAATATGCATGTTCAATGCATGAGTGACCAGAGCAAATATTGTTCTACTGGAGATGGAGGATAGACTAAGCAAATATATTTACCCTGACCTCAGAGAAATTCACTTGGTTCCCACTACAAAATTTGCACCATGAAGCAAATACTTTTGCTAAGCAGGACAGAGATAGGACTTCAGAAGCCAGATTATTCCTCTCTGCTCTGCCACAGCTTTTCAGCAATTTGTCTTTCCAGTCTGTGTTGCTAATGATGTAACTTTTCTTGAGACAGCGTAATGCTATGAAGATGAACGCGTTCCTGTTCTGAGACATTCCAAGTTTCAGCAGTTATGTCTAGATATAACCCTATAAATGAAGGTCTTGCATATACTAGACTACTGTACTAGCCTTTGTTATGCAAATTAAAGTCGAAGGGCACATTTTGTCCATGAGTTCTGCTGCATTAGTCATTTGTGTTTGATAGCCATTGTGTTTGATCCAGGTGCCTTTCACTCTGCAAAGATTTACTTTTTCCTAATCCTTATATTTGACATGTTGTTTCCAGTTGAAACTACATGTACATCCTTTTTAGCCAGGAGAAAGGGCCAGTTTTATCGAGCTGGTCAGTGAGCACTGAAGAGCTATGAATGCCTTTCACCAGCCAGGCTGTTAAATCATGGAGAGCAACCATGTGAACAGCATCACAGGTACTTCAGTGAGGCACGCTGGCATAAAGCTGGCACTTCATAACCCCTGTAAAGAGTTACCATTCAACGCTGTATTGGTCAGAATAAATTACCTGATTTATTCAGAAAGAAAAACCTTCTCCTATGTTTCTTCCATGCCCTTTGTGAAATGGCTTGTAGCAGCTGGCATGATGCATCTGTGGGAGGAAAGAATGAGAAAAATTGTAGTGACTTTACTAGGACTCATTCTGTGGCTTGCAAACTATGCTCAGTGACCCACAGAAACACAGCCCTGAATTTCAAAGGAGTGAGTGTCTTCTTGAGCTGCTCCCTTTTCTTCTAGTAATCCAGTTAAAGCCTTGGAGCTGGAGTTGTGATCTTCAGGAAACTCCATTGTTGGTCTCATGCCCTGCAGGCAATTCTACTTGCATCCAGTTTCCACAAAACTACAAGCTTATTTTGTGTGAAAGTAATTCTATTTAAGTGCCAGGACATATTAACAGGAAGCAGCAACACCTGCTGCAATCAGCCTAGTGATGGGAATCAATCCCCACAGAAGGGTGAAGTGAGCTGCTGATTAAGCAGAAAGTGGCTTTACCATGCACATGCATTACAGAAATACCTTTCAAGAGCACAGCTGAAAGAGATACCTATGGAGCTGCCACATCTGGAGGAAAAAATAGACCTTGCCTTCAAGTCGATTTCTGTGCTGGGAGATTGTACCATTGCTGCTAAAAAGAATTGGCTATTCCAGCACTACTGCCAGTTACGTGATTTAGTTACTGGTCTCGAAGATCTAATCTAAATGGTGACTGGCACAACATTCTTACGTCTCACCATTCTTGAGTATGGACAGAAAGTGCACAAAAAAAGCATGCTCTTGGATCACAACATAGCTACATTGGAAAGTGTGGTAATATGACCAGGACTTACTAAAGGAAAAAAAAAAAAAAAAAAAAAAAAAAAAAGAGAAAAAAAAGAAAAACAAAAGGAGAAAAGAAGAAAAGGAAAAAGGAAAAAGGGAAAAGGGAAAAGTGAGGGGAAGGGGAGTTACAGAATGTATAGGCAATGATACAGGTAATGGTAAAGTCACTTTCTGTATTTCTTTTCCTCACCATGTTCTTGGATGTATTTATTTCATAGGATAATTCAGGTTAGAAGGGACCTTAAAGGTCTCTAGTTTAACCTCCTGCTCAAAACACAGTCAGATAAGTGATCTGACCAGGCTTTAGGGCTTTATTTGTCCCTCTAAATCAGTTCCATGATCAACGAGGAATTCCATTAATTGAAACCTCTGTTATAACTACCTTTGTCTATCATCTAGACTACTTTTAAGTGTTCCTAGTACTTGTGCCTCTCTTCGTTTACAAGACTATGTGATGATTTCTTACATTCTGACAAGCAGCTTCTTCTAGTCATCTTGCTCAGTTTTGCCCTGCTCATGTTCAGCCATACGGTCCAGCTATAATACACTGTCATGTTCTTCATGAAGAATTCATCTTCTAAACTGTATCTCATATCCCTTTTTACATCTCAAATAATGCAATGTGTAGATGCACTGAGGCTGCATGAAATCCAGTGTCCATAAGGGTTCAAGTTAAAAAAGAAAAAAAAAAAAAAGCAGCCACCTGTTCATGTGCAATTTTATAGAGTTAAAAAATAACAGAAGCAAATTCCCCTGAAAATGATGGTTAATTGTATGTGAATCCAACCATTGCTAAATATCACCTTCAGCATTTCTCCATATAGCACAGTTGCATAGAGCAAGCTTCATTCACAGCATGTCCCTGGAAAATCAGTGGAAGTCAAACCAGGTACCAGAACTTGCAGGCATGTCAGCAATCTTACCATTCCAAGCACTCATCATCTTAACACCAAAACTTACGAATTTAATGAGAGCTTCTAATGACATAATTCTTAGAGAAATATGTTTTGTTTACAGTCACGAGAAACACAGGATTGGCATTCTAGAGCAAAATGTTTGGCATACAAGTTCTCAGTCAGGAACTTAAACTTATTTGCTAACATTGAATTAGTAGTAGTAGTGGTAGTGGTAGTAGTCGTAGTAGTAATAGTGTAGTAAAAAGAGAGGGGAGAGACAGACTGGCAACCATTTATTAAGCACCATCTGGTAACTATTCATATTCTTTGAGATGTTAGGTGAAACCACACTCTATGTATAAAACAAAGACCATATTTTCAAATCACCATCCAGATCAGATTTTATTCATTTAGAATTGAGAAATAATCTTGTTACATATTTATAAAACAGTTTGACTGAAATGGATGGGAATAGCAATGGTTATTTGCAGTATTTGGAAGTGAATGGGAGCTTTAAACCACACCATACTCCTGCACAGAGATCCTAGTGCTGATAGGAAGCTTTAAGCTGATACAAAGTTTTCCAAGAGGAAATTATTTGCTGTTCACTTCTCACAGAGTACAATCCAATATCCAGTCTAGCAAATACAAGAATTCAACTTTTTTTTTCTTACCATTGAATTTTATTCACAGGGTTTCAGGTTCTGATCAAGTGGTCAAGTGGGAGCAGAGGAAGACATCTGAAGAGTATCATAATGTTCTGAAGATACTCAGTCCAGCCTTGCAGTTGGCTGAACACTTAAGTGATGCATTTTGTATTGGAAATCAGCTCTTCCTAACTAATATCAAATGGTGTTACTGCAAATAGCTATATCACTTAGCATTTTCTAAATTGTTTCAACTGCATGTTTTACAGGCAGATGAGTCTCTCGGACAGAGCTGCGAAAATAACACATCTCTTATACAAAAGGACAATAAATCATGAGTCTGGTGACTCAGTCCCTGTGTAGAGGATGGAAAATGAAAGGCTAAGTCCTTGAATTAGAACTGAGACCAGTTACTGAGATAATTAGCCAATGAATGCAAGATGAAAGGTAAAGTCTTTTCATTTATACATTAATGAACCGGGAGATCAAAGACCTTGGCTTGGCCTATAACCACGACTGCAACATTGGCTTGCTATGCAATAATGAACTCATTATTAGCTGCTTTCATAAATTACCTGTGGTAGACTATTTTATTTTTAATACTGTACATAAAGCACAAACAACTACAATGTTATTTTAGAATATTTTAATTGCTAAGCATGCACTTCTGTGTAATAAGCACGTTCATCCTTTCAGCTGATCGTTGCTACCAACTCTGTCCTTCCTTTGGAAATTTCCTGGCAGGTGGAAACTTCTTCATGGTTTGCAGAAGAAAGGGGAAATAAGTAACCAAAAGTCCAAAGAGAACTTGAAGTGAAAAATGTACCTCAGAGGGAGTACAAGCAGATCAACATGCTAGGATTTCATAAGACTGAGAAAACTAAGTATTCTAACACTCAACCTCACCCCGCAATATTGTGCCAGCGCCTTTCCATCATTTATCATATTAGGGGCAGATATGCTTGAACCCATGATTGCAGAGGTGATGTTTAGCTTGGATGATTGTGTATTCAAGGCTGTGGGGCTGATCTTAGGAAATCTGGAGTGTAATTCTCTTTCTACCACAGACTTTCTGAAAGACTATAGCCAGGTTATATGATACCTGTCTTTCAGGTCCAGACCTGTAAAACACTAGGTCAATTTATACAGATGCTGGGAAAATAAATGTGTAAATGTTCTCAATTGATAACTCAGAAAATTTTATAAATGCACATGGGGGGCTTGGACTAGATGATCTTTTGAGGTCCCTCCCAACTCCTAATGTTCTGTGATTCTGTGATATGATTGAAACTTCCATATACAATCCCAGCAGTTCATGAAGGAAGTTCTGAATCAACAATAAAACATGATATGGGGAGAAGCTTCATCACAAATGGACAAGTTATTATGTGGGACTTATAGTATATGTCCTCCTTTGAAAGGTATAGGAAAGAAAGGTATTTTTTTCTGCCGGCAAAATTCCTGCTGGCAAAGAAAATATATTCACATTTATTTATGACCCACTCAGAAGATCTGACACTGCTGGTGAGAAGTTTAAGCTTAAGGAATCAGTTGCTACAGCAACAAAAAGCAATTATTGATTGCTCTGGGACATAGGGTAAAGCTGATACAATGTTCCCTCCTAAATTTTTTACTTAATGATTTACTTACAAGATGATGACCAAATGATTCACAGGTCAGATTAAAATAAGGGTAAGTGATGTCCCCACATGGAACAGTTTATTCAGAAACTCTTTTTTTTTTCCTGGAAATTATCCACAGGCTAACTTTTTTACTAAGTGCTTCAGTATTTTGAGCTTCTCTGCAAACTTCTGTCAACCCCCACAATTCTCACCAAGTGTTCACCAAAGCTTTTGTTTCCAGCATGACTATTCATAACATCTTATTCATCCTGTGACCTCAGTAACATGTTATGGTTGTTTTTCTCCCTAACTGGATGACTTGGGAACCCACAAAGATCTAAGATGGCTACAAGAACACTTCCACTGAAAACGCTCATACGTGTCAGAGCATGTCATTGCAGAGGTGCAGCTCAATGGATGTTTATGCCTTATCCCTATTTCACAAACACTATAGTAAACAAAATGTCAAGCCAAATGTGAAGACCAGCAAGTACAGTCCAGGGTTGTTATTAAACCACACATTCCCAAAGCCCTTTGAATCACTCTTCTAGGTTCCCTTGAGAAAGAAACTCATCACTGCTTCGCTAATATGCAGAACCTATACAATACAGTTTTGTAGGCTCTTCTTATGCCCTAGAGAGAAAAAGAGATGTGGCTGAGAGATCTTCAGCTAGATGCATTTCCTGGGGAAATGCTCACAGGCTCTGAAAAGGCCACAGGAGCTAGGACATCACAGTGGCTGCCAAGGGCACTCTCACTGCCAGTGCCTGTGCTGCAGAGTCCCTCATACTCCTCACTCTGCCCTTGAAATATTTTCTTGAGGACTTTAGTGGTGGATGAGAACTTGGCCTAGACATTGGTGGGGTGGGGGGTGAGGGTGGTAACTAAACAGAGTGTTTACCATAGTATCTATGGAAAAGAAAAAAAAAAAAAAGTGGAGAAAAAGAAAAAGGAAAAAAAAAGCCCTCTAACACCCAGCATGAAAATCTAAATGCAGAGGGCAATGTCAGAAGACATGTGCCATCAACTTCAAGGACACCAGATAGCACTAGCCCAGCAATCAATACCATGGGGCCATGACAGTGCCTATCTGAGCTGCATAGCTGGAAGCTTCCTGGAAGGCACATTCTTGTTTTGTCACTTTAGCTCTGATAAGCTCTGAATCACCAGTTTCTTGGTAACTTTGTGAGACAGAGTCTGCTCTTTCCTTACAGAGTCCTACTTCACCTCACCTATGCACTAGCATCTGTAGCCTGGTTACTTTGGAGCTGAGATAGCACTAAGACATTAGCTCAACCTGCCACTCTCTTTGTCTGTTTTAGATTATCTTCTTCATTATATTACAGGAGTCTATGACTCAGAAAAAACAGTTTATCTCCATAACTATTGTTAATGCTACTGCTAAACATCAAG
Organism: Heliornis fulica; assembly: GCA_013399135.1. NCBI lineage: Eukaryota > Metazoa > Chordata > Aves > Gruiformes > Heliornithidae > Heliornis > Heliornis fulica. Next base: position 238,867 of record VXBZ01007612.1, on the reverse strand, counting down.
AGTCCAAATAGACCATATCTGTCTCAGCAATGGAGCTACACTTCCGCTGCCCCTTGACTAGCTAGTGTAGGGAGGAAGCAAGATTTCCAGACCCTTCCCGAATCTTAATGTTACCTTTCTTTTGCCTGTCAATGCCTGAAATCAGTAACAAGAAAGCCATTCATTCCTTCTCTCTCAACACAAAGTATTAAATCAGCCTGCTATCATTTTGAGTACCAGCTTATCTCTAGACACTTGTAAATAAAATGTTTAAGGAAAGGCAGCACAGCTTAAAGCTGTGTGCCTGTCTTAAGATCAAACACTTTTTATTGGGTTAACTCTCTGCATACATACAGTACAATTTGCATTTCTGCTCTGTCACTATAATCACAATGATAGGAGTATGGTTTTGCCCATTTTTCTTAAGAGTGGATCTGTCCATTAAGATTATAACATCTAGGCATTTGAAAAAGCAGTACACACAGACCTTACAACAGATAACATGATCTGCTGTATCACTAAAACCTCAAGGGAAAATTAAGCTTAGAAAAGCTCTCAAGGTACATGCAACCGGTCCCCATTTCTGCACACAGAATTCTGTGAAATAGCTATCTCAGCTGCTTGCCAATTAGGAAACTACAACATGTTTTTACTGTTTAACAAGAATAAATATCCACAGTGGCACATAATTCAGAAAAACAGATGAAAGGAAGAATTAGAATGATGTTTTAGTTCAGCTTTCCAGAAAAAGTCCTGACTCTTTCTAAGATGGTGCTTGGCCAAAGAGTGAAAAGACCTGTGTGAATTAGCAGACTCCAACAAGAGGGTCTAGGACTCAAGAGTTACAAGTCTCAGGCAGGGTTCATTACAGTCATCAAGAATAAGAAAGCTTTTTTAAACCTATTTTTCCCCTTTTAAAACTGCTGTTGTTAGGGACCCTTCAATATGCATTATAAAGTTGCAAACTAAAGGCCAGACATACCTATTAAACAGTGACTCACTGTGAACCTTGGGCAAGTGTCTGTCTTTTTCATGAAGCGGTGAACAAGGGAAGTGATAATTCTCGGTATCATAAATACTTAAAGAGCTTCCTATGAAAAGATCTAGCTCCAGCTCCACAACTACAATCTCATCTGTGTCTCCTTCCTAGCACACAGTAACATCAACACAAAAGTCCAACAGAAAAGCATCTCCTTCTCAATTTATATCAGATGTTGGAGCCCCCACCTGTTCCTGACACTGTTAATCACTTAGCCATCTGGCAGATGCATTTCCTCAGCACTGATGATAATACACTGTGACAGGGAGGGGAGGATGTAGTGTGGGGACTGACAACAGGCTGAAGAGAGGGAGAAAGAAATAAAGGGAAATAATTAATTATTTCAGGAGTTTTCTTAGAAGGAGATCTGTGGAAAAGGCAGAGGTGAGGATGGTGACAGCTGAAGGACAGTGGCTCTGTAGCCTCCTCTAAGCAGTCAGTGGTTGGAGACTTGTCAGGTCCCAGGAATATTACTTGTTGGTCAGTGCCTTTACCATTCTGAGCAGTGTCACTCCATACATCTAAAATGACTGGGAACATGTCATGGGACACTCTATTAACTTCATACAATTAAGACCTTTTTAGTAGCGGTAATGAAGCCTTTGCAATACCCTGTGTTGGCTGTCTTCCTGGTACTAGATACAAGTGGAAGTTACAAAACCATTCTGGGGAGCTGCTCTGGGTGAGCCAAAGTGCATTGGCTCTGGCCAGGGGAAGATCAGAGCTCAGCACCAGCTGGGAGCAGACAGCCCCACATCAAGGCAAGTGCTCTGGAAATCACAGGATGTAGATACTGCAAAATCATATTAGTTTCCTACTTGACTCAGTCTTTGTTTTTAATTTGGCCTGTTATCCGTTTGTTTATAGTGATAGAGACCTAGTCCATGGAAACTAATACTCGATTTCCAAAGAGCCAACACATTACATCATAGCTCATAAATCCATGTTTAATTAATACATTGTGACCTCTAACAGTTAAGTTGGTGTATGGAATTGCACACGGGATATCTCATTTCTTGGTCTGCTTGTCTCACATGGTGCCATAAAGGTGAATAAGTATGGTGGGAACCAAGTGTTGGGATGTATTGATGCAACGTGGATGGGCTCAGGTGCAGTATCACGGTTTCGAAACAGGAGCGTAAGGCTTTGAAGAACAAAGCAAACTCCCAAACCCCTCCTGTAAAGCAGTCACGCACCAGAGCAGGTCAGACCTGCGAAAGCGGGGCTGGCCAAAGGAGACCACCCGGTGTAATGCACCCAGGTGCACAGCGTGGGTAGAGACAGGTAAAGAGATGCGGAGCGGTTGATGTGCCTCGGTCGCGACTGGTTGGGACGGAGCAGCCCCCCCTTAGCCCAAGGATAGGGCCCCATCTGGTGGACAGAATGCATATGCGTGGCCCGGATTTGGTTTCGTCAGCATCTTGTAAATGAAGGAGTTCGGTACCGCTTGACAAACCTGGGAAGCCCTGACTTTTCACAGATCAGATCTGTCTCACTTGACGTATGTACTCTGTACAGCTCCTTGTATAAGAAAAAAATACGTTTGTGAGTCTGGATAAACTTTGGAGTTTAAGGATGATTTTAATTTAATTTAATGAGCAGAATCAGACCCACGTATGACATACCTTAAAATATATAAATAGGGTTTTGCTTTAACTGTAAAATCCAAATTATCTAGATTTGACCTGTTGAAATATGAAGTACTAACTAAAAAATGAAGGAAGAGGGATGAATGATCCCCGTGACTGCAAAGCTTACACTGTTGGTCATTTCAAAAGCATTACTCTCATGACAACTGTATTGCAGTCTCGTAAACTGTGTCTAAGATATACAGCAGCTAGTCCCGTTCTGATGCAGACTCTGAGATATCCCAAAGGAAAAGCTGAAGCTTTGAAAACACCATTGCAAACCCCAACAGCAAGATACTCTCCTCATTTTCTAGGTGTTTAGCACACACAAAGCACAGCAGCTCCACATTACGCCCTGCCTCAGCCCTCCCATGTCACCTCACTTGCAACTCTACTCTTGTGTACAAAGACACAGTTGAGACAAATGGTCTCAAATCACAGCAGTTGAGATCTGACTTGACCTTGATACACTGTATATTAAGGCCTGACAGTATTTCAACACTGTAGATGGAATTGGACAAGCAGTAAGGACACACCTTCTAAACTTCTTCATTGAAAGTTGGTTTGGGAGAAACCTGTAAGCCAGCAAAAATTAAGGAGTGGTAATAGGAGGTGTATATTAATATATATGCATGTCGTAATCCTTGTTGAGGTCCATATAATAAAAAAAGCACAGCAATGGTTGCAGAAATGAACATTATATTTGTTAGCTCCCAGTTCAGCTCCCTGGCTTCCTGGCTGACCTTTGACTGTCATTTATCTATTCGGGAAAGTAGACATTAGTTCGTTAAGTGTGTGAGGTTGAGATATATATGTTAAAGTATGTTGAAATCTCGAATTATGTCCTCTCACGTAGCGTTAAACCACTGTAGATTAATCCTCACAAGTAAGATGAATTTTTTTACTTTCCTTTTAGCAAGGAAAATTTATCCTTGCCTAGTTTTCAATTTCCATTAAATTTTTTGAAGATGTAAATTCTGAGCTCTTATGCAAGACCAGGTCAAATGTGATGACTAACTAGATGTGAGCCGGTCAAAAGTGTGATTGCTGCTGGCAGGCACTGACCCGGCAAGTGGAAGATCTCTGTCCCAGTACCAGAGACTGACAGCAGAGGATATGGCATTGCTCTCATTTTCATGTGAACAAAAAGCTTGTATTGTTTGTAATAGTAAAAAGGTTGATAAACCCTTAAAGGAGTGAAGGTCTTCCTGGTATTCTGGCCACTTTCTGTGCTGTCTGAAACAGTGTAGTAATGGACTATTTAAGGAAGCTGAGGGACCTTCTCCACTGGTGGTTTTTAAAAAGAGGTTGGGTGAAAAATTCTCAGGTGTTTTCTAGATGCTGATTCTGGATCAAACCAGAAGAATGGATTAGGTCAGTGATTCCCAGGATTTCTAGGAAAGTTTTGTGGTGTCCTATAGCATTTTCCTTTTCTATAACCATTCTCCACAGACCTCCTCTGTTTACTCTTACTCTCCTTTTTAACCAGAAACACAGTTGCCATGCTGATGTGTCTTATTAATGAGGAATTAATAAGGAACTCCTGAGCTAAGCAAGGACTAGTTCCACTGCTGCTTTTGCAAAGTCCTGAGCAGCACCGCGGTGACAAACATTCCAGGATATTTCCCTCTTTGCAGTAGCAGCCTGAAAACCACTTTCCCCCCTCCCCAATGGAAATTAGAGTGTGTAAACTCAGTACAAGTTACTTCTATGCTCCGTTTCTTGTCATGCACACAGAACTTCACAGCACTCAACCCCTGCAGTCCTCCCTCCATCACTCACCCGCTCTAGCACGTACAGTCTTTCCTCCAAAATCCCTGGGAGTCTTAGTTCGAGTCCTTTATGACTTCAAAAGGAAAGCCAAATGCTGTCTCCCCAACACTTTTGCACAGTCCAGCCAGGCCATGCACATATTCTTCTGGGATACATAAAGGGTTAAGGATTGTTCTTCATGCACAATGTGTCATTTATCTGCTAATCCTTCATGCTTAATTGTTGGGGCCCTGGCCACGTGCTGCCTACGGGCTCCGGCACTTAATTCCTGAAATCTCAAAAGCATTGTTTCAGCCAACAGCACTGGCAGCATTAAGCTTTCTGTTCTGCCCAACATGCCTGAGAAACAACAGACAAAGAAATTTTCATTTCTTTCTGGAAGCAGTCTAGTTAAGGGTTAGTTTCACCTGGCCACTCCACCGATAGCTTACAAGGTCATTTGAAGGAGAAATTCAACGTAACAAAACATTAAAACAGACTTGAGTGACCTTCCCAAATAGGGATGAACACTCATTGTTGTTCTGTACAACACGAATTACTGCTGCCCCTAATTTCAGGATTACACTGAAGCAAAAGGCCAGAGGTGTGCATTTCTCCAAAGAAATGCAAGGCGAGACAAGAAGTCAATCACAGCGTCCTTCTTGGTCACTGCTTTCTGTGGTCCCTGGGCTGTACTTCAGGCTACTCCTCCCCAAAGAACCTACCCTAGCCCACTGAGCTTCCAGACCATGGTTTGAAAGGACATCTGAAGCAATGTTCTCTGCCTAGAAACCGATGTGTAATGTTAATGGTAAGAGGCTACCTATTTGAATCTCAATCTAGAAAGCCTAATTTGAGCAGAAGAACCATTGCCCTTTTCCTGTCTCTGCCTTCCAGATGAATTTCCAGCAGGATTAGGAACATTTTGCCCTACTGTGTTGTACACCTGAAGGTAACAAAAAAAAAAAAAAACCTCGTAGAAATGCAACCAGTTATATGATTAGTGATATTAATTTCCAAATCTCCAGGAGAGCACTGGGTCTTGTAAGATTTCATGATTCTCATAATCAAGCTTGCAACTAAGGCTGTCATGAGCATTTCCACTCTCTGATTCTTGTGCCTCATGAGGTCAGATTAGTATTAAAATCACATTAAAGAGATTTTGTGCTTGTAAGACAGGATTTGTGTTTCTCATACACGGACACAAAGGAAAGGGTTTATTTAACTGGAACTGTGTACAGTTGAGAGTTGTCCACCTTTGTGGTCACTAAAACATATGTGAGCTGCCTTTGCAGGCAGTGGCAAAGGCATGCACAGGTGTGTAGCAGTGAAGAGGTTACTGCTCTGTGCCTTTGAGTTTCAAGGATTAAGAAACAGGCTCAAACACTTTTTCAAGTTTCATCTTTCATTGAATCCCTTAATCTCTTGAATCTTGGCACCATTTCTCAGTCATTTGTTTATATTTTAATCTAAAGTTTCTCACTTGAGAACTACATTGACCTTTTGTTTAAATCCGAGGATGTGAATGATGCAGCTGGGAGTTTTGTTACAGCTTTTTCAGCAGCTTCTCACGATTTGGGGAAGGGGGGAGAGGGTGTAGGCAGCACAGGGAGGATGCACATGGACACTGTGTGAGGTTGATTATGTGCATAGTGGCTGATTTTAGCTTTGCAAGGCTTTGTTACTGGGACTGAATGTTCATGAGCCAACAGATACAGCAGTCAAAGAAAGCAAAAGGTCTCATGCTGAAGGGTCAGTGACTGAGCAAATGTCATTAGTTCCTGTAAATTAGATGTCCCTAAAATTTTAAGTAGATACTACTTAGAACTGTTAATATAGGTTAAAGTTCTGATAGAAAAGGGTGAGACCTTATTTCAGCAAAAGCTTGGCTCACTACAGAACCATAAGGAAGAAAACTGTCTTGTACAAACAGCAAGTGTGGGGAGGAGAGAGATCTCAAAGCACATCAGTGAGGAACAGGCAAAAGATCCTCTCACACCAGCATAGGCTGTGAGTTACTGGAACCTTGTTCCATTTCGTTACAGATGTGTTAATAGAACATAGTTTTCTTGACGATGTGTCTTAAGAACAAGGACAATCAACAGTGATCTCCCAAAGGAAATGTTCACTACAGAAGGGCTGCCTGTGGAATCTGCTGCTGCAGATGCTTATCATCAAGGCAAATGGGCCAGCCAGCCAGCCTTCAAAGAACTGCAGCAGCATGATTCTCTACTACAGCTATGCAAAGACCACCAGCAATAAACATTTTTTAACCTCATGGCTTATGACATCAACTGATGACTTGACAGCAAGGAGGGGATTTTTTCCCCCAACTCAGAATTGCTGGTGTGCTTTCTGTGGGGCTTCCCCTTCCCAGGATGTATTTACTCCCCTTCTCTCTGCTGTATCCTGATTTGGTAGATTTGGGCTTAGAGATGTGATTTGAATCAGGCTTTGCTTTGTGCCAGGGTAGATAGTATACAAATATTTCCTTCTACTTTCTTGTAAAAACTATTATTTATTTGATCACATAGCTCTTTCCAGTAGGGAATTTCAGACTGACTAACATAAAATCACACAGTTGTCATGCTGCCCAAAATAGGAGAAACAGGCTCACAGATTTTACTCAGAAGTTATCCAAAATCTCCGTTTCTGCTGGTTATATCTTTCAGCTGATAAAATGTCAGGTTCCAAGCACACTTCTTAGTCTCACTAGGACCCACAGAGTCACCCTTCCTTGCTCCCCAGGCTGAAGTCATCCAAACCCACCAATGTCTGCAAAACTTGCCTGGTGGAGGGAGCTTCAGTCAACTCTGCTGCAGGGCAAATTTATTTTCAGTCCAGGGCACTGGAAGCAGGATGTGACATTCAAATTCTCCCTCTGCCTAAAGACCCAAAGTACTTTATTACTTGTAAGACAGCCATCATGTAGGGTCATGTCTCTTTAACTAGTCTCTATGAGGGGATTTCACACTGCATGGACTATTTCATTAAGCCACAGTATTAATAATTTTCTGAGCCAAGGCATGATGAGGATTGTTTTTGCAGCCCTACAGTTAGGGCACTGACCTTAAATAAAGGTGACTCATGTTTATAAAGCTACAGAATCTACAAGGTGAAGAAATACTTTCCTAAAGCACCATTTTCATTAATGAAGACTTTCTAGGCTCCTGTGAATAGGAGAGGAAAATTTTCCCCAGCTTAAAAATAATTAAATGTACTGTCCCAAGACACCGGCAGATGCATCAAGCCAAGAACCCTGCCATGCATATGCATGTCTATAAATCAACCTCTCTAATTGTTCCACAGTTTTGAAAAACGGCTGTGAAAACATTTCAGGGGCACCAAATGATGAATATACCCAATGCATACAGATGATAATTTCCAGGTATCCACCGTATTCAGCAGGTCCACATTTTCCCTAGTCTTCCTTTTTCTGGGCCATTGTTACCCTCATCAGAAATGTCAGGGTGAAGATAGTGACTCACGGGATGATGCACACTCAATATTTCATGCACGTCACTAAGCCTTCAGATTTGTGTTTCTCATACAGTTCTTCAGAAGCATGTCAGGGTTTGTAGAGGTCATCTTTGCAAAAGAGAAGAAGAGTTAATTTAGCCCATTCATCATTTGGTTAAGTAGGGTATCTTTTGCTAATAAATATTTTTCCAGATAGATCTCTCAGAGAGTTCTAGTCTGGGGAAAGTGGCATGATTTTGTTTAGATGATCTACAGGTGCCAGGATGAAGATGTGATAGAATGTGTTCATCACATCTTCTGCTATGATAGGAGAGTTCACCTTGAGTTGTTTGGTGTTGGACAGTTCTGAAACTCAGAAGAAATTATAGTTAATAATTTTTCTGCTGTGGCTAAAATAACTAGATTAGCATATACTGTGAGTATTGTCTCCTAAAAAGCGCCTTGAAACTTGATCTAGGAAATCTCATCCATTGTGTGTACTCGCTTTAAATACAGACTTCTCAATGCCTACCTTTCATTTTTGGGCAAGGGTTGTGGTATGTTTGGTGCCTTGCTTTTCTAGTGTACTGTCTATTATATTGTCACATAACCTTAATGCTGCCTGTCTTTGAAAAGGCTCTTAGAATCCCCCCGCTTTTGACAGACGGATTAGTTTTATTTAAGGATGAAAGAAATGCATATCAGAGAGCTCATTGCTGTGGGCTTTTTCACTGATATTTGGTAGCTCAGTGGTTCACTACCAAGGCACTTGGATCTTTTACTGACATTTTGACTGGTGCATTGCAAGGAAAACACTGGGTCTCTGCTACAGGCAACTCAGAGCTAACTGGGATCATAGAATGGTTTGGGCTGAAAGTGACCTTAAAATCATCAAGTTCCAACCCCGCTGCCATGTGCAGGAACACCTCTCACTAGACCAGTCTGCTCACGGCCCCATCTGACCTGACCTTGAGCACTTCCAGGGAGAAGGCAGCCACAGCTTCTCTAGGCAACCTGTACCAGGGCATCACCACCCTCATAGTGAAGGATTTCTTAGTAATATCCAATCTAAATCTACCCCCTTCCAATTTAAAACCATTCCCCCTCATGCCTGAGAGCCATATTGCTCAAGATGCACACAGTTTGATCATACTACACTGAAGCTGTTCATTGCACACTAGATCATGACAATGTAGTTGACCCTGTGTTTTTTTCATGTTAGCTAGTTCAGAGTGAGTGGAGGAAACAGTGTTAATCAAGTTTCTGGTGCTGTAGCTGAAAGAATAAACACTCAAAATCCAGATTAGCATTTGCAGTATTATCTCCACCACACTTTCTGCACCACATAAGTCAAAGTCCGTTTGGAGTAACTCTGATGATTGTGAGAAATAAAAAATAATAATGGGCCATAAACCGAGGAAATATCAGATGAACCCAGTTTAATAGAATGTGAGCGAAGTTCACTTCAGCCAGTTGAAATCTGGGCTGCATTTGAATCAGAAACATCTCACTATGGAAATCTTTATTGTCCATTTGCACCCATCAGCAATTCAGCATTTTCCAAATAGTCTGCAAACCTCTGTAACTGGCACTTCTGGAAAAGTGGAAAATGGTGTCATGGACTAATCCAATAACTTCTTCCTGCTACTCTCAAGAGCTCAATCTTATATAAACCTGCAAGTCCTTGTTCATGAGCTGAACACCGAGGCTCAGGCACTTTTATGTAAGAAAAAGTACACAGCGCAGACTGGTGCTGTCCTGCAAATTCACAGGAGCAGAAGCATGCCTGCAAGTAACAAGAGGGAAGCCTTTTTTTGCATTCTGGAAATTTTATTTAAATACCTTCACTGAGTGGGGGAGAAAAGAGAGGCATTTTTATTATTTTTTTTATTTTTGTTTGTGTGACACACTGTTTACACAGCCTTTGAGAGCCCGCCTGTACAATACTGTAACTGCTACTCCTTATTTAAGCAGTTATTGATGTTTACAAGGTTACCAAGAATTTCCTGTCTGGATGATCTCACAGTTCATGTACTGCTTTATCAATACAAAAGCCACATTGCAGGAAATCGGACTGCTGCTTTGGACAAAGCGATAAACTATTGCACAAGCTCAATTCTTCAGCTTCACACGTGGTAGACTGGCTTTCAGAAAAAAATCTACTCGGGGTGGAGTTGCCACAACACATGTATATTTCCCCCATCAGTAGATGCAAGCTCTATCATTCTGCCATTCTGGAAGAAATCTGGAGAGAGAAAGATTGAAAAAAGATTGAAGAAAGGGAAGCAGTGCAGGAAATAAAAAATAATAATAAAAAGAAACAAAGTGGAGAGGGAGAATAAGGAATAGGAAGAATGAAGGAGAGGTCATCTAGGGCTAAGACTTTGCCACATGGGAGCCTGCAGACAAAGCTTAATCTGTTTTTGTCAGGCATCACCTCATATAACCGAAGGTAAGAGTCCTAGTAGAACGTGCTGTTCTGAAATGTCTAGCCAAGACCTGCACCTGGGTGGCCCTCTACCAGCCTCTCCAGCAATGTGTCTTGGCGTGGCCCATATTGCTCTGGGGACATAAAGGTGGCACTCCCTCTGAGTCATTTCACCTTGTAGTCACACCAGGCAACAACATTCCCTCACATCACATGTGCTTCTCCCTACAGTCAGTCACACTGCAGAGCACCACTGGTGTGAGGCAGACAGGAGAGCAGCACAGTGAAGCTCGTGAGGCTCCCTAACCCTACACTAATGGAGCAAATCAATGCCTTCACTTGAAGCAGGAGTATAAAAGAAAAGCAGAAGACCAAACCAAAGTGATCCTGCAAGCTCCTCCCTCTGCTATTTGTCTCATTTAATCACTCCTCCCTCCTCTCACACACACCCACCTCATTGCATAACCAAATTCAAGTCGTGAAATTTTGGAGGACAGGAAAATTTTAGCACAGGGCCCACCTGAAATGTACTAAAGATGAAGTATTTTTGGTATTAGAAATAGTACATCTCAGGAGATTTGAGGTGTGATATGTGCCTAAATTTTTAATTCCTGTTTATGCAGGCATCCTCAAGTGATTACTAATTAGCATGAATCTCCGGGGAACAAAAATATTTTCATCTAGACTGACCAAAGCTCTTCCTTATTTATATTATAAAGTAGTAACATTTTAAATTAGCTGTGTTCATTCTCCAATTCATTTTCTTCACTACCATGGCAGTGGCCTGTTGCCCCTGAGGTGGTGATGGTGATCTGTCTCTGATCTGCTGTCTTTGAGAATGCCAAGTGTCCAGCCCATAAACACTGACATTACTTTGCTATCATTCCAGACCTAAAGGCAGCAGCATCTCAGCTACAACCCAGCAGTTTCTCTGTGGACCTCAGAGGCGCTGTGCTTTGCCAGAGATGTTGCCTGATACCAGATGAGCACTGTGTTTTCTCTAACACTTGTAGTGTTTGCTGCATGGCTTTAAGCTGCTCACTTTTCTGCATCCCAGTCTTTGCCAGATGCAACTACTGAGAACGCTACTTGCTGGGCTTTGAGAGCTCTGACCCAAGTGTGATAGCCCTTCTTACACGCTTGAGGCCATGAAAGAAAAAGTGAGTCTATTTCAAGTGCTTAAACAAAACAAGTGGTCCAAGACTCATGCTTATGTAATTCAACACTTTATAGAGTGACACCCCTCCATACAAAATAAAGGTATGCTTCCTACACTTGAGAATGTTTTTCCCCCAGTCCCTGAGCTATGTTATACTGTATATTAACACTGTCATGAAAAGAGGTGTGTATAAGAACCTGAAAAACCAAACCAACCTGTCTGTAAGGTGTTCCGTATATCAGTCTTGCAGGTGGCTTTACTTCCAAAGTACAGGGCTGTGCTGCTGGTAAAGCCTCCTGCTCCCCTTCTTGCTCCCCAGACCTTCACTTCTGCATCAGCAGTAATTACCTACAAGTAAGCTCCATTTTTTTTATTGAAGCTATTGTTTTTAAGAGCTGTAGGCTGTCAAAGCATTTTTGCTGTGATGATTTTATCAGGCACCCAGTTGCTGAACTGCCTTCTATCATCATTGGTGCTTGGACAGTTTTCCCAGTATGAAACAGATGACTTTGTATTAATGAATTAATGGCACAGAAAAGCATAAGCCTTAACAACTGCTTTTTAATAAATCAACAATCTAGGTTTGTGTCACTAAATCAAAAGACATTGTCTGCAGTGTGATAGCTAATTAACATCTTCTTCAAACCCAACACCATCTGGAGTACACCCAAGAGCTGACTGCCTCCTCCCCTTTCTGTTGTCCACAAGGTGTAGTTAAGCAAGTATGTATGTGTGTACATAAGCAGCACCAGCAAATAACGAAATGCTATCTGATGTGACCCAAATCAATGCCTTGTTTGCATAAAATATTTGAAAAGGTACTACCTTTGCTAATGATATTATTAAAATTACTTTCTGAAAATCCAAAGCGCTTCATGGCAGCAGCAGTAAACACTGCACATCTCAAAAGGATTTTGCTGCCTGTCACAGCATGTGATCAAACCTGTTGGTAGGATCTCAAGCTTTGCCCCACACCTCTGAGTCTGGATCTGGATTTCAGTGGGGGCTGGGACTGCCATTCCACTTCACGATATTAGTTTCTCCACTTGGAGAAATTGTTTTTCCTCATAGTAAACTACAAAAATCAAGCATGCACCTAGTTCTGAATTTTTCCAAACCAAATGGCTTTATTTCACACACACCTCTTTGCTTGTAATAGTTCATCCACCTTCCCAGATATTGTTTCACTTTGAGCAAATCTACTTTTCTAGTTCAAAATATCATCATGAAAAATCCCAAGCAATGCACTAAATCTACTGATCTATCATTACCATTTGGATAGCAACGATTCAAACACTAATAACTTCTTACTTTTCTAGCTTAATCTTACCTCAATGGAGGAAGGATTATAATCTTGCAAGGTAACAGACTTATCTAAGTGATATTATCAATTTTTTTTTCACTATAACAAGTCTCAAAAAAATCAATATGGAAGTCTTTTTATGTTATATGACAGTGTGAATCGACCTTCCTCTCACCTTTTTTTTTCATTTCTAATAAGTAGTAACTCAAACTTGTGAAACTATCAGATAGAAATTTTCATTCCAGATGTTTCCCTGCATGAAATCTTCTTACATTATGGGGAGGCAGATATAGAGAGACATATTCACCAAATTATCATCACAGCTATTCTTAAAGCATGCTTCTCCAACCATCTGAGGAGATACTCTGTTCTCTGCGATGTGGCAAGTGTCTCTCGGCAGCTTATTTCTGCCTGCTGAGGTGGTACCAGGGTATACTCACAGCAGGCTGCTCCGACTGTCACAGGAACATGCTGAGTACAGAGGGTAAAGTTGAAAATGTCATTGTCACCACACACGTCCCAGAGGGCTCTACCTTTGTCACAGGGGCTAACTGGAATCATCTACTGCCCAGATGTAGATACATCTTTCCCAATGTCCAGTCAGTATAGAAATGTGTTGTCAGTGCCTTGCAGTTCTCCCCGTGCTTCTGTGACTGTCTCTCCAGCTCTCCTGCACGTCTCTGTCCTGCCACCCCCTGGTCATAAACGGGCAGTGAAGCTTTTAACGTTGGAAGAATTCCTATCGATTTCAAGAGGGCCAAAATTGTTTCAGAATTGTGCACATCATCTCCATATCAGGTTGGGGGTTGGACTAGATGATATTTCAACTCCTAACATTCTGTGATTCTGTGAAATTATTGAAGTTAAGCATTAAAGCAACTGTAAAAATGAAATACGTATTTTTATTTAGATTTGGATTACAGTCTGCAGCACCTCAGAACTGATAAAAAGGCCAACACTTTGAATTTCTAAATTTTTTTGTAAATAGATATGGCATTAGGAACCTTTTCTCTGTGGGTCACTCGGAGGAATTAAAAAAAACAGATTAGGAACATCACAAAATTCAGCTCTAGTAATCTTCTTATATCTCAGACAGAACCAGATAGATTGATATGGAATAAAACCCATAAGATTCATATGCCTCAGCCTTCTCTATATCCCAGGTGACCAAGTCTCATTTCCTTCTGGAAAGGGCCCACACTTTCCCTAGTCTTCCTTTTATCACTGACACAGGTATAGAAGTTTCTCCTCTTGCTCTTGTCATTCCTGCTCTGATTTCTCTCAGCCACAGCTTCAGCTTTCCTAACCCGATCCCTGGCTGCTTAAGCAATTTTTCTGTATTCTTCCCAGGCTCTCTGCCCCTGCTTCCACCCTCTGCATGCTTCCTTATTTTGGTTTAACTCAGGGTGAACAATTGCACCTCCTAGATCTATACATACTCAGCAAGGGAATAAGGCCTGTAGGCTTATAATTTCTGTCCTTAGTATTATCTTTTCATGTTTAATGTATTAATATCTTAAGGTGATGCTGGAGTCAGTAACTCTGAGCATGTTTCTGTCAAACATGGTGCTTTGTGTTCCCCTAATGTCTTGGACAGAGTTTTTTGGGGCACCCAAAGACAACTGTAGCACCTGTGATCATCAGAAAGGTATGCAGATAGACTCCAACAGAAAAAAATTGCATAATTTCAAAAAGTCAAGAGTGGTTTGAATTTAGTTCATGCAACACCAAACAGGTAAACAAGCTATGGATTCTGAATCTGCTGCTTCCATTACATCCTCTGTTTTCTGGTCTTACCAACTTTTTCAAACACATCACCAGCCACATGAGATACGGGGCACAAAGGAAGAGTAGCATCAAGTAGCAGTTTTAGTTCTGCTATGCATGGTATTGAACTGATGCTGCCCCTCATTTCAAAAGGTGATACACCAAATACAAGCAGGAGCTCCCAAAAACCTGCTTCATTATGATAGCCAGGACAACTATGGCCACAGGTTCTTGGCTGCTTTTGTTTATCCTACCTGCCTGAACACAGACAGCTGGGCTCAGCTCAAAGGCTAGAATCAGCACTGGTTCTTTTACCTAGGAGCCCGAAGTTAGTTTCTACACTATTTTCTCCAAAACTGAAATTATTTCAGCAAGTCCAATTAGAAGCAGGACCCTGACTTAGAGGAACTTCAGGACAGTGCAGCCATGAGAAAAACTGTAGGATTAGTTTGCCTTCATGGTTCCCACATTTGTCATTTTAATGTTTTCAATTTCTGGCAATCAAAATCTATCAGGATTCATATTTGTGGGTGCATCTTTTATTAATACCAAGTGGAGAAAGTTAAAACCTATGACAAAGTATTGTGCCATTGAAAATATTGTGTCATTTTCATATTTTTTCCCAACACTGAATTAAAAAGGGAAAATCATATAGATTTTAAAAGTTATGCCTAAATGACATTTTCAAATAATTTGGTGGGCCAAGTAGGAAGGATCTGTTTACCTTATACTAAAACTGGGCTACATATAAATAGACCAAACAGTGCTATTATGCCAAGAGCAGTACTTCACCCTATTGTAAGCACAGATATTGTATTAGCTTGCCTGCATATTGCACACAGAAATCAGTACATGCCAGGAAAATCTGGATAACTGCCTCTTATTTGGCCTGCACCCCTGAACTTACTTGAAATTTACTGATTTCCACAGAGGATTTGTCACTGCTGATAAAACCAGGCTTATGGAGAGTTCAATAAGATAGTGCAGCTGAACAAGCATCTGAAATCTTAATTCTGTGTTTTCATTTCCACCCTCAGCTGCCCATCATCATCCAGCCAGTTATCCTCTTTCCCTGCCCTCAAGTTGCAGTTTGAGGCATAGTTCTGGCATGTTCCTTACACTGGGGAATTTACCTGCCCCTACCTTAGCTTTGTGCATAGCAACCTTAAGTTTTTCTATGGTGGTATCTAACCTGCCCCTTTTCTCTAAAGGAAAACCCAAAAATCTTTCCTAGAGACTATCTTTGGACAGCCTTCTCTTCAACAGTGGCATCATACATTGGTCATGTCCATCATTTAGAAGACAGGAAAGCTTCCTGCATGATTAACACTAATACAAGAAATAAAAAGCAAAAGCACATACAAAGGCAACATCAGTTACCTTTTAAATGACCATCATATGATGGCATATGGGCCCTGGAATATTTTTTTTTCTAAAAATTAAAATCAGAGTCTTTCCAAAGCCAGAAAGGAAACCTCACCAGATGAGTTCTGTTACTGGAAGCAACATGCTGTGCCATTTATATGCTTACATAAATATCGCCAGCAAAGTTCATATTTATCACAAGTCAAAGGTTCAAGACCAATGGCCAAATATTTCAAGGTTTTTCACCTTACCTGTGGAATAGAAAAAATAAAGGTTCTATTTTTCTTTCACATTCCCTTAGAATAGTAAAGAAAAAAACAACCCAGCCCTCTTGTAAATGTAAAAACCAAAGCTGTGACCTTGTCACTCACCTGCTTATTGCACAGCCAAACAGTGAAAGGGTTTGCTGCATCAAAACATTGGGCTGGATTCATCCAGAATCACATCAGGCCTCTCTCCCAGTAAGTCTGTCTGGCTGAGAATGTGATGATGTTCCTAAGGGGTAGCTGGAAGAATAATGGCAGAGGATTAAAAAAATTGCCCACTCCAGAAAGAGTGGTTCAGCCTTCTGCTTTTCTTGAGCAGCATCTGAAATTGGAATTTCTGTAGAGCTCAACCACTTCTTAAAGCTTTTCTTTTTCTTTTAGCTTACCAGAAGCCTTTCAAGCCTGGTATTCCCTTTCTCCCACAAAGAATCCTATTGGACTGACAATAGCAAGCTGTGTGGAATCTGCAGGTCTCATAAAGCCAATACAGGGTCAAACTCATTCGATTTTCCTTTTAAAAAGGGAGCTGAATAAAATCTGAGATTCAAATATCCTCAGGGTAAGGGTCCCAAAATCAGAGCCAGAGTGGCTTGCCACCTTTTGCCTTTGCATCTCAAAACATAGCATTCATTATTGCATTAATTCTATACATGCCTAAGAAACTATTTCTAGCATGGGAATGATACATGAAAGCAACCACAAATTCCCCTGTAAACTTTTAGGACTTGTAAGTAGAAGTAATAATTACTTTATAGAAGCCATGTAGGTTATAGGATCCATATTTCAGGTATTCTGTCAGAATTTCAAACCCTTGAAAATTCATTCAGCTTATTTGCATCATTTTGCACTCTGAACTGGCTGTCTAGACAAACAACAGATACAACTCACTTGGCTTGCAGTGCAACCATAATATAATTTGAATTATTTCATATAAGTAATGCCTAAAGTCAAATATTTGGGATTTATTTGAAAACAAAATAATAAATAATGGATGACTGGACTAAGAAACCACAAAATGAAAGTCAAGCATAAGATATTGTGCGATGTGATAATGAATGTAGTCTTTTTTTATTTCTTTACACTGTCATTCACATTTTATTGCCTTTCTATTCCTATTTACTGTTCTGCAACCGTGCCACTCCAGTGATATAATAAATATTAGAGAGGATATATTCAAAATAATTTTAGAATACTTAAAACAATAACCTCTCTGGAGCGCCTGTAACTGCTTAGGAACCTAACCTTAGAAAAATTACTAGTTGTCATTATAAAATAATAGAATCAAATTGAGTTATGAATACATTAAAATAACAATCCCACAATGCATACTGCCAGTCTCTTTCCCCTAACCATGATCTGAAAGGATAGAAAGGACATATTCTTGTCCTTGCCTGTAATTCTTCCAATCACCCGAAGAAGGTAGCTGCACATGCACAGGCATCCAACAGAAAAAAGCAGGAAGATCAGTCAATAAGCCAGCTTCACTGGGAAATCCATGGAGCTTCATCCAAACATGGATGAGGAGCCTACCAAAGTCAGAATGATCAGGATTAAAGATAGAGCAGGGACAGGTGACACTGTAGTGGCGGTCTGCTACAGGGCATATGACCAGGAAGAACAAGTGGATGAGTCCCTCTATAGACAGAGAGGATCAGCCTCACATTCATAAGACCAGATCCTCATGAAGGACTTCAACCACCCCAATATCTGGTGGAGAGAGAATACAGGAAGGCATAATCAATCCAGGAGTCTCCCAGTGTGAGCTGATGATAACTTCCCTTTTTGAAGTAATGAGGGAGCAATACTGGATCTTGTTCTCTATAAGATGGGGAACATGAAGCTCTAAAATGCAGCTGTTGTGGTTCAGCCCCAGGCAGAGGCTGAGCACCACCAGCTGCTCAGTCACTCCTCTTCCTGACAACAGAAAATGGATCAAACCCTGTGCGTTAGGACAAAGGACATCTTACTGATAAGCACTTTGAGAGCAGAACAATAACAGACAAACACAGCAATAACACAGAATGTTTTACCCACCAACGAGAAGCTGACAGAGACCACCACACAAGCCACCTGCAACCAAGCTCTACCTCTGCCCCACCAGCCCCTTTTATAGGGGCTGATTGATGTCAGGTGGTGTGGAAACAGCCCCGGCCAGCTCAGCTCACCTGTGCTGGCTGCTTGGGAAATGGCCCTGGGCAACTCAGCTCACCTGTGCTGATTGCTTGGGGAAGTCAGCTCTGTCCTGGCTAGAACCAGGACGAGCACTCATTTTCATAACTGTCCTGAGAACTAACATGGGTGGGTGGTGATCAGTTATTTTTTCCTTTTTTTTTTTTTTCTATTTGTCATGAGATAGCACCCGGTAGCCTTCACTTCTGAATATCGTAGGGCTAAATGTAAACCAGTAGAGAGTTATAACTCTACTAATGTCAAGAAAGCTACCATGCTTTGCCTCAGTTGTGAATTTTAGACTATGGATGCCAAATGACAGGACCCCCAAAATGACCCTTTCTGTTGTAGCAGTAACACTGATGGTTTCTTCTCAACTACAGTAATCTGAGAAAAAAATCTAACCAAAGAACACATTTACTTGTAACTCCTGTATTTTTCCAACAGTGGAAGGCATATTCCAAGGCACATAGAAAGTTTAAAGCTCTTTAAAGTCACAAGAGCAGCTTAACAGTAGAAAATTCTCTGACTGCAGAGAACATGATGACTCATGGTCTGTTCTTTTGCCATGATGCCCAAGTAAAGAATTCCTCTAGCGTGACTCTACTACTTTCTTCACTTCCTTTTTCCCCTCCTGCAGTTACTATTATAAAACTGACGTTTTGGAATGAGTGGACAGAAGGCTGATGTACAAGTTTGGGAAGAATGCTCTTGGATGGCAGGAAAACAAGATATGAACTAGCCTAGGCTTCCTCCTCAGGAAGAAACATGCCACAGCCTCAACAACCCAGCTGCAATGCACACTCACAGGAAAGATATTCTGCCCCCCCTCTCTCCTCTGCCAGTCTGCACAAATTTATTGTAGTCTGCTTCAAGAGGCAGAATATAGCAACAGAAACAGCATTTGAATTTTGAAGTTGTTTTCCTCTTTATGCTTACTGACAGCCTAGGACATCTTTAGAAATATCCTTACTGTTGCTCAAAATATTAGGATTAATTTTAATATTTACAAACTCCCTGTCTGTGTCAGCCAGTATGTCCGTTAAGAAGCATTGAATTCCCCCTGTTTTGCTGCTGAACATTTCACAGTTATGGTCTTATAAGTCAGAACACAGAAATTTTTCTTTTGTTTCATGAGAAAAACACTTTTTTGATCCACACTACCATATACCATTTCATTTCTCAGATACGCTAGAAATCAGTATGTTGTCCTAAACAGACTGGTCAGTCCTCTTCATTTGTCTGGACTTAGTAACAAAGAAATAAAACTCTTACTCTGAATTATTCAGCAAGCAGTATCTCCTTTGGCTACTAACTCCATAAATGCAAATATATACTACATTATATACTTCATGCATATGGTTTTTTAAACCCAAAAAGAGTTCACCACAATTATCACTGGTCCCCACTTCATATCAGTGAGGTGCAATTGATCACAAAATATCAGTTCTGTTATTTGTCAGAATTAATATAATTTTATTATAAAGAATTCTGAGGGAAAATACTCCTGTGAAATAAAAGTTAACTTTCTACAAATTCTCATGCCTGGAAGTTTGAATTTTCTTTCTATTAACATTTCTGCAGGTGAAGCCATGTCACTTTTGCAATTGGAAGAAGGAGATCTAGAAGGAGTATTTGCTGTAGCAGAATAATTTTGAAATGCAAATGACTGTTCTGTTTTTCAGCTGTTACAGAGCTAATTTTCAGAAGAAGCTGGGAGGGGACACAGTCAGGACAAGTGGCCCAAACTAGCTGAAGGGGTATTCTGTACCATATAGCTCAATATACCATATTCTATACCGTATGGTCAATATATAAAAGGGTCTGGCCAGGAAGCTGGGGTTGCTGCTCGGGGACAGGCTGGGCATCAGGGTTTAGCAAATTGCATTGTCTATCACCCACTTCATGTATTCTGTTCTAAGTATTATTATTTTCTTCTTCCTTTGCTGTCCTAATAAACTATCCTTATCCCAATCCAACCGCTTAATACCACAGAAGTGTCATCAACTGTCTGCACATCTCAATATATACATGATATTCTAATCAGTGGAGATAACAAAGAACAGGTAGGACAACCTGGTATCTACTAAGAAAGGGCCGCACATGCCACCTTCCAAATGTTAAGGTTCCAGATTGTTGAGTTTCTTCTTTAATGAGATTAAATTCCCAGGAGCTTGTTGGATAGCTGGTTCTGTTGCAGTGTTAAGGAACTTTCTTTACCCTAGAGTACTCACAGCAGTTTCAGCCTGTGATTCCCATGAGGTAAATTATTTGGATGGCACAGTGCACAATAGTATGGCTCAAGCTGGGTTCCTCCAAAGCGGGATCCTGAACAAAGACATTTCTGGTTAATTATACCCTTACAATCTAAGTTCCCTTCTCCCTCACATATCAGTTTAGAACAATTAGGATCTGGAGTCCTCACATTCTTCACTGGGTCCTTGGTCTCTAGGCAGGCTTCTTCACTTCTTATCTCTAAATTTGCTGCTTCTGATGATCGTTGTAACCTCCTTATCTTTCATCTTAATCCAGTTCTGGGGCCGCCTTTTACTTAACTAGGAAAGGGTTCAGCAGAAGTTCAATATATCTAGGTGAAAGTTCATTGTTTATGGCCCACAGTTTTGGTATATTTGGCCACTTAAGCTAAGTTAGCTATGCCAATATTTACACTTAGCTCAATAAATAATATTTGCCAACAATCCTCCCTGGCCATTGAGCAAAGAAAAGGAGAATGTCCAGTTCAGGCTCAAAGGCAGAAGGGGCCAGGACTGAGAGCTGTTACTGACCCTAATACTTCCTTTGCAGTGGTCCAGCCATGCCTACTAAGCCTCAGTCAGTGTTGGTGGTACTGTGCAATGGCCTGCAAAGGAAAGACAAGGGCCAGGAACAGCTTTCACACACTTCTGTACATGAGTCCAAGACTGCCACTCTCCCTTTCCTCTCTGAGCTCTGAGTGTGGTGATGATTAGCTCCTAGATCAAAGACAAAGCCCTTGTTTCTCTTGGGCTGAGAATGCACAGCCAAGGAAATGTGATGTTAAGCAAGAGTTTTATCCCCTGCAATTTATGTGTGGGAGCCTTACCTGGAAGAACTCTCTCTTGTCTACTAGGTCTGGATAAAGGGAGGGAAGAGATGATGGGAAACATTAGGTATCGGAACAAGCAGAGATCCCTATCTCCATAGGACTGTAAAATGTCCTGCTAAGGGATGGTGGTAGTTTTACATCCAATCTACTCTGTGGGAGCACTAGCTGGCTGCTGTTCATTCTACTGATAGCTAAGGAGATAGTGTGATAGTATGTTAGAGCAAAGACAGAGCCCCAAACTTGTTGGGGCTTTGAAAGGATTTCTGAGGGTACATGATTTCCGGGAGCAGCTTTCAGTCCAGGCCATTTATGTTTGCGATGCACATCTGGAGGCTGTACATTTTCTTCCTGTGCACTGGCAACATGAAGGTTACCTGGTGGAGCAAGCACTGAGCTTCTGTGATGGTGGGGCTTTTCAATGGCCTGTCAAGGGAAAGGATCAGCTTTCCATCCTAGCCATTTCTGTGTTGAACTCTTAGTTGGCAGCTCTCAGTTTTCCTTCTGAGCTCTGAAAATGGTGTTGATTGGGTGTTAGGGCAAAGACAGAGCCTTGATTTTAGTGGGGCTGAGAATGAATTGCCAAGTGAAAGTGAGGGCCAGGAACCAGAAATGTTCTTTTTTTTGTGGGACCCTGTAGCTAGCCATTCTCCAATTTCTTGATGAGCTTTGACAATGGTGATAAGTAGGTTTTAAAGACAGGACTCTCACATTGGTGAAGCTGCTAAGGGGAGGTCAGGAAAAGGAGCAGATTTCAACCCAGGCCACTTCTGTTTAGGATCCTTACCTAGGAGATTTTCTCTGTTAGTCGGTCCTTTAGAAGGAGGCAGAGGGAAATGGAATCATTAGGTTTCAGAACAATTGCAGATCCCCCAGTGTGATCAGGCAGTAAAATGCACTGTAAAGGCAAGGTGATTGACAGCAGCTTTCAGTCCTGGCTGCTTCCTTGTGGGACCACTGGGTGTCCTCTTGCCATTTCCTTGCTGCTGCTGCTGCTAAGGTGGTGGTAAGGTGTTAGAGAAAAGACATGACCCTGGGTTTTAGTGGGACTGAGAATGACCTGTGAAGAAAAGGTGTAGGACAGACACAGCTTTTGGCCTTTTCAGCCCTGAGCTGACCCCTGTCCATTTTCTTGTATGGGCTAAGGACATGGTGATGATCACATGTCAGAGCAAAGAGAGGGCCCTGATTTTGGTGGGGCTCAAAATGCACTACCAAGGGAAAATTAGGGAAACAGAGAGCTTTCAGTCCTGGCCACTTCTAGGTGTGAGGCATATCAGACAGTTGTATGGTTTGTTACTGTGTACTGTTAGAGTGATGTTTAGGAGTGCAGCAAACCCAGAGACACAGCATTGGTGGTTCTGTACAATGCACTGCCAAAGGGAGGTAAGGACCATATTGTATTCATGCTGCACATTGCACATGACCTTAGCTTTGTTCAACTTGAGATCTGTACAGACCCACTTCCCAAGACCATCAAAGTCCCTCTGGATGGTATCTCTTCCTTCTAATATATCAACTGTACTGCCCAACTTGATGTCATCTGCAAATTTTTTTACCCTGCATCCATTGATGAAAATATTAAATAGTATCTGTGTCAATTCAGACTCTCAAGGGACACGTGTCTTTACTGGTTTCCAATTGGACACTGAGCCATTGACTGTAACTCTTTAGATGCAACCAGACAGTTGATTCCTTAACATTCTGTCATGGCTTAGCTCCAGCCAGCAGCCTAGTACCACATGGCTGCCCACTTACTCCCCACCCCTTTGGTGGGATAGGGAAGAGAATCTGAAGAAAAAAGTAAAACTGGTGGATTGGCATATGGACAGTTTACTAGGGCAGCAAAGGAAGAGGAAAATAACAATACTTAAAATACTTTAAAAGGAATATACAAAGTGGGGGATACAGAATGCAACTTGCTTGCTGCCTGGGACCTGATGCCCAGCCTGTCTCAAGCAGCAAAGAGTCCTTCCTGACCAGCTCTCCCTTTATCAAGTGAGCATGACATCATGGTTGTGAATATCCCTTTGGCTAGTTTGGGTCAGCTATCTTGGCTGCATTCCTTCTCAGTGCCTTGTGAAAATTAACTTTATCCTGGACAAAAAAACATGACAGAAGACATGGCAGGTATAGATCAAATAAATTACAACAGCTTGAGACTGTCACATGGGATGATATTAATGGTCTGCTTCACATGCCTGTCTGGCTCTCCTCTTTTTTAAATCTTGTCAGGTTTTGTCTTTAAACCGTGGTATATTTCTGTGTTATAGTCAAGTTTGTTCACTTACAGTGAACTAAGTATTCCTGGGAGCACTTAAGTACTTCCAGGAAGTAGATAGCTAACCAATCCCTGCAGTCCAGACACGCATCTTTCTTTAATAAGTCATCAGTTACAGGAGATTCTTGCACAATTTTGTGCCTTTGGTGCTGAGTCCACACATCTAACAGCAACATGTTCTGTACCTCATACTATGTTACTTATTATCCCCATACCTTAAATATATATTTTTCTGTGAAAATAATTTCTAAAATTAAGTTATGGTTACATGTAGCAGAGAAGGGTATTTCAAATACCTAACACTCCAAAAATAGATATTCTTTGGGTCTTCCTGTCTTATTTGTCACTCCTGGTAGGGGTTGGATGTTGAATCCCAGGTCCTATTCTCTGTGGTTGTGGAAATACAAGCAGAATTTAATATAAAAATCCATGGTGAATGTCATTTTAGCAGTGATAAAATTCAGCACTGTCATTTAGATGGAAGGCCTGAAAAAAGTGAGAAGGCAAATACAATATTTTGTAATAATGCTGCTCTTGGCATTACACATTGCACATCATGCTAAGGACTTGGAGTCCTCTCCAACAGTCATCAATACAGAGGTTTATCTTTAAGCACATGAACACTATTACTGAATGCAGATGTAAATGATTTTAGAGTTTTGCTGGACTGGAGCCAGGGACTTAACATCTCACAGTATGGATTTCTATTGGATAGAGGGAGGATCTGCAACTGACTTTGGTTCTGTTCTTGATAAGAATCCATCATCACAAATGGTAAAGCTCTGACACAAAAGTCAGAGGGGCTATGTTTGTTTAAATGTAATCAGGCTGCAGCCAGTGTAAGCTGGGTGTTCTATGAGTTGTAGCTTAGAAGAGCATGGATGGGCTTGAATGAGCAACTTGGAATAGTCAAGGCAATTAGCTTTGACTGATCCTGTCAGAGCCAGGATCTCAGCAGTCTAAATTAGCAGTCTAGCAGTGTGAGTGCAAACCTTTCTGTAGCTTCTTTATCCAGTAAGCCAATGCCTTTCACAGAGCATGTCCCGTGAAAAATTCACCTTGGGCTCCCAGGCATTTCCACACTGTGGCTGTAGCCAAGAGAAAGAAGTAACTCGGTTGGATCTCAAAGGAGATTCCCCCAAAATGCAGATATTTCTTGGGAAGCCTTGTCATTTTAATGAAGCTAAAATGAGTCACTGCACCTACTTGCTTCATTAAAGTAAAATATTTTGCTTCAAAATTAATGTTTTGTGTCACTTCCTTTTCAAATTAAATCTCTCATCGTTCCAGTTGCTAACCTAGTTGCAGACTAACACTTCACTAACTTTGGAAGAAATGTGGCTGACTCTACACTACTTTGGTCATCCGTAGGAGTAGGCAGGCAGTATTTGGCCATTAAAAACATCACTGGACCGACCTATCTATGGAGTTACCATCTCAATTTTAGGTGTCTAAAAATTTATCTAAGGGTAAGATACTGCTTTGGGCTTTAGCCTTGGAGAGTGATGGCAATGCCTGTGGGCCATGTTCCAGCTCCCTGGAGGTGGATTTGCTGCTAGTACTCACAGATGGACTTGGAATCAAATTTAGTGAACTAAGTATCAGAGAGCCATCATAATGTGAGATGAACTCTGTCTTGATGGCAGATTTAGTTGTGGAAACTGGATGATGTAAGATTTTTACTAAGTTGGATTGCTGGACCTAAAACAACACCTTGGTTTTACATGCCCTCCTTTTTATTATCAGGCTTCCCACTTTAACCTCCTAAATAAACTATATTTTTTTCCTTTTCCATGGTATAAATCATAAACTCCCCAAATACATGAAACTATCAGTGCCCTGCTCATACAGTGCATATTACAGTCTGGGACACTGCAAAAAATCCCGAGCCCTTGAGAGGTGGGACACCATCAATGATATTTTCTCTAGGCACTTTAGCTTGTTGATTGGTTTTCTTTTTCTTTTTACTTGTGTGTACAGCTTGAGCAGTTATTAATCCAATTCTACCACATCTAGTTGTTATTTGGTGGGATTCTGCTGAACAAGATGTGATTGAGCCACACTAGTCCACCTTTTCTGTCAGCAGGCTGGAGTGTAAACACCAGAGTAAGTGATAGTGTCCTAGCACCAGTATTTACCAAGAGAGAAATAAATAAGTTGCTAAACCTCAAACTGGACAGTATATTGTCCAGTTCAAGAGTCCATTTTGGGCAAGGGTGCCAAGTGTTTTTGTGTTTGTGGACTTCTTTGAAAGGACAAGCTGTTTGAGAAAGACTCCCTCCCTTTATTTGTCCCCACCATTTGTTTTTATAGGCAGACTCAAAGGTCTCCACTGTCTCTTTAGTGCAGCAAGAATGTCTGTGAGGGAAGGGCAGGAATAGAGAACATGCCTGTAAAGTGTAGGAGTTTTTACAAAGACAAAAAATAATCTGTAATTTCCTTCCCATCTCCAAACAGAAGAGCTAAAATACCTCCTCAGAAGAGCCCAGAAGTACTCAGAAAATAGAAGATCGATGGGTCATCTAGTTAAGTGCTGGAGTATGAAAAGTCACAGCTGCTTCAAAGGCAAGAAGAGAAAGTTTCACAGTGAGAAAAAAGTGTAAACTATGCTTTGTGAGCAACTGTTCCCAGTATCTATGTTGGATTAAATCCCAAAGCATAATTTTCCAAGGCTTTTACACTTTTCATCAATAGCCACACGAGGGCAGTAAGCCCTATTTTCTACTGAGGGAAATAATTTTTTCCCTCAAATTCTGAACGTGTTGCACAAAATGCTTGGCCAAGAACATATGCAGCTGATATTTGCACACCCAGTACCTAATGTGAGACAGTGCGATAGCTCAATAAGTTTTCAAAGTGAAGATCACTTTGAAATTCTGAATGAAATTCTGAATGAAATTCAGGATTCACAAAAAGAAAGAACATTTATAAGGGATTTATTATTGTGGCCTTTTGAAAATGTCATTATTCTAGAGCATGTAATTTTCCCACATGTGCTCTTTCAACAAGGTCATTATCATGTTGGTTTGCTGTTGTTGGTGTTGGTGGTGTTGTTTTTTCCCTAAAACCAAAACCCGTCTTCATTGAGTTCACCATTCAAATCGTATTCCTAGAAAAGCCATGTAAAATGAATTACTGGCAAAGTCATTAACTCTTTGCTACAAACATAAGGCCTACATTAAGATCTCCTGAGAAATGCTGTCCTGTTTCCACAGAATCACAGAACCATGTGCTTTGGCAGAAAACTGTCTTTCCTTGCATTCTGTGATGTTTCACAGTATTGTTTTTCCTTACTACTCATTTCAAATCATTCAGAAAAGTACTCTTTGAAGGAGAAGTGCAAATTTAGCCCCTTCCCTGATCAATTTGTTTTCTTCTATACTGTCATACAGAAGAACACTGATATATCTCAGCCCTATGTGCTTTTAATAATTCCACTTACTGATGATGTTCTTATCTTAGCCATTTCTCCCTGGATCTTTATGTTCTTTCACTGAACTGCAGAGACGTATTTGTTGTGGCATTCCAGTCATCCAGCAAGTCATCTGTGTGCTTCTTAAATTCATTAGCTTCCCAGGCACAACTGCAAACTAGTCTTCTCGCAACAAGAGTGTAAAGCTCTAGCTGGCAGAACACTGGGTTTGCAGTAGACATTCCCTGGCTGACAGTATTTTGAAAAGCAGCCTGGCATATATGGCTTACCTAGGAAGCTGATCTGCCTATAGGTTAGTAAAGAGCCCACAGCAACACGTATATTATATTTCTTCAGGTCCTGGAAAACTTGTTTTCTGAAATATGTTGATGATCTGTGCTTCCAGTCACCTTTCCTATCTGTTCTCTTTCTGTGGTTCTGACGTGTGTTTTAGGTATGTGTATGTAGAATTTGTGCTCCATGCAGTATGACAATACTGAGCAGAGTTACACTGAATTGAACTATTCAGTCACAAATATGGGCAAAGTCCATTGGATGCTTACGTCACTTCAAAGAATTAGCCAAACAGCACAGAAGTACTTGGGCACTGCTCGGTTTACTTTCTGCTGCCTATCATGATAGGAGCTGAAGTTAATGTTAGTAAATAGGTTAGCCAAACATTTTGCTTTCTGTAACAATTTTTATTACTCTTTAGAATGGTTTGATAAACATGAGGTTATTAAACATGACTAAATACTTCAATTTCTCCAGAAATTAAAAATTATGGTGGTTTTCTTGGCTTTACCCACAAAGCCATCTTTCACCTGCTTATAGTGGACGAAGAGTGCCACAAACTCCACTGACTGCTGCACCATGTATTACAACATTTTCCAGACTTGCTTTGCTTTTATATATGTAGATATATCAATCTATTTTTGCATTTCTGAAGAAATTGAAGTATTTAATCATGTTCTAGAAAGGGTTTCCTCATTCAGGGAGCAGAATAAATACAAACAGCAGAAGAGCAGTCTGTAGAATAAAGCATCCCCCAAACTAACTTTTGAACCTGGTAATTATCCAGCCTTGAAACAGTCTTCCTCTCCAGTAAGGCCTTAGTGGTTCAAAACTAGCTATTGACTTTGTTGATTTTACCATCAGTTTCTGGTAGGGGAAAAAAAAGGCAAAAAAAAATATCACTTGATGTCAGAGATTCCATGGCAGAGGAATAGTCTGGACTTCTAATTTAAACATTTATGAGCATTAACCATGATCTTGGTTTCACAGATGCAGATTTGAGCATTGTAGTTGGGATCCCTCTGTTGTAAGAGTGTATTTAAAGTCAGCTAAGTAGTTCAGCAAACTACACTGCTTCAATCCTGGAGACCTAGGGCTGGTATCAGAATGTTCCCACTGCTTCATAAGCTGTCTTAGGTGGTTATGAAATCTCAGCGTAACTGTGGGTACTGCCTATTTTAGGTACTATTTGTAAGCATATGGCACTGCTTTGACAGTTGTGTTGCCCTCCTAATATCCACATTGTTCATAGAGACCATTTAAGAGGTTATGACAACATTTGCTTGCCTTTTAAATGCACATTTCCTCTCTTTACAGTAAGGATGCAAGAAGATTCAGAGCGTCATCAGGGTCAGCGAAAGCAACAGTGCAGAACACAAGCTGAAAGGGAGGAAAGTGAATGCCAGAATCCTGCAACACAATTCATATAGGCATAGTGATGAACTAAATTATCATTATGCAAGGGTTAGAACCATGAATCCATTAAGAAGTTGTGATATTTGCTGCCACAAGCACATAAGCATAGCAGAGTATCTGATGAGGAAGATGACTGAGTGCTGAAGATACAGAGGAGGCCCAACAGTCATGGTAAGGACAACACACAGAGCATCATGCTATGCTGGCCGTGCCAGGCTGGAGAGTTTGGCCTGTGCCAACCTCATGAAGTTCAACCAGGCCAAGTGCAAGGTCCTGCATCTGGGTCGGGGCAATACCAGGCACAAATACAGACTGGGTAGAGAGTGGCTCCAGAGCAGCCCTGAGGAGAAGGACTTAGGAGTACTGGTAGACGAGAGACTCAACATGAGCCGACAATGTGCTCTTGTGGCCCAGAAGGCCAACCGCATCCTGGGCTACATCAAGAGAAGCGTGGCCAGCAGGTCGAGGGAGTTGATTCTCCCCCTCTACTCTGCCCTCGTGAGACCTCACCTGGAGTACTGTGTCCAGTTCTGGAACCCCCAACATAAGAAGGACATGGACCAGTGGGAGAGGGTCCAGAGGAGGGCCACAAAGATGGTAAGAGGGCTGGAGCTCCTTTCCTATGAGGACAAACTGAGAGAGTTGGGGCTGTTCAGCCTGGAGAAGAGGAGGCTCCGGGGAGACCTTATAGCGGTCTTCCAGTACCTTAATGGGGCTGACAAGGAAGACGGGGAGAGGCTGTTCAGTAGGGCCTGTTGTGATAGGACAAGGGATAATGGTTTTAAAATAGAGGGAGATAGATTTAGATTAGATATTAGAAATTATTCTATGCTCCCAGAAGCACCCTACACAACAGTGCTGCAGGTTAGCAGCTGCACCAGTAACCTGAATGTGCAATATAACTATGCAAGAAGACTTTAAACTGCTTTTCTTCCATTGCAAGCATTATCCAGGCCCAAGCTGTCTTGCACTTGCTTTTTCGTGTCCTGCTACAATTTCTGGAGGATTTTTCCCTCTTCTTACCTACTCAGCACTCTGCTTCACTTGACTTGATGGTACTATCAAGTTAAAGGAAACACACTGCAAATAAATTATGCTTTATTATGGCTGCAGATGCAGAAAGATAAGAAAATTCAATAGAAAAGGTACAAAGGTAAATTTTAATCATGTGTGCACATAGCTTTGACTGAAGATGTGACTTGCATATGCTGCTAATCTACAGGGCCTTAAAATCTGTTGGTTATGCATTATACATCTGAAACAAAGTCTTTGGAATTGAGCTCATATTGCAGCATGTTTATGGAAAAATACTGGGGTGATAAGAGAACAACTACAGCACAGCTAGTTTTTACTTTGGCATGAACACAATAATGAAAACGAGCCCTCTTTCAGAAGACTGAGTAGTTAGAATATCCTTTTCTTTCCTGAAACAGTGGTTGGGGAACAGTCTTTGTAAAGAGTGGGTCTTAGTTTGATTGCTGTGACTATGGTACTCAGTAGAGGATACTTTATCTGCCTTAGTTTGGAAATAGCTCTGGCACTGATAAATGATGCCAAGAGAAGCCTGATGGAGGCAGGGTTAGTACAATCCAGATTTCCTGAATTTTCTAGAAAACATTTTGATATGTAGAGCAAGAAAATGAGAAAGCACTAGACAAAATGGAAGACTATGTCTTCACACAGCTACAGTCATCAGTAAAGAAGGTGCATCTGAGTGAGCATGACAGTTAATAAGAAAAATGCCACAATGAAGTGTGGATGTGCTTCAGTTACCTACACATGAACTGTTGGCACCTGGAGTATTGCATCCAGTTCTGGGCCCCTCAGTTCCAGAAGGACATAAAACTTCTCGAGAGAGTCCAGTGCAGGGCCACCAAGATGATTAAGGGAGTGGATCATCCTCCTTATGAAGAAAGGCTGAGGGAGCTGGGTCTCTCTAGTTTGGAGAAGAGGAGACCGAGGGGTGATCTCATAAACGTCTATAAATACATAAAGGGTGAGTGTCAGGAGGATGGATCCAGGCTCTTCTCAGTGATGGCCAGTGATAGAACAAGGGGAAATGTTTCCAAACTGAAACATAGAAAGTTCCATCTTAATATAAGGAGGAACTTTTTCGCTGTGAGGGTGACAGATCACTGGAACAGGCTGCCCAGAGAGACTGTGGAGTCTCCCTGTCTGGAGACGTTCGAGACCAATCTGGACATATTCCTATGTGATCTACTCTAGATGATCCTGCTTGGGCAGGAGGGGGTGGACTGGATGGTCTTTCGAGGTCTCTTCCAGCTCCTTGGAAAAGACTACACTGACACAGCAACACTACATGAACAGCACCAATCCCCCTCAGTGTTGTAAAACTTTCAGGGTTTATTTTTTCACAAGCTATGAAGAAAGTGGTAGAAGAACCTCGTTCTCCACTCATCTGGAGGCATACAGTCTCATCCTCTGTATTTTGATTCTGTCTAAAATAGCTAAATCATGTGAAATAAAGGTAAGTTTCTCTTCCACCCACACAAATTGTGTTTTTTGCATAGCCTTCCTCTATGCTCCACTTATTTTACACTACAAATACCACTGAGGAACTCAGATGGTAGATTTTGTTCCTGAAGTAGAGCAGCAAGGAACTGAACTAATTTCATTCATTTTAGGCTCGATCTCTAAGCAGCAGTTCTATCTCTTTCAGAATATTGATACTGTCTGAGAATTACTGTAAGGTATATAATTGGTATATTAGACATCAGGCAAATAGTCACAAATAGTTAATACTGTTGTCCTTTCAGACCTATGTGGGTAGTAAACACACGGTTCTGCTTCAGTCCAGTGTATTACAGTAGTAAATAGTATGTACAGCATCTGTTGCCCGGTGAGCAATACAAAACCCTTCAGTTATGCCTCATATTTAAAACCATTATGGAAAACTATGCTATCAATTTGTGAGCAGCTATTAGTCTGGGTGACAGCTTATCTACAGAGAGTGGACTATTTAAAATATTTTACAGGTGGACATAACAGTGTCTTTCCAAAAGTATCTGCCAGATCCTCCAATCTGAACAAAACAATTTCTAAATAACCTTCCAAATAATCTCTAAATAAACCTCTAACCTTTGATAGAAATGATGGTGTATATTTTCAGGTCAGAGAGTTTTCTTTCTCAAAGTATTGCAGAGTTTAGGGAGTGTCACAAACACAACCCCTATTAGGTTACAGTACCTAACTGTGGCTTTTTCTGCCACTACTGTGCCAGTGACATTTAGTATTGTATTTTTGCCTTGGTCACTTACCTTAACAACTTCCAACTGCATACTTTCCTTTCAAACCTTGGTTAGGTTCCATTTTGCTACTGCTAACATAACCCTAAGCACATGCTGTGAGACTTGCAAGGCATGTCCATCTTCTCACATCTGGAGTGGAATCAGGAGATCCATATTCCTCACCCAATGTGACTGTGAAGGACACAGCCAAGACTCATAAATATGAAAAATAAGAGAAAATAAATGAAACATCAGAATGAGAAATATGAAACCCAGGAGATTAAAAGGCAGATGCAAGGCAGATCTGTGACTTGCTGTGGATGTTCCTACCAAATAGTCTCTTGACCTATTATTCTGAGTGGAGGATCCACTGTGAGCTTATCCAGGAGGGCTATCTCATCTTGTATGTCATGGCTTTACTAGCACTATACCAGCTGCTAGTAAGAAAATTAACTCTATCATGGCTGAAAACAGCCAAAATGCCTATTACTGTTCATTTTGCTCTTATTGGTCAATACGTATTAAAAATAACTTGGAGAGACAGTAAACTGCTTGGAATGTTGTGTTTTGAGTATGCAGTTATCGCTTGATTACTTTTGACTCTTCTGCCAAGATGGACTTTTAGGAAATATCAGTGGAGCCTACTCCTGGTTATAAATTTACACCTTGATTATAAATTTAATCTTTCTGGAAAAATTCAGGTACATGCTAAGATTATGGACATGTTGTTAAGCAGCACTGGTTTTGGCTGGGATAGAGCTATTCTTCTTTCTAGCAGCTGGTGTAGTGATGTGCTTTGGATTTAGGATCAAAATAACATTGATCACATACTGACATTGCCAAACAGTCAAGAACTTTGCAGCTTCTCATACTGCCCTTCCAATAAGAAGGCAGGGGATGCCTAAGAAGCTGGGAGGGAACACAAACAGGACAGCTGACCCAAACTGGCTAAAGGGATATTCTGTACTATATGATGTCAGTATATAACTGGATGATTGGCTGGAAGGTGGCTTAGCTCAGAGAACTAACTGAGCATTGTTTCTGGGTGGTGAAAAATTGTGCTGTGCATCACTTACTTTGCTTTTTCCCAATATCAATATCATTGATGTTGGTATCCTCCTTTTCTGTCCTATTAAGCTGCCTTTATCTCAACCCATGAGTTTTACCTTTCTAATTCCCCCATCCCACTGGGGGTACTGAATGAGCAGATGTGTGGGTTGTTTTTAGCTGCCTGCCAGGTTTACAATGACAGTATTAGACATACACTGATCCACTTCCCAATGGATATCAGTTAGTGCTTGTGTTCACTTGGTCATCTCTTTGGAGGTAATAAGACAACAGAAAAGACTATTTCAGGTGTAGAAAATAGTAATACCAGACACTGTGAGCATAACCCTAGCCATGGATCAGATCTGGGGGAGTTATGTGTATTTTCACCACCTGAAAAGTTATCATTGTGTAATTTCTAAAACAATAACATATCACTTATTAGTTAAATGACATCTACAAGTGTTCACTTTCCAAGAAGACTGTGAAGACCAGCTAGTTTGACAAAGCACTGGAAAGGTATGCTTGTTTTATTTTGATTTGTAAACTCTAACCAAAACCTGTGATATGTAGAGTGATCTTTTTGCAATTCCTTAATCAATGAATTTAAAAACAAAATGTTTGTCCCACTAGAGAAAAATGAATACACTAAAAGTGAATAATCAGCTCTAAAAAATATAGGAGCAGAAGGACATGCTGACTTTCCCAAAATGTATTCTGCTGTTGCAGTCACCCTGGCTGCCACAGGATAGGTTGGTAAGCCTATTGCCCACTCAGTCAAGTGAGGTTAGCAGTACCCATTCTATCTGGTTAAAATAAAGTAGGGCAAGCTATGTCGGCTCACTGTGTTCTGTTTAAATATCTGTTCAATTGCCACTGTATCTTCGCAAGAAAGAATTTAAGAATGGACAACAATCAAGCCGGATCAAAGTCTGCGCTTGCAGAGCTTGGTGTTACTCACTCAACAACAGTGGCTGAGGACTGACTTAAAGCAATTAAGGGCTTGGGAGACAGGAGTGGCCTGGAACATGTAAGAAAAGGAGGATGTGGCAAAGCATGGGCATTATTTGTGGTATGTGAAATCACTCAGTGATCTTCCTGGTCAATATTAAGCACTACAGTTTTGCTACATTTTGTTCTTGACAAAAAATCCTATAACTTTTTGGATTTAGCATTTTGTAAGGATCTTCACTTTTCCTGAATCATCTCACAGAAAGGTAAATTCAGCCATTTCATGAGTCTGCACATGTGTATGTGTGTACACTGTCAAGTCCCTGAGGATATCCTCCCTCCAACTCTTCTGGGCTTTTAGCTGCCAGACCTCTGGGCCTGCTTAGATACAGGGTGCAGGTGTCTAACCTCAAAATGAACTGTTGGGGGAAGCTGCACTACAAGGTTCCAGTGGCGCTCCCCACTTTGCTTCAGAGTAGCTGTTAAGCTGAGTCTCTCACCCTGGGTGCCCTCCTGCAGCTGCTTTGCATCCTGGCCATCTTCCCTGTTGATCCATACCCCAATTTTCCTCAGTGTCCCAGCTTGATAACCTCAGATTTGCCTCATCACTGAAGATGTATCTAATGATCTGGACAACCCTGTTTGTTGTCAAGAGGACCTGTTCCACTCACCTTGTTCAGGTGCCATGGGAGGGTGCCATCATCAGGGAGGGCCCTGTCCTGCCAGTTTTGCTCTCACACTCAGCAACTTGGCATGCAAACACCCACACACTTAGCTGTGTGAAAATGCTACATTTTGGACACGGTCTTCAGTTCACTTACTATGGATTTTTACCGCCACTCAGGCTATTAGTGGTAAGTTGCTATGAGACACCGACTTGCCTATGCTTACAACCTAACTACGAAGTGGAAATCTTCATTTTCAGGTACCGTGGGACATAACATGAAGGGAACAAAAGAACTTGTTCCTGTTTAAAATGAAACTGCAGTGGTTAATTAATTAAAAAAAAATAAATTAAAAAATCTGTGAAAGGTCTGTCACAGGAAGTTTCAGGTCACTTTTCTGTCCTGAATTAATTAAAAAAAAACCAAAACAAACAAACAAACAAAAAACCCACAAAAAATCCACCACCAAAACAGAACAAAAGAACCCCAAAATCACATTGGGGATACCTAGGTTTCTAGACCAGATCCAGTTTAAGGTATAGTGTTTTGCCATCTTTAAAATCTGTGAAAAAATAGACAAAAATAGAAATAATGACAGGTACACTGGATAAAAAATCGCTACTTCAAAGAAGCCATACTGCATGCACAAAAACCAGGAAACCTTGAGGGACTGGGATAAGATAACCAGATGTATTTAATTTGAAAGCTACACATCCATCGTGGTAAACTGAAATTATTTCTGCCTGCCACGGCAGAGATAAATGTGACCTGTCATTGAACATTTTAGTTTCTTTAGATTAGAAGTATCAGAATTACTATGGGGAGCTGAGAGCACCAAACACATTTAGAAATTAAAAATATAAGGGGGAAAATTGACTTACCTTTCTTAAACGGTGAAAGGTTGCTAGGAAAGCACAGACCACACTGCAGGCTTGCAGATGCCTACAGTTGCAGCCATGAGAGACAGAATCACCTCAGCTAAAAACACAGTTAGCAGAGGAGATACAGCGCTTTAGCAGTGCATGTTGCCACGATAAAAGATGGACCATGTTTTGACTAGGATGGTCTTACTGAAGTACCTCACTTGCTCCTTGTGGGTTAACAGGTAAATAGAGCCTGAACCTAGGTGTCTGTGTCAGGACCACTGGGAAATATTCCCAGAGTTGTCTGTAGGGTTTACATTTGCCAGCTAAACAAAGCCAAGTGAGGCTTGGCTAAATTGCAATCGTTGCAGCCTTATGTAATGCAATGCTTTCCATGTCTTTCTAAGGTTAGCTGCAGGGGGCTTAAAAGTCGTGTTAAAGTAAGCACTCCATCTTGGTGCTCCTTAATACATGACAGTTGCACAATTATTTGGAGAACAAAATAATTAATACTAACAACTGTTCCTAGCTGACTGGCTCCCTACTGATTACTGTGTATATGAAATCGTTGCCTGGGGACTAAGATATGTATGAAACTCCTGGTAGAATGAGCAAAAGCAGATTTGGTTTATTATTTTAATATTTCAAACATAAAAGGCATCTGGAATATTAAAAAAAAAAACAAACCTAGTAACATTTTAGGTTGCCTTTGTGTGTAATGAAAAACATAGAGCATTTTTTCTTTTTAAGGTATTAATTACCTCCTTGTAACCATGCAAATTACATTCCTATCTACTATGACTAAAATAATATTCATACAAATGCTGCTGAATCTAGGGTTGTAGATTAGGGTTTTACTCAGTTGCTTTCTTTCTCTTCCTTAGAGAAGATCTCTTCCTAGATCTTAATTCCTTCTCTTTTTCTCTTCTTCCCCTTGCTTTCTTCTAGGTTTTATGTTTCCTTTAGAAATGATAAATTCATAAAGTTGCATCATTAAGCACAGTACAACAGACGGGAAAATTCTGACCAGAAGGGTTGCAGGTTTTTTTCACTGACATTGCACAATCTGTAGGGTAAGAGAGAAGCTTACTTTGCAGCATCCACACTTCTGAATTCTGTTTGTGTGTGTGGAGTCTCAGCCACATCCTACAAATTGCAGCAGGCAGGACCACGTAGCTGGGTAGATCTACTCATGAAGGAAAAATGTATGAACCCCAACAAACAATTCAGAGACTTCATGCTGAAATCACTGAAGCTTGACGGTCCATGATCTTCTCTTGGGATAGAGCAGTCTCCCTGCTGTTACCACAATGAAATCAGTAGTAATAACTGTGGTAAAATAATCAGATAGTCAAGCTCTGAGCTCCTGAGAGCAGCAGTCCATTAGAAATTTTAAAGTGAATTAAAGTGAAATTTCAAATCAAGTGCCATTCTGTCCTGAGACTGACATGCATTACTTTCACTCAAATTACTTCCATGATTTTGCATTTTTTCAAAGAATGCAGCCTCATTTGCTGAGATGCACTGAATGTGAATGTACTCATTTCCTTCAAATCCCTGTATTTGCTGGAGCACAGTGGGCTGGCTGGTCCTTCCCAGGGAGGCCATCTTGGCTCCACGGCCACACCCCAAACAGGTGCCTCACATGCAGTGCTCCCCCAAGTCACACCTTTTCCCACACACCCCCAAGGGACTTCTCCTCACGATCCCTAGAGTTTCCAGCCCTGGAGCAGCTGTAGTATCACGGAAACCGTACTTCACGCTCCTTACTGCTACGTCGACTTCCACCTCAGNCCTCTGCCGCCGGCAGCCAATGGGGGGGCGGGCGGCAAGCCCGGCTCTAGCAGGGTGTGTGAGGGAGCGGTCGCTGTTTCACTCGTGTTTGGCTTGTGCTGGTGCCTGCGGGAGGCAGTTCGGCCTTGCCCGCCTGAGCGCCCGTAACAGCCGTTCTGTCAGCAGGTGAGTGGGAGGGCGGCCCGCTCGCTGACAGCGGGTCCCTGGCAGGTGTGGGATGCAGATCTTCGATCGCCGGTTTTCCCGGCGCGGCTTAGATCTGCCGCCTGCAGGCGGTGGGTTCTGGCCGTCCCAGCAGACGGGTTAGGGAAGTGCGGCAGGCCCGTTGTCCTCTGTGTCCGGCTGATTCACTGCGGGCAGCCGCGCCACCTCTCCCTCTTGCCTCCCCACCGCCCTCCCAGCCGGGACGGTCCTGGCGCGCTGTCGTCCTCGTTGGGGCTGAGGGAGAACGAGATAGGGCTGAGAGGTACCGGCTTGGTTGGTCTGGGTTTAGCTTAATTGTTATTTTCTTTAGGGGGAGCACGAAATTCTGTGGTAAATCCGCGAGTGCGGTGGGCGCTGTTTCCTAAGCGAGGCTCAGCCTTGCCGGAGAAAACGCAGAGGGTGTTGAGAGCGGGACCGGGCGCGGCGGGGCCCACCCGGGCGGTCGTGGAAGCGCCCCGGGAAGACAAGATGGTCTTGTGGTGTCCTCCTCGCCTTTTCCCGGGCTCGGGGGTTAGTGCGTTACAGCCGCAGGTAGAGGAGGGGACGCGGGCAGGGGAAGCGGTGTTACAGTTAGGTACACATGATGACTGACCAAACCTGTGCCATGTACACGAGTACGGCATTGGTGACCCACAGCTTCGCGAGTTAGTGGAGCTGCTTTGACCCATTACCAGGACGAGTGTCGTCTCTGTGGAAGTGTGCAGGCAGCTTGGTATCAGTAGAGTTTTCAAGTGTGCGTAAACTGAAGTGTCTGTGTGTGAGAGACTAGTCCGTATGCTGATATTGTTTGTAGGCTGTGGGATGTGTAAGAACCGCAGTCAGTGCAAACTGCTTTTGAGATACAGAGTGTGCTGTATTCTGTTTGTGGTGTGGCAGTTTACTGGGTGAGAATGTTAATTAGACTTGTTGCAAAAGGTAGGTTTGAGGTTTTTGCAGAATCTCTGCAGTCCATTTTCCTGCCTTATTTTCACACAGCTTTCATATTATGCATTATGTTTTCTGGTTTAAATAGAAAAACAAACCTAAAATATTACTTCAGTTATAACCCAGTTACTACATATTTGTACTAGTATTGATGAAATGAGCAGGAAGCACCCTTTTTTTAGCAAAGTATTTTTTCCAAGGCAAATGTCTTCATCTTACCTGGCATTTTGTCAGCACTTGGCAGACAATTGCATTGAACGTCAGTGGTCTAGAGACTACTGTACAGAAAACTACTTGCTTCCTTATCACATTTGTAGGAGTGTAGCATTGAGAAGGAGGAAAATCTAATGCCCTCATTCCTCTTAAGTAATTATGTATTCCTGGGTGTCTGGCCTCCTCAGTTACTGGGTCTGTAAGCTTTTTTTAATGTGTTTTCTGACCATTGTGAATGAATGTTATAAAATATATGTATTGTAGTCTTCAGTTGTAATTGTCAGCTTCTTTTTCTGCTGTGAGCATATTGATATACTGATTTAAACTAAGAATTACCAGTTTATAATGTGATGGGTGGCATTGTAGGTAAGTACAGTGTGGATTCCTATTGATTTAGGAAATGTGCGTTTATGCAATTATGCAGGTATTGGGCTTTGTCAGAGCTGTGTCTTGGTTTCAAAGGTAAGCAGTCTGAGGGCTCTTGAAACATTTTGGGCGTGAAGAGCCTCTTCCCTGGAGAATGCATTACTTTCGGGTAAAGGAAACTGTATCATCAAACAAGCGAAGCTTTCTGGTGCTGGGATCCAGAACAGAAGCTGTTACGTTGCGCAAGACAAGCACGCCCCGTGTTTTTTCTCCTGAGTTTGAGACATACTTCCTTCGTTACTTGTGGCCCTGCTCTCTGGAAACTCTTGTTTGGCGTTGACAGTGCTGTGAAGAAGAGCCCGTGGCGGTTGGGGTGCCGGTAGTGCGGGGCGGGGCTGTCCCCGCCGCAGGCCCGGCTGCTGTTGGCCTGCGCGGCGCTGCGGCGGCGCGACCTTTCACCCACTTCTCGGGAGTGGTCACGTGAGCAGACCGGTGGTGACGGGGGGAGGCGGTGTGTGCCCTGCAGAGGCCTACCCGCGGAGGGGGGGCTGCTCCCCCACGGTCCGGAGCTGAGACCCGGGCAGCGGCGCGGCCGGGGTACATCCAAACGCAGTTCCGGAGCGGTGGGAGTTGTGCGTGCGCTGCCGGCAGGGCGGTCAGCGCTGGATGACGGGCGTGACAGCCGCTGGGCAACCTTAGGCAAAGGGTGACTTCAGTGACTGCTTGTGTTCAAAAAAAGCAACCTGTGGCGGTGTTCTTTAATATTCCAAAATCATTGTCTTTGTCCTGCAGCGTGCTGTATCATAGCCTGAACTCCACATGTTCAGAAGGAGGAAAAAATCCCCCAAAACTACAACCCTCTTTTACTAAATCTGGATTAACTTTGAATGTTCAATTTAAATGTGGGCAAAATATTTGGAAATGGTACTTCACTCTCTCAACCTTACACATGTCTTTCAACCTTGCACAGATCATTGAAGTACTGTAAAAGCATTCCATTCAGTTTGACTTTGGTCACCAAATGTTATCTGTTTCCAGGATCTTCAAAATCCCAAAATGTGGCCTCTTGCATGCATCTTGAAAGTCCTGCCATTTCAGAAGTATTTGTTATAGTGAAGATAATTCTTCACTGCATGAGAATAGAAGGTCAGTGCAAAGGGAATGAAAAGAAATAAAACTCAGCCTAGCTATATCTTTTACAGTAGTATTAAAAAGAAATACCCAGATCCTAGCGCCTAGCTTTTTGGGGTTGGGGAGCTTTATGCATGGTGCGGCAACTTTGCAGCATTTCAGTTTTGTATGTTTATCTCTTACTCAGCAAGTTTATTCTGAATTTCTAGAATTCAGAGGAGCTAGTTTGCTGGGATGTGTACAGTATAATGCAGTAGATACTAGAATAATCTAAAAGGTCTAGAAACAGTATAGTGTGTCCTACTTTGTGTAGTGTAAAACCCCATAAATAATAGAAAATCTGTGAATGTTTCTGTCTTGATTACAGCTGTGGAGTATGTCAGTATTTAGTGGGGTGGTTTTGGGGAGAGAGGTTGGTTGAGGTTTTTTGGTGGGGCTTTTTTGGTGGGTGTTGTTGTTTGGTTGTTTTTTTAGTTTATGTTTTGGAATGCTGATGTAAAACATTGTACTCTATTTTGGGAAGAGAAGAGAGGCCATATGATCCAGACACTGTAGGAGTTAATATTCTTTAGTGTTAGCCT
The DNA here is from genome assembly GCA_013399135.1 of Heliornis fulica. Lineage (NCBI taxonomy): Eukaryota > Metazoa > Chordata > Aves > Gruiformes > Heliornithidae > Heliornis > Heliornis fulica. The sequence continues at coordinate 198,081 of VXBZ01007612.1, read as the reverse complement.
AGTTATTGCTATACTGTAATGGGAGTTTAAAGCCTGTAGGGAAACACTTGGGTGTCTTAAACTGAAAGATGAAACTAGTACTGCAGTCTAGCTCCTGGGATCACCTAGCTTATCACACTAGACAGCAATCACTAGTTTGAGCCCTCAGAAGTGATTGATTGGGTAGCAGATTAATTTTCTTTCACTCCATGGTTTGTCAGGATCTCGGACCTGTTACATAAAACCAGATTGATCCAGACAAAACATTCGCGCAGTGTAATGGAAAACAGTGTTTCAGAACTGTTGTGACTCTTCTCTCCATTGCCACCAGTTTTTCGAAAATGGTTCTGGTCTGATCCACTCCCTTGGAGTGGTTGAATCATAGAATTATAGAATCTGTGTATGGGTCAAAGCTCAAATTTGTTTTCTTGACTTTCTGTTTCAGAGCTACAGCTGACTGTTAGCCATTGCTGTAGTGTAATGTCCATTAACGGCTAGCAACATTGGAATGAATCTGCCCCTTGGAGTGTCCTAACCTCTTCAAGATCGTAGCTGCAGTGAGCTTGTGGGGTAGAAGACTCGTGTGACAAGTAGATCTCAACTGCTTTTAAGGAAAAGAGCTGTTCAGGTATGCTTGCATTTCATTTGTTGGTCTCTTATTATCTCTTCCATATATGCCCATTCCTCCCATTTACCACTTGGGAAGGGGTTAAAGAAATTAGTCCAAGGAGATGCCTGAGGAGGGTAGCTAATATTCACCCACAGGTGATTTTAGAAAGCTGATAAGGATGGGATGAGGATAGGACACAAGCCAGTAGGTTTGTGATTAGAACAGCAAGTTACTGCAAACTCCTTAGCTCTTCTGATTTCAAACTGCTGTAGGTTTACAGTAGCTCCCAGTGCTGCTAAATGTGGGCAAACACATGTATTCAGTTCTCCCTCTTGGCTTGACCTGCTGCATTTGTTCAGTTTTTAGATGTAAGAAGACCTTTAAGACCTGGCAGTTCCAAGGGACCACAGCTGTAAGTTATAGGTGAGGTTGGGAAGGATCGGAGGCAATGATTAGCAGTTATCAAAGATGAGGTGTTGAAATTTATGTATCAGATGGTGGCTTTTGCTTCTGTCTTTTTTTCAGGTGGCTTAAACCACTTTGGCATAGTAGTTTTACTTTGTGGGCCTTGTGTGAAAGAATTGTTGCATAAACAGGTTTAGCTTTTTAGGAGGCTTAACTTGGCATGTGCCAGTAATAACTGAAGTACCATGAGAGAATCTGTCAGTTTAACTTTGTTTCTGTCTGATCAAATGATGATTGAATGCTATGTTAATTAAAGTTCTAAAGGAGAGTGACTCTTTGGTTTCCGTTTTATTTCTATGCTATAGTCATTAGGTTCACCTGAGAAACCCTATTGAGTGAATGTAATCCACATGACTTGCATAGAAATTATTTAGCTTCACTCCTGTTGAACTTCTCTTAATGATTTTATGTCTGTAGATTATTAATCATTGTAAGGTAGGTGAGTTATTCGTAAGACTTGAAAGCAGCAAGTATTAGAGTCTTTTTTATATATACTGAAGCATGATTAGTTGTTATTGAAGGTTAGTATGCTATTTAGAAATAGTCAGTGAATAACAGTGGTTAATTGTTATAGTAAGTTCAGAAGTCAGCACCTCACGGAATATCACATGAACAATGAATAAGCTCTCTACTCTTTCTGAGGCTTAAATATCTTGTTACCTTTTTGCAGAAGTGTACTATACATTCCAAGAACCAGATACAAGAGACTGAACAGTCATTTTGGTCATGTGTTTAAATGGTTGAGCTTTATATCTTACACTGTTCACTGAAGATTTTATAGATCAAAACCTGAATTTCCTTTGAGAGGTGTAACACTGTACAACTCTGATCTTTGGATTTCTGTTAAAGTGAAGGCTTTTCTATTTAGTTTTAACTTTATTCAGCTGTGCATCAAAGGAGCACCAGATGCATGTGAGTAACAATATTTTGCATCCTTCTGGCATTCTCTGGTTAGCTGCCTTACTTAACCAACTCTCTAGCATTACAGCAGAGTATTGGTGTTTGTGAGAGTGGTGTGAATTCACATAATTCACTCATTCACATAAGAGTATAGTTACTGAGTTGGTGTTGGATGCTGCTGCACAGCATATACTTTATGTCTGAAACTATTGCATTTATAGCAAACTCTGTGAAAACACTTTACTGAAGTCATATTTGTTTTATTATTGGTAATACAGGCTTTCTTAATTTGATACGGTTGGTATTTTCTCCAGATTGGTGCACATACATATATACATGTAATGTTCAATTCCAAGGGCTTGTTTTCTTTATTATGAGTTTGTACTGCTTTCCACCATATCGCTACAGTATACATGGCACTTAAGGTCCGTTTCAGAAACCTACCTGCTGCCTTAAGACTAGCAGACTCACTGGACAATGTAGTGGTGTTGACAATACCAGTGCACACCAATTTAAAAACCTTGTATAATGACACATGGCATTGTTTAAGGACATTTTCAAGATGGGAAGTAGACAGAGATACTAGTTGAAAGTACATTAACACAAATATTAGTTAAAAGACATAGTCAGAACTATATTAAGAGTTCCACTTAAAGTTGAACACCTTGAACTTGGAAGGTCTTGAGAAACCAAGCAAGTGCCCCAGCATCTTTGAGCCGGGATGAGTTTATTTCAAAAAGGAAATAAACTTTCAGGACTGACCCCCTGCTAGCTGCAGGCCTCCAACTAGACTGCTGCTTATCACAACACTGAGCTCTGCCCTTCAGCCAGTTCGCAGCCCATGTCGCTGCCCAGTCACCTAACTCATGCTTCCTAAGCTTACCTATGCATATGTTACAGGAGGCAGTGTCAAAAACCTTGCTGAATTCAAGGTAGACATCCACTGCTCTCCTCTCATATACTCAGCCAGTCATGCCATCTTAGCTGTCAGATTGATCAGGGTGATTTCCCCTTGGTGAAATCACAAAGGTTTTAGTTATGCTGGGTCATGTGAATAACACTTCTCTCCAGTTTTCCTCTGCATTTGCTAACTTGCTTCCTTTGCAAGAGAAAGAGCTACAGATGTGGAAACTGCACTTAACGTCCCACTCTTTCAGAGTGGATGTTTGTAACTCTGCCAAGGAGAAATGGCGGGGGTTTCCCTATTCTAAGAGGAGTGGGAAATGGGGAGAAAAATAGATTGCATGAGCCAGGGATTGTATGGGAAGCAAATAGCTGAGTTCTGGGAAAAGAGATCACATGGATATCCCCTAAAAGCAGAGGAGGTGTTTTTCGTAAGGTGGAATTAGTGACTTCAGCTATTTTTAGCACTATCATTTTATCCATATAAAGCTTATTAAATCTGCAGAAACAAAACAGTATTTCCAAAAGTAACTACCTAAGGAACTAATATCTTGCTTTGTGCAATGTACTGTAATACGTTTAAATTTTGTATCATGGCTTGGTGCTTTTTAAAATGCACTTGATAATTCTTTCATTGTCTTTTAGACAGTGCGTTCTGTGCTTCAGAGAGGCAGAGCCACAACTGACTTCTTGCATGCATGACTAAGTGGAAGAATCCTGCACATGGGATCTGTTTGAGCTTCAGATTTGCCAGATCTGAGGCCCTCATTTCCTTCCATGGCTGTAGGAACTTGTAAGCCCTAATACATAGTTGACTGGCTCAGTGTCTGCAACCTGAAATTATAAGGTCTGTGAGTTAAACCTCTGTCTTTGTAGTGTAAATATCCTGAAACTGCAAAAATAGCAGTCTGCTTTATGCATAGCAGTCATAGACCTGATGAAAAATCATACTGCTACCGGGACTTAGGTCTTCTAGTGTGCAGTGTTTTAAGTGAAGTTTCTTCGCTTAAAAGTATTATCCAATCTAGTGGTACCCATTTATAGCAGTGGGAAAAAATTGCATTGTTTTGTTTGGCTGAAGCAGAGGTATGAAAAGGGGAGAAATATCTGCAGCTATTAGAGCATGTTTGAATAGAAGTAAAACCAGAAAAGAGCAAGGAATAGGTACCTTTATCCTTTAATTAAAATAAAAAAGAAATCTAGTGTATTTTTAAGAGACATTAATATGAGGGAATGAAAACAGCCACTTCTGAGTACTTTTAAAAGTTATTGTGTACTTCCTTCCCCCCTGCCCCTTAAACAAGGCTTGGCCAAATGGTGAAGAAAGTCAAAAGCTTTTGTTTATGGCGCTCTGTTGGGAATGAGGTTAATTAGTAAATGCTCCACAGAAAGATTTTGCTGACCAAAATGCCCGAAATAAGTTCTTGTTTCAGTGTTAGCCGATTGATATGGGTGCTATGCCTTACAAACATTGGCAAGTCAAGTTTATAAGTCTAACGCATGCTCATCTGGTCTGTGCCCTTTTACCTACTTTGCTAGCAAGCATGTGACAGCAGAGGAATGCAAAGGAGGGGAAGTGTACAGCAGCTAATGATTAAATTGGCCTTTAAGGAGGAAAATAAGTGTTCAAAGAAAGGGACTTCAGGAAGTCTTTGATGTTCAGACATCATAATTCAGAAAAGTCTTCAAGACTTAGAGTTTTCTTAAGTAAAAGGATATGAAAAGAAGCTGTTTGGTTGTTTCACATCAAGTAATATGGTCCTAGAGCTAAACTTGTCATTATTTTCAGGGCTTCTTTACTTGATTCAGGATTAATTCTTGCTGGATTGATATTTCTTCATTTGGGAATAAGGAATATTTTTCTAATTGGAGCTTATTTGATTTGATGATCATGATGAGATTTAATTCTCTAAAATGCCAGTTTGACTGTTTATGGTTAATGATATTTATAATCTTTCCTCCCTCGTACAGCAGAAATGCATGTGCCTAAAAAAAGGTTTGCTGAAATTATTATTTTATTTTTTTTTTATAAACAAAGAGGATAGATACCAATTCCCTTGCTGAGAAGTCACATGGCAGTTGAATGGTGATAGAGGCTAGTTTGTCTTGTGCTTATAAGACACTGGCATTTCAGAATACAAAATTCCATGAGTGAACTGGAGAACCTGTTGGCCCTTAAGACAGCTGCCTGATTTTCAGTATAGGAATATAGTTGATTTTGCTGTAGCTTTTTTTCTCTTTTTATCCCAGGCTTAACAGAACTGTTAAATATATGATGAATTTTTTACTTTAAATGCTTTTTCCCTTTTGCAAACCCTGTTGAGTCCAGGATATATACCATGTGTTGCTGCTGCCTGTCCCTGTTTTATTGCTGTCTTCCAGTTTTAGTGACATACTAGTGATGCACAACTTAAATGAGTGTATGGGCAGCTGACTTGGACTTCCTGATACTTGCCTACAGCACAGCCCCTATAAATAAGCATTTAGTGATGGAGTCATTAAGTACTACAATTTTAGTTGTTACTTGTTGACCCAAATCTGGGAGTTCATTTACTCAGTATGCAACACGCCAGTATACACATGAAGCAGAGGCATTTCATTGTATATTAGCACAGACATGGGACAGCACATCAAAGCTCTAAATCAGTGAATATTTATCCACTTGGTATTAATGTATCCATGTTTCTACTATGTATGTATTATTTATTGTTATATTATTGGTTCAAAAACACCTTTGTCTTGTTTGTAATTTAGTGCATATGCCTATCAGTTCTTTCTTTTGAGTTGATGGTGTAATTAGGGTGGGTGGTCTATGGGTCGGCAGCTAGGATCTCCCCCACTGGAATAACCTTTGCCCTAGTTTCTTCCTCCTTTGGCAGTGCTCAGTGGTTCTTCAAGGCTTGTTGGTCAGACGTAACAGTGTTTCAGTTACGCTTCTACATTTTGACTATAGCATACATTGTTTAGATAAGCATTAACCAACATGGGGTAGGGCTGTACAATGGAAATCTTTAGCAGCAGTAGTCTTAGTTCAAATTACATGCTGCATTTCATTTTGCTGTAACATTACTAGGGTGTGTCTTAAATGTCTTGTCTTAAACAGGAAGGCTTGTCTTAAAATATTTTGAACTGGTGTTCAAAGCTGATTTAGTTTCTTTGTTTTCCAAATCAGACACTGTACATGCATAGATTTAATTGTATACTATCTATATGACCCAGAGGGCTTTAGTTATCCTTCTGGAAAAGCAGAAGCATGATTCACTGAGGAGTCAAGGTCTAAAACTTGGGCAGTGACTGATTGAATTGAAGACTCGTGAGTTGCTGTTAGCCACTGTAGCAGTAGTTATGTTGTAGAGGTTGATCGTTGCAGGCGGTTCTAGGGATAGGTACTTTAAATATTGCCATAAGTCACTACCTATTGATCAGCAACCTTACGAGGTACTGTGCAAGAGCATTTACCTCCTTCATCTCTGCCTAATCCTCCCTTTTCTGTATTGTGTACTTTTTTTTCTTAGGCTTACTATTACTGCAGTGCTCCCAGTGCTTCTATTTCCTATTTGTCTAGTCATATGCCTTTGCACCCCTTCTTTGTGCTTCAGACGACTTTGACATAGTAAAATATTTACAGACTAAAGGAGTAGCACTGCAGTAATAATAAACTGATTTTGAAGTGCCCAGCTGAACTGAACAGGTTAGCCTTCACACACAGTTTAACAGGGAATTAATGTCTACCAGAATCTAAGTTTAATTATGAAGTATAACCTTCAGGTCTGCAAGTTAAATGTACATTTAGGCCTTTAGGAGTCAAAAGTCATGAAGTAGTTGTATTTTCTTTTGATTTTGCATAAATACAAATTATGGTGCAGCTTTAAAATGCTTGGTATTGATAACATGTTTTGTACTAGTAAAAATGTGAAATTAAAACTTATCATCGAATCCTCACCTACAGATGGAATTATAAATTTTTCTACCTTTTTGACTGACTTGTAATAGTGTGGTTTTTGTAGGATTATGCACAGAAATTTAGGTGAGCAGTTCAATGAATGTGGAAAACAGACTTAGGAATCTCAGTGATCTCTTAGGGAGTAGGTAGTTTGGACTATATCCATTTCATACACAGAGCCTGTATGAAAAAAATCTGTTCTGAAGTGCTCAGGCAACTTTGAATTAGTGATGAGTAGGTGTAACTTGCAGGATATTTATGTAGCAATGCTGGTTATGGAAAGAAAGAAGCTATGAAGATGAGCCGATAAGCAAGAGCATACAGTTAAATTTGAGTTGTCTGTATCCTCAGAGTTGAGACATAAATGTATAAACAGAATTGGTTGCATTTATGTTTTACACTCCAGTGGTTTTTATTTGAGCCTGTTGTTCTTGCCCATTATGATGGGGTTTTGTCTATATTGGCACTGTTGTTGATATTGGAATTACAGGTCAGCTTAGCTATTCAGTTAAATTTTCTTTTAACTTCAGAATTGTTTATGTGGAGGTCACTTTTCTGACAATTTTGGTTTGCTTTGCTTAACTCTGCATAGTTTTGATTTTGCACTTTTTTACCATTCAGAACTCTCAGCCAGAAGGGCTGTAGTGTCTTATGGTTTTGACTAATCAGCTTAACGTTAAGATATGAAAACGTTTCAGAGGAAGATATGGCCAGAAGCAGCACTCTTTTGCTAGCTGAGGTGAAAACTTTAAATACCTTTTCCTATAGTATGATGGGAAAAAAAAAACCAAAACCCAATAAATGAAAACAAACTGCAAAACATTTTCTGAAGCTCCTTTACCATTACAGAGGGTGATATGTAACTACAGTACACTTTTTTAAAAGGTTATGCCTTTAATTTTCTGCTCTGCTTAAATGTTTATATGTTGCAGGTATACGTGATATTCTGCTTGCTGCAGTCATGCCGAAATAAGTTACGTGTTTTGCTTCCATTTTCAGCTGCTGTGGTTAGAAGAGTTTACCTTCCTTTACACACTGGACACTCACACTGAAGTGCAAGCGTAGCTTGTAAGGAAGAGGCAATTACTGTATGTAAACTTTGAAATATTTGCCAAAATTACTTCCTAGAAAATATCTTGATAGAAATTGACTAGCTTCTTTAAACACAAAGGTAACTGTGTTTAACTTTGCTTTCTGACAGAACTATATCTGAAAATGGCAGAAGCTCATCAAGCAGTAGCTTTTCAATTTACAGTAACTCCAGATGGTATTGACCTGCGCATGAGCCATGAGGCGCTCAAACAAATTTACCTGTCAGGTGTCCATTCATGGAAGAAAAAGTTCATCAGATTCAAGGTATTGTAAATTAGTCAAGCCCACCAAACTTGAGGTATATTTATTGTTTTTATAAATTTATCCAGGTTTTGTTTAGTCAAAACTTAACTTTTTTTGCCTTTATAGCAAATAAAATTCCATATTGTGAAACACTTGTGGGGGCTTTTATGTGGTCTAAAGACTGAAGGGGTGCGTCTTATTTGTTCTGTGGAAGCAAGATAAAGCAGATATAGAAACTAAGAATAGCTTTAACTTAATTCTTTTCATAACGAGTTACGTTATTATGTTCTCTTTTAGCATGTCAGAATAAAGCTAGTTGTGATGTTTAGTGACATCTTAGAAGGTACAAGGCTACATTCTTGATTCTATGGATTCTTTGCCAAAAATAAATTGTTAAATTAACAATAATATTTGCTGTTTTAGAAAAGTTACCTGAACATCTATGTTGTACAAGTTATGCTAAGCAGTAATGATTCTGATGAGGTATTTGATATAGATTTTGTGAATTTGTTTTGTTCATGGAATCATAATAAGTATCATAGTTTTTTTTTTTAGGAAACTATATAGGATAAAGGCTATGAACATCTCTTTTAAAAACGTAGTTTTAATTGCATTAGTAAAATCTTCTTACAAAGCTATGAGTTCATTTAAGTAATATAAAAAAAATCTGGTTTCCAGTGTCGTCTTCAGCAGAATATTTTTGCCAAGTATTCATTTAGAAAGGCTTAACTCAGTGTAAGTGGGAATTCATGAAGTGTGATTTGTTCCAAAGTCGTTTACTAAATACAATATCTTTAGTAAAACTTGCAGCAGGATCAGTGTTGTCTATGAAAGAACTTTAAAAATTCTATTAATTCTTGATATAATTGTGACAAGTTTCAGAAGCAGTGAAACTTCATTACATCCCTTCCCTACTCCCAAGTTAAGTGTTATGTAAGAAAATGTTGGGTAATCTCAACTTTTTTTTTTTTAAATTAAATGACTTAACTGTGTTGGCTTTTGTTTCTTTCCATGGTTATATGAAGTCAAGCACTTTGGTATGAAAAAATTATGTGAAGGCTTTTCTTTCCAGAATGGAATTATCACTGGCGTTTATCCTGCTAGCCCATCTAGCTGGCTTATTGTAGTTGTGGGTGTGATGTCAACAATGTATGCCAAAATTGATCCTTCTTTAGGAATAATAGCTAAAATCAACCGAACGCTTGATACAACGTAAGTAGACTGAAAAGTTACGGTTCCTCTAAAGGAAATCAGTTTTATTTGCAGTTACTTTTAAAGCTAATCCTGTTAAAGTGCATCAGGGTTTTGAACAGTATGTTTGTTCCAGGGTAAGCCAAACGTATGAGGCTATGAAATAGATAGGTGGTTATACCAGTATTACTACATTGCTTTCCGAGGATTTGGGAAGCACATTTGGCAGCCTCTGTGGCCTTTGATCTTGCTGCATGAGAGGGTGTTTGGAAAGGAGTTTAGGAAAAAAGGCATGAAGCTTGAATAATAACTAATGCCCTCCTGCCTGTAGTACCATTAGACTTAGGTTTACAATGTTATGTTCTCTTTGAAACTTAAACTGACATTAACTGGTATATACTGGCTTTTGTTTTAAATAGTGGCTATATGTCAAACCAAACGCAGAACATCGTGAGTGGAGTACTTTTTGGCACAGGGCTTTGGGTTGCCCTTATTGTCACAATGCGCTACTCTCTAAAAATGCTGCTTTCCTATCACGGTTGGATGTTTGCTGAACATGGCAAACTTTCTGCAGGCACCAAGTTTTGGATGGTAAGGATATACTGTCTTCCTGTTTCATCTTAACTTTTGTCTGGTCTGTATTCAAAGTCCTAAAAGAGAAAATTCTGTAGGTTTTTTTCCATTGTTTTTGTTTTCTGTGTCACAGGACAGGAGGTTATTAGGTAGATAATTCTACTAATTACTGTCATCTTTGTGATGTTGTAGTTAACTATTCAGGATAGACTTGTAGAAGGAAGAGTAAGCACTTCAAGACCAAATTACAAATTTGCCAACGCCTTGGGAATGTGTGACTCAAATACCTTTTGGGGTTTTTCTTGGGTTTCTTTTTTTTCCTCTCTATGTGCAAGCACAGCTTAAAGAACTTGGGCTGCATTAACAGAGAAATTTGTCCTCCTTAGAAAGTGCTACTCTAATTCTTTCTTTAAAAGTTGGGATTTCTAGTCATCCTTTCTACAATTAATCTTATCCTTGAGTAAAGTAATATTGCATGTCCCTTCAATTGATTTAGCAGTATGCCTGCAGAATCAGTTGGAGAAAAAGCAAAAGGTAAGTGCTTTGTTACACAGCTTTTGTGTGAGGATGAGAATCATCTGGCTCCTATTGATTAGTGTGGTGCTTTAGAAAAGGGTCCTTTGAAGGATGATAGGTAGAAAGTGAGGAAATAAAGTGCTCCAAGAGATCAAGTGGTTTGTGGTTACTTAGACTTAGGGTTTTTTCAACTCACTTTTCCAGTGTTGTAGAAATAACTTAAATGCCCTACTATGATAAAAACTGGTCTCTGCAGCCTCAAAAATTGACTGACGTGCATTAGACTAACAACACATCATGGTTTATTCTGAAATATGTTCAAGAACAGGTATCCAGAATGGTATATTAAGATATAATTTAATGTTGATTTGTTACAAACTAAATTTCTAATTGATAGCTTCTCCTGGAAGCAGTATCAGGAGCCTCATGACTTGAATTTGTAAAGTACAGTCTCTGAATGGTAAGGTTTTTTGTCAGTTTGTTGAAGTTGTAGCTGTCTGAGTTTTCAGCACGTCCTACTGGATAGATATTTTGAAGTTCTTGGTATTTCCTTATCAACCTTAAACAGTATGAACTGTAATGCCACTCACCATGCTTTGTTGTGTATTGTATTTTATTGTGTCTTATCTTTATTTTTCTTATCCTTCAATATTGTGTCATTTCCAAAAGGGTTTTTTCCTGTTGTTTGGGGTTGGATTTAGCTGGTTTTACTCTGATTAGCAGTATGAGAAATGCTATCGTGAATATACTGTCTTCTGTTCAAATACTCATGCAGATTAGAAAACTGAGCGCTGATTTTTGTTACAGTACAAGGTGACTTTTCAGGCTGGTTGGAAGTCTGGTGGCATTTTTAGTGTACATCCTTCATCTTCTAATGTCAGATTTCCTGTACCAGGATTACAGGAAAAACTCAAATATTACTTGTGGTGTTAAAAAAGTGTTAATAATCTGTCAACAAGTGCAGTGCATGGTAGAATAACATTATTTGCTGTGCCTGCATATGAAGTCAGAGATGCAGATGAGTATGTACATCTGTCAAATCACTTTAGTGGTCTCAAACTGTTACAAATTATCTACAGCAATTTTACTTCAGAGAAATACTGTGAAATGTGTTTGCTGTTTTTTGTCAAATAAGCAGGTAATTGCCTTTAAGTAAGGAACTAGATTTTCTTATAAGAACTTGAGGGCTTTTTTTTTTTTTCCTCACCTGGTCTCAAATTTATCTCGTAATGAAGCACAGCAAGTTTTCATTGTTATCCATGTTCATCTGATATTTGTACTTCCCTCCATTGGAGGGAGGTTTTTACTGGTAATTCTCTGCAATTCTTAATTGTTTTGTGTTGCCTAAAACAACCTCCTCTAGCTGTGCTGACCAAAGAAATTGAGGGGAAGAGGAATCTCTTTTAACAAGTAGTTTTGTTGGTACTAGGGGATAGAAGGGAGAAATTCTAGAAATTTATTAGTGAAGTGACATCCTCTGTTTTGTTTAGTCTGTTGGTCTTTATGCAATATGTGGAATAGTATATTGGACCATGATTGGAGCTTGACAATATCCGTTCCACTGGATTGTTGGGGTAATACTTGACCTTAATATCATTCTGAAATAGGGTGATAACGTCAGGATCACTTCAATATGTAGCCTAGAAGTTGTATGATGTAGACTTCCAGCCTAGTATGTGTCACAGCTGAGAAGCAGTCATAGAACACAGCTTATGTCTTCAGTCTTGCATGGAAAACCAGAGATGCTGTGATGGTTGAAGCTAAGAGGGGACCTGTCCTCTCTGGCTTTCTTGTTTTGTTGCTGTGTTTTTGTAACACAAGCATTTGTTGTAACAGTGGCATGCTTGCACAATTTGGTGTGTTCAAATCATGTAGTAGACTAGCTGAGATAAACTTGTGCGTGAAGAAACTCACTGTAACATCAGTACTGTTATTAATGTTGAGCTATAGCTTTCAGAAATAATAAGCAGTGATTCCAAAGCACAATTATTATTTTTGAAGGTGCTTATAGTTATCTAGGATCTTTAGCTGACAGACTTGATAATGATTCCTGTTTTGAAGTGCAGTATAGGTACTCTTGCAGAATGTGCTATATAGTAAAAGATCAACTGGTAGACTCACTTCTTAATTTTTACAGAAGGAAATGTACGAAGAAAAGAACTGCCATTATTTTGAGATTGAGTTATGCCATTCTTAAACAGCAATAATGCCTAATGAACAGTAGATTGTCTGGGAAGTCAGAAATGGCTCTGACAGTCCTTATCTTTCACTGACGTGTTTCACCTTTTGGAATTTAGCTTATGTCAGTTCTCTTTTTTGGGCTTGTGAAACAGTGATAAATATGATAGTTTGCTCAATTTAGTACCATATAATTTGCAGTGAGAAGAACTGTGACTTACGTTACACTTTATTACTCTGCCATTTTTTTTTTTTAACCTAATAATTAGAGCTCAGTATGTTTTGTTTTTTTCTCTCCTCAGACACTTGTAAAACTCTTTTCAGGACGTAGACCCATGTTATACAGTTTCCAGACATCTTTGCCACGATTGCCAGTTCCAGCTGTTAAAGACACAGTCACTAGGGTACGTACGGTGTGTATATTAGTATTCACTAATTCATTTTCTTCACTAACATCAAATCTGTATTTAGATAACCATGAGGTGTTTTGGCCATTTCTTATGAAAGCATTGCATGGTCACATTACTAGTGGTGTAATGGATTAATGCTTCTGCATGGGAATGAAAATAAAGGTTATGACAAACCACTGAAACTGGCGACCATTTGAAGCTGGTGTAATTCGTATTGTGAGTGACATACCTGTTGATGTAAGACTATGTGATGAAGTGTGATTTCCAGAGCTTTTGAAACGTATTAGTTTTATCTTCCACAGCTTGAACATATAACATGTTTCATGACCCAGAACCTTTACAGTAAAGTGTGTAAGTAGGACAGTATGTCACAAACTGAAGGCTTCATTTTTTAGAGGTGAAAAAATTCTCCCTGTCACTGAATAAGCAGTATGTCCTCCCTTTTGAGTGGAAAATGTATCTTTATAAAAGTAACCTCTGCTAATTGTGGTTTGCTGACAAACATCTAGGAAAAGATTTATTTATTTTTTTTTAGTTTGCAGGCAGATGTTTAGAAGACTTTATACTCTTTATTTTAACAATGCAGTATTTGTAACATTAATGTATTGAGTCTGAGTAATCTTTGTCTACTGTTCAAGTGCTTTGTGTAAGAATGTTGAGAAGCTATGTATTATTTACTGTACTGATGCTGATTCTTTTCCTGGCTTCTAGTATCTGGATTCAGTTCGTCCACTTATGGATGACGAAGAGTTCAAAAGAATGGAGTGTCTTGCCAAAGATTTTGCATTTAATTTGGGACCAAGGCTTCAGTGGTATTTGAAGCTAAAATCTTGGTGGGCCACAAACTATGTGAGTAGTTGAATAGGAGGCTCACTTGTTCAAATGATGTAACTTAATTTGTTCCCTCCTCCCCATTTGGCTTAACTTTCATTCTGGTTTAAATGTAAAAGGTGGCAATACAAATTGCATGCGTTTTTTTTGTTTTGTTTTTTTTTTTATATTGAGTAGCTAAATTTTATGAAACAGAAACAGAGGAGTGCAGCAATAAAAGCCCTTTACAAAAAATAAAACCCAAACCCCAACATCATAGTGAGCACTTCAATATAATTCCTGTTATCTAACAGCTAGGTGTACCCAGCAGCCTAAGCTAAGTTACAGTGTCTTGGCAAAGGCTGCAAAATATTGAGGAGATCTGATGTGATCTGAAGATGATGACTTCTTCAGGAACATGAGAGTAACAGCTGAATTTAATTTAATCCAATTTGCTCACCCCTCTTGGGCTTTTTTTCCCTAAAGCTTAATACAAATTAGGTTTATTTGCCTTATAAATTGGGGGAAGCAAGCTAGCAAGTTCCTTCCTGCTTCTGTATGCAATGTGTTATGTTGTGAAGTCGTTGACATATAACTTCCACAGTCTGTGTTTTCTGAGATTTTACTGATTTTGTTTCCCTTCCTGCTGCAGGTTAGTGATTGGTGGGAAGAGTATATCTACCTTAGGGGACGTGGACCAATTATGGTTAATAGTAACTATTTTGCAATGGTAAGTCAATATTTTTAAACACCTTATGTGTCAAAGAAGCGCTGTTGTAAAATTCCTGCAAGGTACCTTATTTCACTATATTTTTCTGTTTAAAAATCCATTGCCATTCTTTTAGTGTAGCCTGCAGCCAATGTCTGCAAGTGCAGTGCAATCCTAATGGTATATTTGGCACATCTACCACTTAGGCAAGCACATGCAGTAATAGCTTAATTTTGTGTTTACTGCAACAAGCAGTCTTTCAAAAGCCCCATGTAAAACTTCACAAGTAGCACAGTTCAGCAGGGTGTGTGCTCATACAAATGTCTACACAGGAAGTAAAATTGAGGAAATATGGTAGTCTTGGATTCAAGTCTCAAGTATCATTGTGGTTTTTTATACTGGAATGATTAGTAGTTATAGTGTGTGCTTTAGAACTGATGGAGGAGTTCTTTAGAGCTTAAGTTTCAAGTTATCAGCTCATGGCACTAGTGCACTTATGTTTTAAAGCCTTCTCTGGAGTGACCAGAATAAACTTCAAGAATGTGGATAAGAAGTACTATCAGTATATTATGTTTGGGTTTTTTTTAATGTAGTCCAGTAGTCATTAACTTGTGATTCCTGTGTATTTTTTTTTTTTATAGGACTTCCTGTATTTATCTCCAACAACCCTGCAGGCAGCTAGAGCTGGTAATGTTATCCATGCCATCCTGCTCTATCGGAAGAAACTGGACAGACAAGAAATCAAGCCAGTATGTCTCTTGATCTTTTTATAGTGCATTCTCTAAGAAGCTGATTGGTTTTCAGAGTGGGAGAGGAATGTCTTACTGTTGTAACTACATGTAACTAAATTTGTGGTCCCAAACACCTTGGTTATCACTTGAATTGCACATGGACAAAAGCTACTATCAAAATTCAGATAACAGAATTCTGTCATGCCAACATACAGAATTGGAAATAGAGGCTTGTATTTGCATATCTCAGGTGTCCTGTATGACATGTTACTGTTTTGTACTAGGCGTGCAGTGGTACTTTTGAGCCACTCACATATAAAAAGTCCATGGTATCTTGTAGTATGAGAAAAAAGGATGGTTCGAACAAAAGATTGCACCTTGAACCAAGAGTGGGTTAGTGGCAGCCAGAAGTATAGATGATGATAAAATCCTGTGTTGCGCTAATTTCTAAGTAGCAAAGATGGACAGGGTGAATCTCCATTCTTAATTTATTTTCTTTTGCCCAGTGACCTTGTGTTGTAGCAAACAAATATTGTGGAAACAATTCAGTGCTTTTCTTGGCACAGATGCAAATAGTTATGTAACTACAAATCTGAGAAATGTGTACTTCTTTTGCTACACAGCTAGAAATAGTTTTAAAAGAAGAAATTATGGGGTAATGCTACATATATATGCAGCTACACATATATTTATTTGCATCTGGATCAGCTATTTAGGGCTCTTTGGATTTCAGATGCTAGCTAGCTTCTGTCATCCCTCCTTGAATGGTGAACCTTTGGTGCAGGGGGAAAAAAATACAGCTACTGGGATGTCAGCAGAATCTTCAACGTGTAGTTCAAGGAAGGCCAGTGAGGGTGTGAGGTTGGGGGAAGAGGAACCTGAGTTGATGTATTAGAAATGTTACTGTTCTACAGCCTGTCTCTAATCAGATATGGGTTTTTTTCTTTCCTTTTTACTTTGCTAATTTATATGTAAAATGACATTTTAATACACATTGTGGCACAGATTCTTCTGATGGGATCTACTGTTCCACTCTGCTCAGCTCAGTGGGAACGGATGTTTAATACCTCGCGTATCCCAGGGGAAGAATCAGGTAAGCAGGGGCAGCCAAGGAAAAAAAAGAAATCTCAATGGAATTCTGTTTTTGGAGTATTTTCTGCTAAAATACTGTTTTCCCAGATAATCTGACAAGGACTCACCAGTACTTTGTTATGATACTCAGGAAGGGATGAATTGCCATAGAGGGTATAAATGTTTTTCCTTTTAGGGTGATTTTGAGGCTTCATTGGTTTCCATCTCTTCATTTACTTAAACTAAATACTAACTTCCAGAAACTAATGTCCACCCTGCATCTTCAGTTTATTAATAACCTTTACTTTTCTTCATTCTGTTCTTCCAGAATCTTTTGATATCCATGCTTTTATCTCTAACAGTTGTGTTCTCAACCACCTGAAAATCATTTGCTTCCTTGACTCTCCCTTTTTTGCTCTCAGCTTATGATTCACAACAACAATCCAATGTGTTCTCACTATGAACATACATTCCACACTAGTTGCTTACCTGCTTGAGGCATGTACAGTCTTAGTCCTGTCAAGGTCTTCAGTGCCACTATTACCTTGATCACTTACATGCATTGTAAAACAATGCTAAGTGAAATTACCTGTAATAAAGACTGCATCCAAAAATTTCTCTGTAGCACATGAAGTAAATACATACTGTGGGTTTTGTAAGTTTCTGCCCTGTCCTAACTCCCAACAATGGTCTGCTTAATTCAGAAGCATGATTGAGGAAGCTTTCACATCTTAATGTTGAATAGAGATGTACATGTTGACTTACAGCAGAGTCACATTCCACTTGAGTCTGTTTCTGCAGCTTCTTCTTGTTTTGGAAGACTTAAGGATATATTTACACAAGGAAAAGATCCAATTATCTGAAATTGACCATTCATATCCTCTTTCTCCCTGTAGGTGTATGTATGCTGTCATCCCATACATTCATTAACATTGCCTATAGTTATAAAAGCATTTCACTACAGTTGATGGCAAACCTTTGATAAATTGTTTGTTGAATCTCAATATAAAAATATCATGTTTTTTGATGGTCAATATATCATCCAAGGTTTTGAGGCTGAATCTTCTCTATGTGTTATTTTTCTAAAGGTAATATATCCCTAAAGGTTCACTATGGGTTTCTCCTCAGTCTCCACAAAGATTTCCGTCAGTTTGTCCTAAATTTTCCAGGCTCAAGCTGTTTTTTATGATCTTACTATTAAGTGGGGTTTTTATTGCTTTGTTTTTTGTGGTTTTGGTTTGGGTTTTTTTTTCCCTGAGTTTTGTAACTGTAAAAGGAAGCAGACTGTATACTAGAATTTGTAGTCAGCAGGTAGAATAAAGTGTTGCTATCCATTTCCTCATTCTTTGAGAAACTATTTCACAGCAGATTTGAGTGAAGACTTACATTGTTGCGCTTTCTACAAAGTTTTTACAAAACCTTAACCTATATCTAGGTTTCTCTGTTCTGATTTGGTTATGTGCTGAGGAGCCTCTTAGAACTGAGTGCACATGTTTGTTCAGCACTATTACTGTAGCATTGTGGCTCGGTTATCTTGACAATCATGTTCAGTGCAGAGAAGAGTCGCTAGGAATTTGGAATGCAAGGGATTATTTCTTAATCACCTCCATTAGGAATGTGCATATGGGCTGTCACCTGAAGATAGGATTTTATTTTTTTTTAACTTTTTGACATCTGTAACTCACTTTATGTTTCAAGCTGTTTTGGGCCATAGATGGAGTATTTGCTTGGCATCTGGCAGGATAAATGTGAACAAGTGTATGGTACTAAATTTGGGCTCCCTTAAAATTCCCCTTGGATTGTGCAGTGAGTTGTCTAGCAGTTGAATGCAGATAACTTAAAAGTACGTTTCCTAAGCCTCATTTAGTGTTTACTCCGCACTGTTTATTACTGTGTTAGAATAAGCAAGCTGTGGCTATGTTGCAGGGAATACAGTAAACGTTTAGTGTTTTGGGACTTCAGCTTTGTTACCACACAATTAATTGTAATTCTAGATACTCTCCAGCACGTGAAAGACAGCAAGCACATTGTTGTGTATCATAAGGGACGTTACTTCAAAGTGTGGTTGTACCATGATGGTAGACTGTTGAAACCCCGAGAAATTGAACAGCAGATGCAAAGAATTCTTGATGATGATTCAGAGCCTCAAGCTGGTGAAGAGAAACTAGCAGCTCTTACCGCAGGAGATAGGTATGGTGGTTATTACTTCTAAAACTAATTTTAAAATTTAGAAATAGTTGGATAGCATACTAATTTTATACTGGCGTTGGAATTTTAAAAATATCTGCAGCCAGTTGATTATACCTTGATCACTGATTTTCTATATTGCTGATGTGTAACAGCTCTTCTGTCATTTGTAACTACAAAGAGTTAAAAACAATTTTTCAGAGGCAACCCTGCATGAAGATTAGCTATACTTAGCTGGAGAAGTTTGGTTTAATTGTGGTTATCGTAAGAGTGGTAATGGTAAGCTTTACAGTATTGCACATATTGAACTACTTGAATATTCTATCTATCCTGGGTTTCACTAGCATTTTAAAGAATATCTTAAAAATTTAGCATTTTGAATTCAATGACTGTTAGTCTACATTCATGACTTGAAGCTGCAAAATAAAGCAGCATGTACTCAACTGGTTCTAGGTGCAAGGACATTGACCTAAGTTTGCCACAGTTTAATTCAGTCTGCCTAAGTTGACTCTGGAAAAAGAGAGAAAGATCTGTAGATTTTAACATACTTTCTTGCCTGGAGTCCTTAATTTTTCTTTCTGCTTCAAAACAAATATTTTTCTATTTGGGAAAACCACATAAATTTATAAATAAGTGTGGCACAACCATGCAGAAATTTCATTGTTCAGAGCTTCTTTAACCTCAGATCTGATTCAGGCATTCAGCATGGAATTTTTCATTGACATTTATCTGGATTCTTAAATTTAGGTGTTAGGGTATTAGTATCTGTGGATTTTTCATTATTATTAATATTTTCTTCTACCGTGTAATAGGTATTTTTGTTCAGTTATAGATGTAGATGATCTGTGCTAATGTACTGCATGCTACAGAAATATTGAATTTCTGAGTATTAAGCATCACACATGTGATGCTTTCAATTGTTTTTTAGGATTACATCGCACTTCAGAATTTCTCACTGCCTATATAGTTTAGGTGCAATAAAAAGTTGTTCCTTCGAATTTTAAAGAAGTTGGGGGAATGTCTTATAGTGATCACTAAGGGTGACAGTACATTGATAAATTAATATAATCTGGTTATAAACCAAATTCTCTTTCAGAGTACCATGGGCTAAAGCTCGACAGGCTTATTTTAGCCGTGGAAAGAACAAACAGTCCTTGGATGCTATTGAAAAAGCAGCTTTTTTTGTGACATTGGATGATGCTGAGCAAGGGTACAGGAAAGAAGATCCAATGAAATCACTGGATGCATATGCAAAATCCTTAATACATGGCAAATGTTATGACAGGTACTGTAGAAAATGCCTTCTCTCTTTTAGAATTGGTTAATTCATATGACTAAAACATAACTTAGTGGCTTAGAAGATGATAAATTTCATAGAATCACAGAATGGTTTGGGCTGGAAGAGACCTTTGTAGATCATCTACCCCATCTCCCTTGCCATGGGCAAGGACATCTTTCCCTAGACCAGGTTGCTCATCCAACCGGTAAGCTCATTCATTGTAAGCTACATACAACCTGACTTTGAACAATTCCAATGATAG
This sequence comes from Heliornis fulica, assembly GCA_013399135.1. Taxonomy (NCBI): domain Eukaryota; kingdom Metazoa; phylum Chordata; class Aves; order Gruiformes; family Heliornithidae; genus Heliornis; species Heliornis fulica. Next base: position 178,029 of record VXBZ01007612.1, on the reverse strand, counting down.
GGCATCCACAGTTTCTCTGAGCATGATGTTCCAGTATCTCACCACCCTCACAATAAATACATAAAGTCTCTCTTACAGCAAATCTAAATCTACCCTCTTTCAGTTGATAACCATTGTTCTGTCACTACAGGACCTGGTAAAACGTCTTTCTCGGTCTTTCTTGTAAGCCCCCCTTTTATCTTGAAAGGTAGCAATAAGGTGTCCCAGAACCTTTTCTTCTCGAGACTGAATAAAATCCTGATTCCTAGTCTTTCCTCATGGCAGTGGTCCTGCTCTCTGAGCATTTTCATGGCCCTCTCCTAGACCTGTTCTAACATGTCTATGGCTTTCTTGTACCATTGGCCCCAGAGCTATATGCAGTACTCAGGTGGGGATCTCATGAGAACAGAGTAGAGTGGGAGAATCGCCTAGCTCCCTTGAACTTCTGGCCTTGCTGTTTCTTCTGCAGCCCAGGTTGTGACTGAGTTTCTAGACTGCAATCTCGCATTTCTGGCTCATGTCCAATCCTTCATCCACCAATACTGCAAGTTCCTCCTCTGCAGGGCTGTTCTCAATCCATTCATCCCTCTGCCTGTATACAAGGCATTGCCCTGACCAGGTACAGGACCTTGCACTTGGCCTTGTTGAACTTTATGGTGCTCACATGGTTAAACTTTGAGGTTCAAATGTATGGCTATTTATTTACATAAACTATTATTAAAAAAAAAAATCAAACAAAAACCATAAGCCAAGAACTAGTGCACATGAATGTGAATTTTTGAAGGGGGATGAGGTATAGAAATGATTTTGTAATATATAAGACCATAAGGAAATATCTCTTTATTTTGTAGGTGGTTTGATAAAACATTCACACTTATTGTATTCAGAAATGGCAGAATGGGTTTGAATGCAGAGCACTCCTGGGCAGATGCTCCTATTGTTGGACACCTGTGGGAGGTAGGTGTTAAGTACAAAATCTAATACAGAAGAAAATGTGATACAGTCCATGCAACAGTCTTAAGATCAGCATTTACTTTCAGTCCCTTGAATTCATGTTTATGAGAGTTTATGGGCCTGTGCCTATGGTGAATGTAGAATTTTAAAAACTCTTCTTAAAGAAGAGGTTACCATCCTCCAAATTAAAGGTCCTTATTTCCTTTTGTTGAGCACAAATGTCTTCATAAAGAGTGATTCAGCTCCCTATTTAACTTGTTTATCATATTCTAAATAAATAACTTGCTGCCTCTTTGATATGACACTTATCATATATGTGTGACCTTGAAGCACTTGTGCATTCTTACACCATAAAAATCCTGGTTTTCAAAATGGAAATTGCTACAGAGCTTAACTTTTTCTCTAAGGCATTATTTGATCAGCTGCACACTGATACGCTGGTTAAATTCTCTCCTGTATTTATTTGCAATTAATGGAAAAATGTACTTTTTTGTCAGGTTTGTTCTTTATATCAGGTTTGTTAGTTTATTACTTAAAATCCTACTTGATGTTTTTCTTTGTGAATCTTAAACCCATGAACAGTTACACAACTCAGTCACTCAAAACTACTTCATCGACATTAGCTAGTTCTGATTTCATTATGTATTTGTGCAGATGGGTCTCAGGTCTGACTGGTGCTCCAAGTAATTTCCTTGTTTTACTATATATCTGAATGTTTCCATGTATGTAAGAAGAAAAAATCACTGTATTATCTAACCAGGGGAAAAAAAGGCTAGATTGATTTGAGACTGACTTGACAGTACAGTTTAGACTAGCTCAGTGGAAAAGAGTTACCTTTTCTTTTAAGGAAAGATGTAATATGCTTTAATTCATACCTCTGCTTACTATTAGTTGGTTCATTTTCTGCTAAAATATAGATGACTAAAATAAGTAGGATTAAATGTCCTCAAGTTATCTGTTGCTAGCTCTTTAGAGATTGTTTTTACAATGGAATGGAGTAAGCTTTATTTCACAGCTGGCATGTTCTGGCCATTATGTGAGAAAATAAGATGTTAGAAATACATAGAGCGTGCAGAAGATTTTTGTAAAGCTTTTTTTTCCATATTGAACAGATTCAAATCTATTGATAGTGCTATATTTTTAATTTTTAACTTTTCTTTTGCATTGAGGATGTTGCTTGAAATCTTAAGACAGGTTTGCCTGTTCAGGTGGTGTTGCTTATCTTGGAAACATTATGCTTCCGCGCCTAAAAGCTCTAGTGCACATGAAAAGTGAACTGCAACTTTGAGTGCAATGAAATCTTTAAAATTGTTACATTCTTACAGGTATATGCACTTTAAAATAAACTGTTTCTTGGTGAACAAGTTTTGACAGAGGACTGGCTTTCAGAAATTCTCTAGAATATAAATTGAACAAAGGTTGCTAAGATTGACTTTTTTTACTATGACTAGTAATTTTGAGGTGGGTTTTTAATTGAAATATTTTTACTAATTTAATAGTATCTAACAGAATGCAGCAGTGTAATTAAAGAAGTGTTCATGCATATGTGATATTCTTCCCATTCAGAACACAAGGTAAAATGCCTTAAAGTATGTGATAAACCAGAGGGCTTGACTTGCAGATGTTTTCTGTAATTTGATATGGATTGTGTTTTGTATTTCACTGTGTGCTGGAAATGGGTTATATCAATTTCACAATGAAATCCTAATTCCACAGGAATATGTAATGTGTTGCAATTCTGAAGAATTATTGTTCTTTGCAGAATGTAATGGCAACTGAGTATCTTGAACTGGGCTATTCAGAAGATGGACATTGCAGAGGAGACACCAACAAAAATATTCCTATTCCTACTAAACTGCAGTGGGAAATCCCAGAAGAAGTAAGTGCACGACAGCCAGTGGTTTGAGCAAGAATCTTCTCTCTTCCTGAGCATTCAGATGATTTAAGTAATTACTGTTAACCGTATAAATCTGCTTGAAATTCCTTTGAGCCCTGTAAGATGTAAATTTCACGTGTGGACATTACTCAGTCTACTGAAAAAGGTACCAGGGAGTGTTTTTATATCTTTAAAAATTATGTCCAGGAAACGCCAGCTTTCTAGTAAAATATGCCATGGTTGGCAACATGTCAAAAATAAGTGACCACCTATTTTGAATTTTTTTAAATAGCATCTATTAAAATTAAATTTAAGATAATGAGGCTTCATTACTATTTTTGGAGGTGCTTATATGTAACAATTTGTGGAGATTAGCTGACACTTTAAGTTCAGAATTCTGTATACATATCTAGTAATATTTGAAACTTTTTTGCCAGAAGACAGACTGTCAATCACCTATTTGAAATTTAATTTAGAGTAAGAACGTAATGGATTGCAATATATTTAATTAAGCATGTATAGCAGGTTAGAAGTTGCACGACTGTTGCCGTTCTAGCTCTGTGGGTCATGTTTGTATGTTCTAGTGATTCAAACAGTCTTAATGTTGGTAGGTTTTTTAAGTGTAATTTTCTTCCATTAGATGTGTATTGGAAAAAAACTTATATTTATTAGCTTTTTGAATTATAACTTTGCGGCAAAGAGAACTTCCCTTTTTCTAAAGGGAGGTTATTTAGATAATTATGTCCCTAGCATGCATCAATTCAGGAGTTTGCATTTATCTATTAAAAACACTTGCACTTTTTCAGCAGTTCTCTCAAATGCCATCGAATGCATATATGCATACAGGTACTTATTTACTTACTTACTTATTTATTCTAGTGCCAAGAAGTGATTGAGAGGTCTTTGAGCACTGCTGCAGCTCTGGCAGATGATGTGGAGTTCCATTCATTTCTCTTTGATGCTTTTGGGAAGGGACAAATAAAGAAAGCAAAAACCAGCCCTGATGCCTTCGTGCAACTTGCCCTGCAGCTTGCTCACTATCGCGTAAGAACAAACTCTCTGGCTTATAGTCTCATTAAATTTGATACAGCGTACTTGTGATTAAAACATTTGGCCATGTAAAGTACTTTAGAGTAATTTTGCACTGCCTGTGCGAGGTTACTAAGGTCATTCAATGGAAACTGGTACAAACCATAAGCAGATTTCTGGCTGGAAATGAATTTTCCAAAGGTTGGTCTATTGATAGTCATGCAAATTTTGTTCCTTTGCTTAACTAGTCTATCCCTAGGCATTTTGGACTTGAAAGAAGTAGATATGAAACTTCTAGTATTTTATAATCCAAGAGGCATTAAACTTATTTTTAGTTGAGTCACCCTTAATTCTGTAGTCACAGATTAACAGAAATGCCTGCTTGTGTTTTCTTCTGTTTAACTTTTTCTATAATGTGCCTGCAGAAAACACCAGTGTAGAAATATATATGGTTTTCATTTTGTTTTCACATTGTCATTGTTGAGTGTTTTAACTTAATTTTTAAGTCATTCAAAATATTTTTTCAAAGCATCTAGATTTCTTGCATGCTATCATCACTCAGTCTTTTTTTTTAGTTAGAGTAGCTATATGGCATGTAATTTGATTACTGACTCATCTCTTACTTCAAACATCTATTCTCTTAATCTAAAACTGAACAGACCTTCACAGTCTGTTCTGATGTATGTTTTAGACAGTTGCCTGCATGTTAGATAAACTTGTATTATTTGTCAACTTCTAATCTGTAGATTGTGCACATGTACAGGAAATATGGAAGCTGTGCTTCCTGGATTTTGCAGATGGTTTTCAGCTCTCGCTTGCTTGAAAATCCCCACACTGGCATGCTTCCTCATACTATTAAAATTTTAAATATACTTTTAAGGATGTTACAGTCTGCTCACTTACCATAGGTGTGTTAACTAGGAAGCCACTGAACTTTGAAATAGTTTTTTATAGTCTTCAAATCAGTTTCTGTTATGAGCTGAAGAAGCCTGAATATAAAATGCTAAGGTAATCTAATACTGCTACTAATTTTATTTTTGCCTTTTTATCTTTAGTTAAGACTGCTAATTGTGGGCTACTTAATGTTGAGTGTAATTTGTGAAGTGATTTACATTTTGTGTGTTTACCCTGATCTGTTGATTAAGAAAAAGGGGCTAAGTCTGGCTGTACCTTTTTAAGTTCTTATTTTTCTCTCTTCAAGGACATGGGAAAATTTTCTTTAACATATGAAGCCTCTATGACACGCTTGTTCAGAGAAGGCAGGACTGAAACTGTTCGTTCGTGTACTGTAGAATCATGTAATTTTGTTCAAACCATGGAAGACCCAACAGAAAATGTAAGTTCATGTGTTGTTTACTTATGCAGTCCATAAAGTATAAGTGTTATTACAAGGTACATGCATCCAAATAATCTTTTAACACATAAAGTGATGCCATTGTTTTTTAGGAAAGAAGTGCTGCATAAAGCAATTGTCCACATTATCTATCAATGTGGCAGAAATTCAAGGCTGTACCAAAAGAGAACGGCAGTAAATTAACCAATTATGCAATTTCTTTACAGTTCCCAAACACCAGAATACTGATGTGACTTTTGAAATTTTTGTGGCTTATGAAACTCAAATATAGATTTGCAAAAACAAGTAATATCATACAAGTTAGGCTTTGCTTTCCAATGGGGAAGCAAGTGTTATTCACAGGAAATAAGTAGTTGCTTTTATATGTTGATTTCAGTGGTCCTTTTAATTTTGCTTGTTATGTTTTGACTAGCAAACAAATGAAGCATTGTCTAGGGGAAAACTTTTTGTTTTGGAAAACATGGATCATACTGGTAAAAATGACTGTCCTCCACCTTTCTGTTTTGACAGCAAACATCTCGAGCAGTCTGCTAGTCACAGTTTTCAGCTACAGTTGATTAAACAATTCTTTATGTTTGCAGGCTTTTTTAAACTGAAGGGGATTTCCAGTTCTTCAGATTCAATAAAAATTTGACCTGAAAAAGAGGATTTTGTTAAATAGGAATATACTCAAGGTACTGCATCGAGGCCTGAGTAACAGCTGCATGAATAGAAGTTCTAATGAAAAAGCTCTAGGATGATAACAATCAGTAACTGAACGCTGACATAGCCCATCCAGTGCTATGGGTCCCTCACTTCAGTTAGTTTTGCCCTTCATTTTTTAGTAGTCTCTTGTGTCTGCACTTTTTCTAGCATTAGCTGGGGTGGTGTGTCCAGTTTTGCATACCACATGAGGTATGGATGAATTGGAGAGTGGCTAAAAGAGAGAAAAAAATATGGTTAGAAATTGCTGGAGAGGATCTTTGAGAAGAGTTTGAACTTAATTATTCTTGCCTAGTCTAAGGAAGAAGGAACACTGTGGAAGAGGTAGGAAGCCATGTTACGCTCAATATCATAACAAGGCTGCTGCAGAGATGAAGGAAACATTCTGTTCTCAGACCCAAGAAGTAATGGATTTAAATTTCTGCTAGTGTGATAATGGTAAAGGAGGAAAATAATAAAGAAAAATGATAAGGAGGAAAATAGTGTGAGGCCAGAAACAGATTACTGGGGGAGCTTGTGTTATTTCTTTGAAAATCCTTTAAAGTAAGTTTCCTAATAATTCTTCAGGAAAGAGTATAGTTGATTAGCTCCGAAGGTAGAGAAGCTTAAACAGATAAACAGCTGAGTTTCTTTCTAGCCCTGTGACTCTATGAATACAAATTACTGCAAGAAAATAGATGCATAGACAAAGAGAGAAATATTTATCTCCCTCTTTCTGAAAGTTCTGTGTAAGTAAAATCCACCTGGATTTCCAAATATGCTGTACTGGGAGTTGTGGTCATACAAGTGCAGGTCCAGTAATGCAGCCAGTCAACATGTCATGCAAACATGCTCCAGGGCTCAGCTAGGATAGAATCAATTGTCTTTGTTATCCTCCCCTTGAGGAAGTTTTAGACTTCGATGAGGTCAACCTTCATCAAACAAGCTGAACAAACCAAGTGACCTCAGCTGCTCCCTGTGAGTCTTGCTCTCTGCAGGGCTGCTCTACTGCCTCTCGTCCCCTGGGTTGTAAATAGAACCAGGATTGCTCCATCCCAGGTGCAGAATCTGTCACTTGCTTTTGATAAATTTCATTTGGTTGGTGATTGCCCAGCTCTCTATTCCAATCTTTACGTAAGGCCTCTCTCCCCACCAAGGAGTCCACAGCACCTCCTAATTCAGTGTCTTTGGCAAAGAAGCTACTAAATGTCTCTACTTTGTCTACAGCTGTGTTCATGAGGAGCCCTTTTTATCCTTCACTAGATATGAAGCTGGCCAGTGTGGTGAAGTTTTTGGTCACAAATTTTCTTCCTGCAGTTACAAACAGCATGTCTGTAGTCCTCCTTCAATGTCCACTTTTCTTTAATTCTTAAGTTCTTGTGCTGGTTTTGGCTGGGATGCAGGCAACTTTCTTCATGCTAGCTAATATGAGGCTATGTTCTGGTTTTGTGCTGAAAACAGTGTTGATAACGCAGGGCTGTTTTAGTTATTGTTGAGCAGTGCTTATAGAGGGTCGTCTTTTCTGCTTTTCGTACAGCCCAGACAGTAGGATGGCTGGGGTTTCACAAGAAGTTGGGAAGGGACACAGCTGGGACAGTTCATTCCAACTGACCAAAGGGATATTCCATACTATATGACATCATGTTCAGTATATAAAGCTGGGGGGAAGAAGGAGGAAGGCGATGCATAGTCAAGAGTTACAGCATTTGTCTTCCCAAGTAACTGTTACACATGATAGGGCACTGCTTTATTGGAGATGGTTGAACACCTGCATGCTTATGGGAAGGGGTGAATTAATTTGGTTTGCTATGTTTGTGTGTATGGCCTTTGCTTTACTTATTAAACTGCCTTTTTATCTCTGCATACAAATCTCAGTCTTACTCTTCTGAGTCTGTCCCCCATCCTGCCATGGGTGGAGTGAACAAGCCGCTTCGTGGTGCTTAGCTGCTGGCTGGGGTTAAACCACAACAGTTCAGAAGATCACCCCTGCTCAGCCAGGCAGGCCTTTTGTACCACTTACTTGACTTACGACGCTTTGAAATTGCCTGCTCCTGAGCTCTTGAGAGGGCTTTTAAAAAAATGACTGGTGTTGGTAGGCCCCAATACCTTCACTGTTGTCAGTTTGTATTCTAAAATGGCTGCTGCAGTTCCAGCTTTTCTTAAATCATGATGAGATTTGTTTTCCTATCACTTCAAGACCAGTGTCTCTAGAAACCAAGTATACAATAATGTAGTAAACTCACATCATCATCATGTTTGATTCTGGAGTTAGATTGTACTTGAAATACAAATCTGTTTTCATTATGCACTGTTTACAGCAAGTAATAGTTGGCACTTGCTAATAACTGAAATTGAATACACAAGGTTGAAAAAACAGTGAATACTAGTATTTTGTATTAGTTGCATGCATTGTCTTGATCTGGACCCTTAAGTGCTCCATGCTTGAAAGCCATTGCTGGAACTCAGTTTCTACACCATTGTCCTTAACCCAGATAATTTTTATTTTATTTTTTTTTTCATTAGAATGAAAATAAGCTAAAGTTCTTTCGGCTTGCTGCTGCCAAACATCAGCACTTATATCGTCTCGCCATGACTGGGGCTGGCATTGACCGCCATCTGTTCTGCCTTTATGTTGTGTCCAAGTACCTTGCTGTAGATTCTCCTTTCCTTAAGGAAGTAAGTGGCTTTTAATAACTATTAACTACAGTCCTTTATTTACTTGGTGTTTTGTGGCATCTGCTTACATACTTGTAGAGTTCTGGTTTCCTAAATAAAAAAGGTAAGAGTTTAGTTAGCATTGTTTACTATCTGCTGGTGGATTAAAACTTAGTTTGATTTTGCTTTGGATATGCACTTACTAACAGTCCTATAGTAATGCTTATTGTGAGCTTGTAGCATAATATATGTTGTTAAGGATTGCAAGAAAGCCAGTATTAAAAAAAACTATTGGTTGCTGTGTTTTTACATATTTTCAAGGTAGTGTAACAAAGGCTGAATGTTTTAAGAATGTTCTTTTGGAACTGACAAAATCAGTTTCTCTAGTTACTGTGACTTAAAGGAATTGTCTTTGCAAAGCATTGTAGGGCTGCTTTTTTTTGTTTCAGTGTAGAGCATTAATGTCACTGCTTATTAGAGAGATAAATGCTTTATTACTTAAACTAGATTTTAAGGTTGGGTTTTGCAAAAGTAATGATATTGCACTTGTTCATGTTCTCAGATTAATAAAAATGTGTCCCAACCTGCCTCCAAATTAAGCTACTTACATTTATCTGCTTGCCCTTCTAAATGAGATTAGTGACTAAGCCAAAAATAAATCAGCTTTTTTACAGCATCCATAGACTTTCAATGTACATGTGTATTGTTAGAGACTTTACAAGCTTCTAATCTGATGTACTATCTTATCGGGATTTGAATATGGCCATTAATGATCTTGTTAACAAGACCTGTTATGCAGAATTTACCATATTAATCTCTTTTGAAATAGCATTTGTATTAAAATAGCCTTCATTTTCTTTGAGGAAATGACATCACAACCTCCTATGATTAACGCATTACCTGTTATTAACCATTAAGGTTTACACATCAGAACAAGTTTGGCTGTTTCTTTTAACCTTGAATGAACAATTAGCTCATTCCATAGAAATGGGAATGAGTTATCCTTAATATTGCTTTATTAAGTGCTTTCTAACTTACCTTGACTACTTATTGAGAAAGTTTCATGTTCTTAAGCACTTATTCTTGTTGGGGGATGGTCTTCTTTTCCGACATATTCTTGTTTGCATTTCTTTCGTATCTAATAAAGGTTTTGTCAGAACCTTGGAGGCTGTCAACAAGTCAGACACCACAGCAACACATTGATCTAAAGAAGAACCCTGAGATGTTATCCAGTGGTGGAGGATTTGGACCGGTATGTTTGCTAAGTACAAGTACCCCTTTAAAAACAATTTTGTTGTTTAAAAACAATATGCCAATCGTTTCAGATCTGTAACACCTTAACGTAGCACATCAGAGTTGCAAAGCATGCTTTTAAATGCACATGTTCAATGCTTTCCATGATGTGGGTGTGCTCAGAAAAATCTGCATCATCTTTTCCTCATATCCCAATACAAGCATGGATTATTTTTAAGGAAACCCAGTTATCCATTGTGGTATAGAACTCCATTTTAGAGAGGTCTGGTAAAATGTGGGCTTTTATTGCATTACCTATGCCCAGAGCTTCTGTACTATGGCATTATTACAGTGACAAATGCCTTATTAAATTAAAATTTAAGGCTGGATTTCGTAAAGGTAATTATATTGTATTTGTTCTTTACATTTCTCAGAATCACAGAATGTTAGGAGTTGAAAGGGACCTCCAAAGATCATCTAGTCCAACCCCCCTGCCTGAGCAGGATCACTTAGATTAAACCACACAGGAACGTATCCAGATTGGCCTTGAATGTCTTCAGAGAAGGAGACTCCACAACCTCTCTGGGCAGCCTGTTCCAGTGCTCTGTCACCATCACAGTGAAAAATCTTTTCCTTACATTCACATGGAACTTCCCATGTTCCAGCTTGGACCCATTTCCCCTTGTCCTATCACTGGCCATCACTGAGAAAAGCCTGGATCCATCCTCCTGACACTCACTCTTAACATATTTTAAAACATTAATGAGATCACCCCCCAGTCTCCTCTTCTTTGATTATAAAATCATCATTAACAGGATTTCTTAAGCAGACTCTATGAGACTATAGACTAAACTGTTTAAAAAAAAAAATTATTGAAAGAGCAATGACAGTGATCACTAGACTATTCCTTGCCACACAATTAGGGTGACGAGTAATTTGGCTGGATTGTAAAACTGGAGGCTTTTCATTTTGGATTTTTTTTAATTTATTCATGTTTCTGATACAACTTTCAGTAGTTCTTGAAGCTAGAGTGAGCTTAAAGATTGTGAGCATTTGAGTTAGCAAACAGATGAAGGAGGATGGTGGGACAGTAGTCTATGTTCATAGAATCATTATTACAATGGTTTGGGTTGGAAGGGACCTTGAAGATTGTCTGATTTGAACCCCTCTATCATGAGCAAGGCCATGTTCCACTAGTCTAGTTTGCCCAAAGCCCCATCGAACCTGGCCCTCAACACTGAGAGGGATATCTACCACCTCTCTGGGCAACCTCTTCCAGAGCCTCACCACCCTGACAGTAAATTCTTCACTTCTAATATCTAATCTAAATCTACCTCTTTTCAATTTAAAGCCATTACCCCCTGCCCTATCACTCCATACCCTTGTAAACAGTCCCTCTAGCTTTCTTGCAGATCCCCTTGAGGCACTGGAAGGCTGCTCTTAAGGTCTCCCCAGAGCCGTCTCTAGACTTAACAAGCCCAACACTCTCCACTCCACCTATAGATGTGCTGGGAATTGCTTTAAGCCATGTGCTGGGAATTGCTTTAAGCACTTGGCCTTTTGAACTTCATGAGGTTTGCACAGGCCACCCCTCAAGCCTCTTCTGGATTGCGTCCCTTCCCTCCAGTGTGTTGACTGCACCACAGAGCTTGGTGTCATCAGCAAACTTGCTGAGGGTGCACTCAATCTCACTGTCCGTGTTGCTGACAAAGATGTTAAACAGCACCAGTCTCAATACTGGCCCTTGAGAAATGCCATTAGTCTCTGGTCTCCACTTGGATATCGAGCCACTGACTGCAACAATTTCAGTGTAAATATCCAATCAATTCGATACCCACCAAGTGGTCCATCTGTCAACTCCACACCTCTCCAATTTAGAAGCAAGGATGGGATGGTGTCAAATGCTTTGCGTAAGTCCAGGTAGTTTGCATCAGTTGCACTTCCTTTATCGACTTATGTTGTAAGCCTGTTGTAGAAGACCACTAAATTTGTCCTTATTTTCCATGTGCTTGAGCATAGTTTCCAGGAGGGTTTGTTTTGTCATCTTGTACAGAACTGAGACTGGTCTGTAGCTCACCCTTTTTAAAAATGGGGTTAGGTTTCCCCTTTTCCAGTCAGTGGGAACACTGGATTGTCACGACTTATCAAATATAATAGTCAGTGGCTTAGCAACTTCAACCACCAGTTCATAAAGGACCTGTGGATGCAATGGACTTGTGCATCTTTACTAGACATACTTTAAATGTAACATCAGGCTGAGAAGTGCGACAGTTAATGCCAATAACATTGAAATCGAGACCAGAGCTCTGCTTACAGTATAGGTGTTCAGAGTCATATCTTTGCTGTGGAATCAGATGATTTCACTTTTGGGTGAGTTTGCATAATACAAGGCTTGTATATTCTGTATTTATATACTGTATTTGTTTACATCTGCAGAGCTATTTCAGGAAAGAGGATATTTACGTATACAAGTGAACTATTCCTTTCTACTTAAGTGCTGAAGCTGTACAACTCCTTAATAGGAGAAGGTCTTTGAATTCTATATCAAAATACTGAAGTTGGGAAATACTGCAGATATACATTAAGGAAATGTTAATTCTCGGTACTTAAGGAAACACTTCTAGTCTCAACTGACGTGGAATCAGTCTTCAGAAATAAAATATTAAATAAAGAAGCCTAATTTTTGGTTGTGGAGAAATTGCAACTGATTTTAAAAACTGCACTGTAAGAATTGTGTAATTATGTATGAGGTAATTTAGGAATGGAAGGAAAAAATTTGAAACTTGATTTCCTCTTCTTTCTTCCTCTTAGGTGGCTGATGATGGTTATGGTGTTTCTTATATTATCTTGGATGAAAATTCCATCCATTTCCATGTCTCCAGCAAAATATCTTGTTCTGAGACGGTAAGGGTCAATCCTTCTCTGTGGTTTAATAAATCTGCTCTGATACCTGACTATAAAACTGTTCTACCTGCTGTAAAAAAAAAAAAAAAAACCCAAAGAAAACCCCAAAACCGCCCCAAAAAACCAAACCCCAAAACCAAAAGAAAAACACTTTAGTAGCACTTGCAATGTACAGTTACAATGTAGTGTTTTTTTCTTTCTCAATGTATGCTGTTGAGTTTGGGGTTTTTTTTGTCCCTATCTGTATAAATTTAATAGTTTTATGAACAAAGGAAATATACTGTTCTATTTCACCTATGCATGTGGCCCAAAGTCATCATTACATGTGTGTAGTTTCCTATAACTCATGAAAAAGGATTCTTATCTGTCCCCTAAACAGTAAGATAGGTGCCTCCTATCCATTGCTGTTATACCCTTCCTTTGATTTGTCTTAGTTGCAGTTGTAAAGAGTAAATTTATGCTCCCTGTTCTTTAAATCTTCTTGGTTTAAATAATACTGAGAGAAGCTGGCCCACAAATTTTAATCTGTGATTATTTAAGTAATAAAAAAAATATTAGAATAATACCTATTATTGTAACGTAGTAGGCGTCATCTACTCAGTATCATGCTATTGCAGAGGGAGCTTAAATTCATTATTCCCTTATAGAACTCCTAATGTTCTGTGATTTTTACGATTCTAATAAACATACTGAGTCTGTTCAGGATTACATAGCTGAACTAGTTCTCCTCGTTTGACCTTAACTTGTCCAAGAGATCTTGGTGCCTTTGGTTAATCATTAAAGATTAGGAAATACAAACTTTTTTTTTTCATAGTTCAGGTTGTTTTTCAGATGCCTGTTAGCTTGTACTGTAAACTTCCCTCTGTCTTTTACTTATTGGTGAAATCAAAGGTCCGTGCAGAAAAGACAGCATTTCATGTGCATGGCCTTGATATCTGTAGGGTCTTTGTAATAGGTCCTGTAATACAGCTAATAATCTCTATTTGTAATCTTAATTTCTTCCTTCTACCATTAATCTGATGCTTTGAATAAACAGATCAAGGTCATAGTTTCCTTACACTTAGATAACTGACTTTAATTTTCTATACTTCATATTAATTTTTCAATGACAGAAGATTCATGACTTTTAATAGGAGCTCAAGTCAAAAATATTTTTCTGCTCTTACAGTACTTCTAGGTCATTAGTGATATGTTTTCTAAGTATTAAATTGTTTTCTGAAAATTAGCTTTTACAAAAATCTTGTATAAAAAGACAATACCAAATCCTGCCTGTTTTAAAGTAACAAAGCTATGGATTCATCTGATTGCAGAAGAGATTGTCTTAGTTCAATTTGTAGGAAAGTAAATCAGTGATGAAGAACTCATTAGTCAGTGATATTGTAAACCTGGATTAATTTGTCCAACATTAAATTTTTGTGGTTTAAAATCCACGCTTTTTTTTTTTTTTTTGTAAAATACATGCCTTAATTCTGTGAGCTCCAAAATTACAATATGTTAAAAGAATCCTTCTTTTGCCTAAAAGATATCTGTGGGTTGACAGTACAAGTCTTTGGTTTTGTTTTTTGTTTGTTTTTTAAGGATTCTCATCGTTTTGGAGAAAACATCCGAAAAGCAATGATTGACATCATGGGTTTATTTAACATCAATAAAAACTGTACCAAGTGATTTGCCTTACTGTTGCCAAGCAATCTCCTGTTGTTGGGATGAGAACTCTTCTGAACAGTGAGTGAGAGGAAGGTTTGTCAAACAGTAGCTGATGAAGAAACCGAATCAACATCTTGATCACCTATGGAAAACTTAGCATAACAATTTTTATTTTTTTTAATTTTTTTTTTCCAGTAATTTTGGAAGAGTGCATTTCCACAAAGGATGACTTTTGAAATCTTGTATGTTTCTAGGGATAAAATATCCCTAGTGTCATTGCATGAAGTCATGTATTCTAACTCCTGTAGTTTTCATTTGTAAACACTTGCTCTTACTTTATTTAAAACTAGCCTTCTTGTACTCCAGAATCAAAGGGATAAACCACGTTGTCTGAAAGTCAAATACTAGAAAAAGTTCAACTTCCTTTGTATAAATAACAGAATGTTCTTCAGTGTATCTGCTGTTTTATGTCAATGAATGACTAAGCTTGTGGTTTGTGTTTTATTTTTAAAGTTAATTTCTGTAAAACAACAAAAACCTACATATATTCCTGATACAACCCACTGTAACATACCAAGTTATAGAAATTTTGGGGGTTTGGAGAGAAAAAAAAATAGTGCTAGATTAGGTAGCAAAATGTCACCTAATTAGCAGGTACCACTTTGGGTTTTTTTCTACATACAAGCATGGTTGCAACATTATCTGTTTTTTTATTTCTGTATAAATAAATGGACCTTTGTGCTTGTACTTGCAAGTGCCTTAGAAAAAGAAAGATCTTAAATACAGGAAAAAAGCTTGTTCTGGGATTTAGTTTTGCATTGTACTAGTGGTGGAGGAGGTGAAGTAGTGGTGATACAGATCTACTTTTCAAATAATAAGTTAGGTTGATGTGGTGTAAGTAGACTTGAATATGTTGCCATACGGAGTGGTTAGGCTTAAAGCTGTAATGAAATGCTCCCATCTTTACCATTTAAGATCATTCCTTATGAAATGTAGGACTAACTTTGAGCTGCAGATGCTTATGTGTTTATTTTGGTGAATGGTATCATGGTCACTTGAAGTCAGAGCTTCTGGGTGGTAGGGAATGTCAGTTACTGCAGTCTGTTGGATAGGCTGGAAAACAATGCAGCCTGCATGCAGTTTGCCTGCTTTCAGCCTGGAAGGACCACTACTATATTGCCAACCATTTGCATGAGAAGGGAAAACTATTAAAACTGGGAGAAAATAGCTCCAGAATGGGAAAATCCTTAAACCTCCATTGTCTTAACTCCCCCTGGGGGATGCTCTTGGTCAAGTAGTTTCTGAACAATACACGAAGGAAGGGGAAAAGCTGTTTTACTCCAGAAGGAGCATAATGTTTCCAAGTGTAGAAATAAAATAGCTACTACAAAAAGGAGTAACTTTGTGTGTGATGCTTCTCTTCCCCAGGCTTTTCATAGGTGCAGTTATTTACTTTTTACATCCTGCAATGCAGTAAAGTGTACCTGCTAGTGCAAAAACTATGGGTTTTTTAATGTAAGGTACATAGTGTTTAGTAATACAGTGAACACAGCTCCAGAGCTATGCCTTTGGTGTTGATACACAGCTTCTCATTAGACTTTGAATGTCTTCTGGCCAGTATTTCTAACTTTCTATACCTCTTTGTGTTCTGGGTTTTTTTGTGGTTTGTTTTTTTTTCTTTGATCTAGCTATTAAAACACCTGTATGGGGTTTAAACCTCAAGTATAGAAAGAGCCAAGATGCATACTTAAGCAACTGCATGTTTACAGAATACAGAAATGTTGGAGCCCTCACAGAAATTGGCTAATTTCTCATTATTTGATTAGGTACAGCATGGGGGAAAGGAAACTTTGAAACAAGCTTTACTGTGACATTCATCAAACTATTGCAACAATTTTATAGTGACCTATTCTTTTGGAACTGCAGAAATGATGCACTGTTTTGTGTTTTGTGGGATTTTTATATTGGCCACTGACCAGTCTGTGCTTAAATTAACGTTAGGGCATAATATTAGATTATAAGATTTTTTTCTTTTTTTTTTTTTTTAAAAGGTTAGATTTAATTCTCAGGTTTCAAATATTTCAAGTCTAACTAAGTGCAGTTATCAATGCAATTTTACATTATTAAAGGGTAAGTATAATTCACACAGAAAGCTGTTCTATATTGTAATTGCTTTAAACATATGGTTTTAAATGTATCCTTTTTTTTTCATTTGGGATAGACCATAATTTCTAAACAGATAAGACTTATTACGTCAGCAACATGTAAATAAAATATGCTTTTTGGATGTAAATCTTAGAAGTCTGCAGTGATCATAGAGTATTAATAATTTAAATCTTCATGTTCAATATTGTGTACATACAGTAAAACTGCTAGCTTTTTTTTTTTCAAAAACCATAGGAATGTAACTGAAATTACCTAGATTTTAATGAATCTTCTAATACAGTGTACTTTGTTTTAAAGTAAAAAGTTCATGTTCTAGAAAAACTATTAACTTGTTACTAAAACCTTCAATTTCTTACTTTCAGCAATTTAAAGAGCTCAAAATTAGGGTTGAGTAGGTGGTAAAAGTCAGGTTGGATAATACCTATTAAAAATAGCAATGTGGAATTGGTGGAATACCTCAAATGGACATTTTCCAAATTTATTTCAGCTATTTCATGCCAGAAATTAGGGTGGCTTTAATGCATTTAGAGCCTACTGTTGTCCAGGATTGCCATTCCAAACTAAATACCCTTTTAATTTTAAGGGTTGGGGTTTTTTTGAGAGACTAAGGAAGTGTGTGCCTGACCTTGAAAATTATTGTTCTAATTTGTACCAATTGTCTTCTCATATAAAATATATTAAGCTAGCTGCTTGGTTTTTTTTATCTTCACTTACTCTACAGCTGTGGTTAGTTATTTAGCTCCAACACTTTGTCTGTTTTCTACACCCTTCTGTGACTTCAAAAAATAAAAAAATAAAAATTCACAATTACCACTACTTAGTACAATATTTAATCTCTTCTGTGTCTTTGTCCCAGCTCCCTTGCTGCTTTTTCTGGACTTAGGAAATCATTGCTATTAAATGTAGTAAAGGATTGGTAGCAGCAGGCTGTTCAGTTTATTTTAGTGGTGATTTATATGTGTCTTCCTAATTATTAGGGAACGTGTTCGTGAACAATTTTTCAGGTTCAGTAGAAAGAAGAAACAACTGGGAAGAAGACAACTAGGTCTTCCTTTAGATGAGGTGTTAATTGTTTTTCATGCAATTCAAATAACAGCTGGAATGTTTCTGTAAAACTGTCTTGTGAGCGGGATGGATGGCACTGGTTTGATCTTTGCAGTGAACAATCTATAGACTATGAATGGTAAGGTAGTGGAAAAATGTTCCCCATACAGAAACTTAACATTATTTGCTTTATATGAAGGTTCCCAGTATTTGACAATCCCTTTGAAATTGCATTAAAATGGGGGACTACCTTAAGACAATTGAAGAGAATTTTTTTTCTGAAACTTTTAAAGGTACATGTGCTGTTTTATATTACCCAACAATTCATGCAAAAACACCCAGCCACCAAACAACTAAGAAATCCACCAAATAGTTTTGAGAGATAATTTCACAGTCATTCAGCTTGCTGTATGTCTAAATTTTGCCATCTTCCTGATGTGAAAGAACACAGTGATTTAAATTTCATGCTTCATCTCTTAATTACTGTTAGTTTCTGCTTTTTTTTCCGAGGCTGGATATTGAAGTTGTAGATCGATATGTTCAACCTGAACAAAAATGATGTATGGAAACTTTTCACTAATAGAATAAGTACTGATTTATTTTGGAGGGTTCCCATCTCCACACCCCACGCCCCCTGCTTTTCCCTTTGCCTGCATTTAAAGAATGGCAAGTACAAATTGTATCTTAGAAAATGTTGCATGGGATATGTGGAATTAATCAACTCTGGCATCGATGAGCTGCTGTTGGGAAGTACTAGAATAAAAAATTTAGCTGTTAGATGAAAGGAGAAAGTCTGAGTGCTTTGTTTTTCTCTGTTCTGTTTTTCCCCTCTTTCGTGGTTGCAAACCCACAGACTGCAGGGTGGAAGTTTGCATTAAAAGCATAAGGAAAAATTGATGCTGGTTTCTTGGATGACACTGTGTGCATCCATAGTAGCTTGAAATGGTTTTGGATGATTTTAGTTGTGGTTGTTTTGGTTGGTTTTGGTTTTTTTTTTTAAACACAATTTTCTACAAATGAAAGCATTAATGCATAAAATGAGTTGTTCATGTTCAGTTTCTGATTTCAAGGAAACCATCTTTTATCTTAAATAGACAGAGGTAGGGGCCTGGTATGTTGGGAATATTTTCTAAATTCTGAAGTCTTTAGGTCACTAGGGTGACAATTCCAAGATCTTGAGTCAGTTGTAAAAGGCTCTCAGAGCAGAAGCATGAAGATACTTCACAGAGAATCACAGAATGGTTGAGGTTAGAAAGGACTGCTGAAAGCAATCTGCTCCAACCAGATGGTTGCCCAGGACCATGTCCACATGGCTTTTAGAGTATCTCTCTACAGTCAGAGACTCCACAGCTTCCCTGGGCAACCTCTGCCAGGGTGACCTCTAAAGCTACCCCTACAGTGGGAAACAGATGTGATGGTCAGAAGGGAACACATGTGTTTCAGGTTCTCTCTTGTCCTGTCACTGAGTGCCAGGGAGTAGAGCCGTCTTTAACCTTCACAGGCTAATTAGTCCTGCTCTATTCATAGGAGAGATACTTCTGACCCTTAATGTCTATGGCCCATTGTTGGACCCTCACCGCTATGTCCATGTCTCTTAGACTGGGTAGCCCAGAACTCGACACAGGATCTAGTGCTGAGTAGCAATCCTCTCACTTGGTTCCGGGGGCCCGGTTCACTTGTGACTGCAGAGGGGCTGTGGGGGGAGGACAGGGCAGGGGGTGGAATTAGACGATCCTTGAGCTCTCACCCACCCCAAAGGATTCTCTAATTCTATGAAATTGTATTCTTAATACAAAACGAGTGAAATGTATCACCCCCCGCTCTACTCCACCGGCGGTGTCTGGGCCCGAGGCTGCTTCTGCTCCGCCGGCGTAGCCGTGAGGGGGAGGGCACGGGACGGGACGCACGGGGCAGTCCGGAGGCGCCGCCCGGGCGCATGGCCAGCGGCCGTTAACTGTCCGGCGGGTGGCGGCTGAGGGGAGCGTGGGTTGCCTGGAGGGAGTAGTGGAGCCGCGCCGCCTGCCGGTAGCCCGGGGTGGAGGTGGGGCCTGACCTTTACTACCCAGCTTGAGGAACGGGCAGGGCTGTCCTATCCTACGGGTGCGTGTCCCGGAGCTGCTCGTAGCGGCAGATGCGTGTGGGGCAGACCCTGGAGCTTTCAGAGGGCTGCAGTATCCCAGCCCAGACAGGAGGACGTGGGTGGTCGGCCCCGCCCGTAGTGCCTTAACCTAAATCCGGAAGCGGTAGAGAGGGCGGTGTCGGCCTGAGTCTTTTTAATAACGGCCTTGTAATGCTCAGGGTAGAGGTGCTTCGGTTTGCATTGGCTGTAACTGGTAATAGTGACATGGAGAATACACATAAGGTTTTGTCTTAAAGTGCTGCTTCCCGACACAAAACACTGCAATTACAGACTGCTAGAGCCACATAGCAAAATTCTGATAGGTCTAAATGTTGTTAATGTGTGTAAAAGAGCATCTGTTTGTATGGTTAAAGCAGCTTTGTATTGGCATGTACTTCCTGAAAGCTAGGTTCAGAATCCCAACCATTCCTTCTAGCATCTTGGTTTTGAGCTTCACATTTATATGTTAATTGGGTTAATAGTCTCAACCAAACACCACATATATAATAGTGAATATTTCATTTACTTCTAGATATAAAAAATATTCAGAAGAATACTGAACTAGAAAATTTCATTCTCTTCAGAAAAAACAAAAAGTGAACCAGTTGGCAGTCTGTCCATGACTAAGGAGAAACGGATATTGCTTGACACAAGATCAGCAATAGACAGCAAACTTATAACTGAAATGTTGAATCAAAATACTCCTGGTAGTTTTGAAAATGTTTGTCTGGAAAGTGCAGTAGTTAATGATCCCATTGAAGAAGGATTGCTATCTTATCAAGACAAGCATTTATTCAGTGTAAATCATAGAATCATAGCATTTTTAAGGCTGGAAATGACCCCTAAGATCATCCAGTCCAACCATTAACCTACCGCCACCAAGTCTACCCTTAGACCATGTCCTCAAGCACTGCATCTACCTGTCTTTTAAACACCTCAAGAGATGGGGGCTCAACCACCTCCCTGGGTAGACCGTTCCAATGCTTGATGACTCTCTCAGTAAAGAAGTTCTTCCTAATATCTAACCTAAATTTTCCCTGGCACAACTTGGGGCCATTACCTCGAGTTCTGTCACCTGTTACTGGGCAGAAGAGATCAACCCCCACCTCACTGCAACCTCCTTTCAGGTAGTTGTAGAGAGC
>VXBZ01007612.1:110636-157133 GCA_013399135.1 Heliornis fulica | reverse complement strand
CCCCCAGGTCCCTTTCTGCCAGGCTGCTGTCCAGCCACTCCTGCCCAAGCCTGTAACGTTGCCTGGGGTTGTTGTGACCAAAGTTCAGGACCCGGCATTTGGCCTTGTTGAATGTCATATTGTTGGCCCTAGCCCAACAATCCAGCCTGTCCAGATCCCTCTGCAGGGCCTTCCTACCCTCCAGCAGATCGACACTTCCACCCAATTTGGTGTCATCTGCAAACTTACAGAGGGTGCATTCAATCCCCTCATCCAGATAATCTATGAAGATATGGAACAGAACTGGTCCCAACACTGAGCCCTGGGGAACAAGGGAACAACAATGTAAGAGAGTTTGTTAGATCACTTGAAGTATCCAATTACCCCTGAAAATCAAGACACAGTAGTAAAAGTTGAAGTATTTCTGCATGGAAACAGCAACTGTGGTGATGAATATCTTGCAAAATACAAGGAATTAAATCTTAGAGAAGAAGCTGAATATACGCATTCACATTATCTGCCTCTGAGCAGTGTCTAATTTCTTTTGTAGCAATGCAGAATAAAAATTGCGGTGTTAGAGCTTCAAGCATTTTCTCTCCAGAAGAAACAGTCAATCAAACTGTCAGAATGATACCAGTAAGATTAAGATTTATCATCTATTCATGCTTATTTGTGACTTAAATATTGGAAATCACAGCATTAAAACTTAGATGAGATCCACCTGATGTTTAAAATTGTGTCATAAACTTTATACTAGAACAATAGTTGTAAATACAGAAAAAAACTTTCTGGTTTATGGTGCCAGAAATAGCATGCAGTGTGAGCAAATTGTCTGACTGCTATTCTTTTTTGTCCATGTAATGAGTCATACATTTAAGTCCGTAGGTAGTTATTTTGCTCCTTAAAAATCCTTGACATGTCACAAATATACCTACTTTGTTCTTATATACTACTGTCTGTATTAGCAGCTAGTAGGTAATTGCACAAAACACAAGTAGGATATTAACATTCAAGTTTTTTAGTTCCACAGGGGATACTCTTGTCATCTTAAAATTTATAGTCCAAATGAGTTAAAATTAATTTATTTGCAGTGGTGAACTGTATTATTAAATCTCAATGTGGAAAGTAGTTTGGTAAGAGAGAGGGCTTTCTCACACTTGCCACATTTGGCAGTTTTTCTGTGTAGTTAGAAGGTACATTTTTAATGTTTGATAATTTAGTAACTATGTAAAATTTCCTGTGATGCTCACAGGACCAAATGCCTAGTGCAGCCTGTTCATATGTAGAATACATATGTGTGCTCACATCTTTGTTTATGGTTCTAGAATATAATCTGAAGAAATCTCCAAATTTTAACTTTCGGCTCTGGCTATGTCTAGAGGAGTACTGAAGTTTTTTTTGAGAAGCTATCTTGAAATAATTAAGCATTCTGTTTGACTTTTTTCTATGTAAATATTTTGACAAATTAAAAAATCAAAAACATTAAAAAAAAAAACCACAACCAAACCCAAACTCACATAATCACTCAGTTGAAAATGAAGTCTGATTTTTCTTTGCAGCATCTCACTGAGGTGCCAGGCTGAAGCCAGGTGGCAGGTGCTGGGCTGCCTCTGCAGGAAACCTCTTATCACACAAATTGTTGATGCTACCCAGCCCAGTGTATTTCCCAGTGGTATTTCATCCTGATATGCTTGAAGTCTATTGTGACAGTTATCCAGTGTGTTTTGGTTTGCTTTCTGATTTCAGGTTACAGTTTAAAAGTATCTCTGACTTGCTCAAAATTATTAGTAGTTCTTTAAGAATGGAGACCTTCAATCTTTCAAAACGTAGAACTCCTTTAAAGAGTCCAGTGCACAGCAACCATGATGGGAGTGGACAGGCTGAGGGAGCTGGGTCTGTTTAGCTTGGAGGACACTGAGGGGTGATCTATATGTCTATAAATATGTTAATGTCTATAAATATGTTAAGGGTGAGTGTCAGGAGGATGGAGCCAAGCTCTTCTCAGTGACGGCCAATGATAGAACAAGGGGAAATGGTTCCAAACTGGAACATAGAAAGTTCCATCTTAATATATAAGGAGGCACTTTTTCACTGTGAGGCTGACAGAGCACTGGAACAGGCTGCCCAGAGAGGTTGTGGAGTCTCCTTCTCTGGAGACATTCAAGACCAATTTGGACACATTCCTGTGTGATTTAATCTAGGTGACCCTGCTCAGACAGGGGGGTTGGATTAGATGATCTTTGGAGGTCCCTTCCAACTGCTAACATTCTGTGAATCTTTGATTCAGTGAATAATAAGGTTGAAAAAACTGCTGGAAGCTAGTAGAAAGTAAAGATGTCTTAAGGCATAACAGTTGTTTTCTTCAAAGTCAAGTTGAAGATAATGAAAATTTACTAGTCTCCATACAAAGACCTAAAAATTAGATTTAGGGGGAAAAAAGCTTTCTGACCACCTCTTCTTCCAATATCTTTACAGTTTACTACACTAAATCTATGTGTTTCCTTAATCTGCCCTGTTTCTTGAAGATATTAGAACAAATTTCTCATCAGGTTATAAATAATTTTACCAAAATAAAGCAAGCTGGCCGATTACTCCTATAACACTCCCTACCCTGCTGACTCTGTTGAGAGGAAGCACAGCAAACAGATAAAGGGCAAATTGTCCAGCTCAAATAATCTGAATTCTAATTTGAAAGTGGAAAATAGTTGGTTTCTGTCTTTGGACCATTTTTGGCTCTGCAAAGCCTCATGGAATGATTTAGAGAACCAGGAATCCATATCACCTAGGTTGAGGACCGAGCCACAGTGTTAGCTGTAACTGTTTCCAAAAATAAAATTAAGGGTTAAAAATCTTAATTCATAATTATCCATTTGTTTGAGAGATTCCATTCAGTGATTATGGAGTTTTGTAAGAGAATGATACTCTTAGGAGAACCTTTATATGATTAGAATTACAGTTTCATAGATGAAAGCGAATTCTCAGTTATTAGGATATCTGCGAGTTGGAAGAAGGTGCTCAAATACTCTGTATAAACAGTGGTGGCACAGAAGAACTAAAACCAGTTTATCTAATTCCTGAGTATCACAACCAACATAATTATCTTCAATCAGGTACAATAAAAATGAAAACTATATTTGGCCTGTCGGACTACCATATATTGTTAATATGCAAATGCATGCACTTATGCAAAAGCGGCAGATGAGTCAAAGCTAACGTAGCTATCACCAGTATTTTTATTTTGTTTTATAACTGCAAATGTTCTAGGCACTTCAGTGTAATTAGAGTGATGTAGTGGAGATGATGATTTTATTGAAAGCTTTTAATATATAGATTACTTTTCATATAAAACACATTTATTGTAAGGACCTGTGTATATTTGCATTTAGCCTAGCTTGCCACCAAGTGTCAGTGTTTCTCTATAAATGAAGAGAAGCATTGAGGGCTGTGAGTATATTTTTAATTTTGGGATTCAGAATGTCTCACTAATACATTGTCACACAAACTTGAAATGCCATCAGTTTTTAAAGACAGTGGTTTCTGATGTCTGAAAGTTAATGCTGTTTAGACAGAGCAACACATTTTCACTGTCATTTGTTTGCTGTGATATTAAGGAGGACAAAGCCTGAGGGAGGCGGTGGAGTGCGCCAGCATATGTTATTTAGGTTTTATTTGCTTGAACTTTCTTCTATTTTACTTATCCTCACAGCAAGTGCAAGAATCGTATCTGAATTATATCTAAAATTTCTAGGGTCTAATATCTTCAAGTTTTACATTAGGCTGTCTCTTGGCTTCATTTTTCCTTTCTTTAGATTGGAAAGATATAAGGTATACACGTATAAGATTCATCTTGTAATCTTACTATGACTGATGTTTGTGTTTTGTCTGCATAAATTAGGATGCTCATGTACTTACATGCAGTTCTTCACCAGGACTTACACAAAGACTTAACTCTTGCAGCTACAGTTTCTTTAGTAATTTTTTTCATAAGTCAAAGACTTTTTTTTTTCCCAGGTGTTCTCTCAGAACTCTGGAAATTTGTAAAATAAGAACTCAAATATATTTAATTGTTTCTGACATTTTTCTTATTTCATCAAAATATTTTAAGTCTGTCATTTGAATTTGAATGTCATAGAGTAAAAGCATCCTATGCTCAGATTCCTAGCTGACAAATTGGTGGTGTGTTCTTCTTCAGAGACATTTTTGTGAGGCATGGGGGTTTTTTTGGTTTGTTTGGGGAGTTTTGATTTTGGTATTTTTGTTTTGTTTTGTTTGGGCTTTACAATGAGAAAAACATTTGAGAGAAAACTTCTAGGTCCTTCATTGACTCTGTTTAGGTAGTTAGAAAGTGCTAACAGAGGACAAACAGCCTCAGGTAATTTTTTTATTAACAAAAGAAGTTGAACATACCATTTTGCCTGTATGCCTAACTCAAAAAAATATTTAGGCAGAAATGAAACTTTACATACTGTGAGTAGTTCTGCTGTCTTCAGGTAAACATCTACTTTTCAGATGCGGACAACCCTGTAACAGCTGTACTGGGGCATTGTTTGCCTGCTCCAGGTAAACTAGTTCTGAATGAACAAGAGGTAAAGAAGCTTTATCCTTTTAACTCGTTAAATACAACATACATTACTTTTCTTTAAAGTGGGTTGTTAAGTGTATGTTGAGAAGTAACAAATCTATGCGTTTTCTAAAGACAGTTTAGCTAGTTTGGACAGATTAGTCCTGCACTCAGTATGCTTTGTGCACGTAATGGTTTCTGGTTTCAACATTTTCTAGAAGCAGTAACAGAATTAAAAATACAGTTATTCACTGTCCCTCCATTACCAGCAATATCAACATGATCCTAATTATTCTTCCATTGTCTCTCTCCATAACTAGGCCCTTATTAATCATATGTCTGAAGAGACAACCAATCTGCAGTGTGTTTTCTTGTCCTGGGAGCTTAGTCTTCATCCAATTAGATGTCATAATGTAAATCTTCAAGTCACTAGCCAGTTTCGGTCGACTACTGGAATTAAAAGCAACTGAACCTAGAATTATCAGTAAATTGAAAATAGTGCACCAACACTGCAGCACTGAAAGCTGTTCTTAGTGAGAAACAGGGATCCTGTTTCGGCTGAGGGAGCTGGGTCTGTTTAGCTTGTTTCTCTTAGGGAGAAACAGGATTCCTAACGTACTGAATAGTTTCCAAGAAGAGATGTATGCTGTTTTCATGACTCTCTACTTCTATGAGTTTATAGCACTAACCTTGGCAATCAAATTATCCCCAAAGGAGTTTTCTTTGTGTTACTTTTTCTCTGTTAACTTACAAGATTATTTTTTTCTTAAAGTTAACATAAACAGGATATGTGCATTTTATCTTCAACAGTTTGAATTTAGCCCCTTAGAACCAGTAGCTAGCACCTCCACATTCCATCTGGAATCAAATCTGCATGGGCAAGTGAAAATGGCCTCAGAAGGGTAAGATGCATGAAACATCTTACATCCATGATGACTTTTGAATTTTAGACTTGCAGTGACTCCTAGGCATTTTTCATGTTGTATGGCTGCTTCTCTCTCTTAACAAGCATGCAGTTCTGTACGAATGCGCTGAGTATGTACCTTGGTAGTCAGCATACCAGTTGCTGGCAGTCAAGACTATGTAGCGGGGTTTCAGTATTTCTTGGGATCAGTGCAACTGTGCTGCCCATTTGCCTGAAAAACCATTAAATTTAAGGTAGTTGATATGTTTCCAAATGTAATTGGGTTTGTTTAGCATGTATTTCTAACATGAATGGAATTCTTTTAATAGTATTTAATTGCAGGTCATTTTCAAATGAGACAGATGCAATCCCAGTGTGAAATATGCGAGTTTTGCAGTTGCACAACCATTAACCGGGTTGTATGGCTAAGGGCAGACCTGTCCAAAGTAATGACAGCTGATGGATAGAAGGAGATGACAGGTTGCTTACTCTCATTTTCTCGTGCCCTCTTTGAGGCCACACTTCTGGGTAGCACCAGTATTGGTGTAAAAAATTAAAATCAGTATCTGTCTTTTCAAAACTACAGAATAATTAGTTTTCATTGCAGTAGTTTCATATTTATATTTGCAGGTTTTTTTCTAATTTTTTTCCTTTTCCAACCTGTATAGCTTACCCTTTGGTTCAGGGCTTACAAAGTCTAAGAAAGCATGTAACTGCAGAAAATCTCAGTGTCTTAAACCGTAAGTCATATTTATCAACGCTTGTTACAGTGTGTAGATGAAAGGACAAGGATACAAGAAATGTGTGCTTCATAATGAACAGTATATGGGTGTCAAATTACACATCTGATACTGATTTAGAAAGATACACAGTTGATGTAGTGGCAGACAAGCTCAGAATTTAGTGTGGAGGTGTAGATAATTGCTTATAATCCAAAGTATGAAAAACAAAGACACTAGAAATTTGTTCAAAGCATATCTGGAAAACCATATGTAGAATGCTAATGCTGTATATTAAAGTGTAATTTCTCTGTCTTGCTACTGTTCTCATACATAAATAATATCCACAGAGGTGTATATACAATAATTAAAGGTTTTGATTCATGAATAGAGTGATTATGTTTTACAAAATATAAAATTGAAAGAGAGAGAGAAACTCTTTGTCTAGGTTTAATGTGATTAAATTACAGAGGAAGGAACACTTAATGAATAGAAACTGAACACTTTGAGTAGAAGTAGAATTTAAATTTAAAAATATACGCTTAAACCAGTTTATCTTTTAATTTCTTATTATATTTTACATATAAATCATAGGTACTGCGATTGCTTTGCCAGTGGTGATTTTTGCAACAATTGCAACTGCAGTAATTGTTACAACAATCAACTTCATGAAACTGAGCGATTTGAAGCTATTAAGGTAAAAAAAAACAAAAACAAAAAAAATACAGGACACATTGTTATCAACTTCATGTATGGAAAATTGGTTTTTTTTCAGTATTTGAAATAACTTATTTTTAATATAAATATATCTATGTGTTGCCTCTATTTCTTTCCTTCCTTTTTTGAAATTCTGATACTGTGTGTTAAAGCTAGTGATGTGCTAATTGAATTATTTTTTTTTTTTTCTTGGAAAGAAGATTTCAACTCCAAATTTAATTTCTTTTCTTTTTTTTTTTTTTTACTTAAAGGAAAATTTATTGTATCCCAAAGTCAGACAGTAGTTAAAGGAAAACAAATTATTACTATACAAATTATTATTCTGATTGACAGATCTTCTGTTTGTATTAGTCTTTCATGCAGCAATACACAGGGGACTCTTCTGGCAGCAGCCCTTAACCCTGCACTAGTGGAGAAGCAGGTTGCTTCTACCTCTACTAACATCTACTGATTTTAATAGCGGAATGAGAATAATATATGTAGTAATTTGATAAACACACAGAATCTGGGCAATAATTTAATCTAATATGTATGTTATGTTTTGTAAGTTTTAAAGTCATAGTCTTATTCTACTGCTGATGCTTTCAGTATATATTATTGGCTTTGTGCTTCTAGTATGCAACTCTACAAAGCTCTTTTTTATCATTCACATAATTTCAGGATTGTACAAGACATCAATCTAATTAATTAGAGCTTTCCCACATACACCCAATCAAAACCTCAGCAGTTTTTGGTGTCAAAATGTAACAACTAGTTTTCAAATCAGATACTCATCTGTAGTTCAGCTGATGAGGTTGATGGTGACTAGAAACTCCTTTCAACACTGTAGATGGCATTTTGTAAAGCATAATAGATTTTATTTGGTACTGATGACAGCACACCTGCACCACCCATACATATGGTAAATGAAAGGCTTATAACCTCTTCAACCTGCCTTTTAGTACTCCATGGCATTGCAAGGTCTTGGGACCTAATTAAAACTTGGTGTTCCAATCCCCTGCCAATTTTATGTAGCTTTGTGTGCAAGGGATCTTTCTTTGCTGAGACCTTTCTTTTTCCAGTGAATGTAGCATCAGCAGTCACAGGAGAACAGTAGATGAGCCATTTAAGTTACTCCATAACTTCAGTGTAAGTTGTTTCCTGTGGTAGTTTCAAGTTGGTTTGTTGTTCTGGAATCTTAGAATTTCTGCTTTTGAAGGGAGGACTCCTTTTTCCATGGGCTTCATGCCACCAAAAACGAGAGTGGAAAGCAAGACTGACTTTGTCAAGCATTGGATCACGTAGTTCAAGTGTTTTAAAACATTTCTTTGAATTTCTCATGATCTAGAAATTTTTGGTTTAGGCCTGTCTTGACAGAAACCCAGAAGCTTTCTTACCAGAAATTGGTAAAAGGAATCTAGGAGAAATTAAACCTCACCATAACAAAGGATGTAATTGCA
Source organism: Heliornis fulica (assembly GCA_013399135.1). Classification (NCBI taxonomy): domain Eukaryota; kingdom Metazoa; phylum Chordata; class Aves; order Gruiformes; family Heliornithidae; genus Heliornis; species Heliornis fulica. The sequence continues at coordinate 148,814 of VXBZ01007612.1, read as the reverse complement.
AGCACTCAGGATGCCTCAAGAATTATTGTGAGTGTTTTGAGGTGAGTCAGGTGAACCTTCCTCTTGTGAGTTGCTACCTTATCACTAACTATATCTGCAACTGCTAGTTACTAGAAAAAAGTATCTTCTTTGCATTTTTCATTGTAAACTTTTTGAACATAGGAGGCACAGTTCTTTTCATATCTTTAAAGAACTTAATCTGTCAATCAGCTAAAATCTTTGGTACTAGGAACTCTCAGCCAGTGCCTTGCTCCAGAATAAATGAGGAATGGTTTTGTGCTAATCCTGGTCGGGTTTTTTTGCAAAGGTAGTTTTTTCTGTAATCTTGCAAAGGCATCCACAAATTGAGGGGAGGGATCCATCACCGTACATCCCTCCCCATAGAGAATCCCTGGGACAAAACCTGTCCTGCTTCCTTACTGTATTCATAGTAATGGTGTCTCTCTGAGTGTATCCAAGACCCAACATCTGGAATGTATCTTTGGTGATATAGCTCCAATAGTTGCACACGTGTATGTCTAATTCAAGATTTATACAATTTTTATTCTACGTATTCTGTATTTGCCAGGCTAAAATTATGTGTTCCTCTATTAGCAAGTGCTTTGCTTACAAAAATTATGAGGAAAGCCCAGATGAAGAAAGCCAGTTAAATGTGCTAAACTACATGGATACTGGAAATAATAAAGGAAATAGCCCAGTTTTAACTTCAACATTCAAACCAGTACCAAAATTGAAGAGAGACAGGTGAATATTTGTACATAGCAATGCATAAACCATTGGTCTGGCTTCATTAATTGTTCGTGTAACTATTACCATGATTATCTCAGAAATAGTGGCTAAAATAGCTTACGTACAAGGAATCATGTCACATAACATTTGCCATCTTGTTTTATAAATAAAAATTATCTAAAGGAGAGGCTATAATTGCCCTTGAAGAATATAGTATACAGAGTTCAGGGATATGTGGACAGTTCTGTTTAATTATGTATTTATGTATTATACATCTGTAATTTATACATTTACATAATTTGTGATAAAATATAAATGAGTACTAATCACATATTTTATTCAACTTTTTCCCCCTTGGCTACTTTGTTTTTCCTTCAGTGCTTCTGTTCTTAAATTTTTCTGTGTTCAAACAGTCATTTTTAACAAAACCATATTTTGTTATTATGTTATTCATTATGTTATTAATAAGTTTGTTATGTTCAATTAATTAGAATTTTATAATTAGTTAGCATGTTTATTTATATCCTTGCTTCTTTCCCATCTCTTTTTCCTTTGGTCCCCCTCCTGTCGATTTTGTGTTGGCCATTTTGTTTTTCAAATATTCTAGGTGGACATGCTATCCTGATGTTGCGCTAACATAGTTGTAGCCTAATCTCTATTTGTGGTTGGTTTATAGTAATTTGACCAATAAATAGAAACACCTATTAATAGCAATTAAAATTAATTAAACCACCTCTTAATTGATTTTAGGGAGCCTTTCTCCAGGGTATAAAATTTTCAGTTTGCATACATAATTTTCATTGCTTCTTTGCATTAGCCATAATTATTGGTTAAAATCCTTGTCTTAATTCAATTTTTAAAAACACTTTCTGATGATCTATTTTTTTAAGTATTTCATTTATTTCTGCTGTTGGTAGTCTACTGATGGGGTACATGATGCCAAGGTATGCCTTTGCTTGAATCACATAGTAGGTAGGATGAGTTACATGATTATCGTTGTTGCTGTTATTATTATTATTATCATTGAATGAGTTGTGAAGTTGATGACTGGTAGTTTCAGGATTTTATTCCAAGCAAAGCTGCTAAGGTGATGTTTAGGGAATCCTTGAGGGGCTCAGTGCTCTTTCTTTTAACAGCAGTAGTCTGAACTTACATGTAGTGCCTCCTAGACCCTGACTAAACCTTTTCAACCCGTTTGCTTGTACGTGAGGCTATTGATCTGACTATTGCGTGCAAGTAGAGGAAAAGGTTGTATAATCTTTCTCTGTCTGCAGCTGTTGGGCAGCATTTACAAAAATGAATGATGTAGTGTTAACATAGTCTTTCGTGTGAAAAATTAGAAAATCTCAGAAGCCATCAGTTAGAAGCAGAAACTATTCAGTGTAGAACAGTGGAATCCCTACAAGGATGTCTACTACAGTAACAGTGCAGCAACTCTGATTCAGCACTGTGCATTCCAACTCTTAACTGAGTTTTGCAGTTTGTCTTTGAAATTATTTTGCATGTGTAAAATGGAGATATTTCATACTACCTTCTTTTCCCATCAGGCAACCTGCTGTACGTATATCTTATGAAGAATTGAAAGCAGTTTGTGCTTGTCTTCTGGAGCAAGCTGAAGAGGCAGAAAAAAGAAATTACTCCCTCTGTCTAGCTGAACAAATGATCATGGAGGAATTTGGGAGATGTTTATCCCAGATCCTACATGCATAATTAAAATCTAAAAGAGTAGAAGTTAAAGAATGATCAAATCTTAGCTTTGAGTCTTCTTTGTTTTGGCAACTTAGTTTTGTTGTCTGCAGATGTACTATTTTTGGAAAATGAAGCAATGTTGTCAGTTGTTTAGGTATTTACTGTTGGAAAGTACTCCCCCACCAGACTTTGTTCAACATGAGATTTATTAGACAGATGAGCCTCATAAAGAGTAGGAGGAAGATGACCTCCTTATTACCCTTTTGTAAATTACAAAGAGTTTGTAATGGGGAAATATTTTATGTACACAGCATTTAGGATTGAAAATTACTGAATCACACATATGCAATCCAATTTCCTTTAAAGCTTGGAATAGCTTTTGTTTAATCATACATTTTTCTTGTGGGGACGCTTTCTCTGTGACATTTCTTCATCTTCTCATTCTCACTCTTGGGATATATTTTATTTTCTTTAGCAAGAGTAAGCTCTTTTTCTACCTTGTTTATGGAAAAGAAAATAATTAAATTGTTATGTAAATGAATTTATAGATTGTATAAACATTAATGCTAATTGTTTTTAGATATGCTATGTTAATAATATATGCTTAGATATATTTGGCATTTATGCATAAAAGAATAAAGATATTCTCCATGTCATATTGATTCAAGAAAATTGCTTGTCAAGACAGCTGGTGAGACTTTATGCTACTTTAAATTTTTGGTTAAATATAAGAGAAGGCTTTTTATTAGTGGTAGTTGGTATGTGAATGGATTGTATGTTATATCTTTGCTTTTAACAGCTGTTGCTGGACATAGCTGAAGCATAAAATGGACTCTCAAAGTGACTATAAGTGGCACCATCTGTACACTTTGCACCTTCCTGGGCCCTTTAATTCCTAAGATGATTTATCTTGGTTTTGGAATTAATACCTACATAAAGACGTCATCTTAAAAAGTATTTGTCCCCAGATATTATTACTATGACATCATAAATTAGAAATTGCACACGAGGGCTTGTAGAGTCAGCAGACAGTCCATAAGGAAGCAAAGCAGGAAGAAGAAATGAACCTATACTGGTAAATCATGCCTTGAAATCAGATCTCAGAAATCATCTGACTAAAATTCATAGTCAAGGTTTGGTTTGGTAGGATTAGCACAAGTAGAAAGGAAACTAGGTTTAGGACTAGTGATGTCAGTATGGATTAAAAATAGCAATCAAGAATAGAAATGTAAAATAAAATTTGCATTTTTTGGAAGGAGTAGAAAAAGAAATATACACAGTGAGAGGAAATGTTAGAATCCTTTAAAATCTTAATTTAGTAGTCTCATTTTTAGGTGCATTTTAATTTGAATATACATAGCAGGAGACAATGCTATCATATAAAATGGTGAGTTGTTAAATCCAAAAGAAATGAGCTCAAATGACGAGGAAAAATGCTTAGGAAGAAAAGTTGTAAGATTTTTCAGTAGCAAAGAGGTTGGAATATAAAAAAGAGGGGAAAAAATCACAGGGAAAACTTGAAAATATTTTTTTAAAAAAGCATGCATTTAAAATGGAATTAGAATGGGAAAGATAAGAAAATTCTACCATCAATACTAAAGGGTAAGAGTGCAGAGGGGAGATACAAATAGTATAGTAAGAGAAATGCATTAAGAAAACAGGAGCTACAGTTTTAAGCAGCATTCCTAGGATCCCATCTTTGATAAACATGATACATACAATGCTGAGACTTTCACCCAGGGTGCCAGCTAGGAAGCCTTGAGAGGAGGCTTCTGCATTTTCTGCATACGTTTTGAAGTCACAGTATAAATCATGGAATCATAGCATTGTTTCGGTTGGAAAGGATCTTTAATATCATCAAGACCAACTACTAAACTAATACCACCTAGTCCACCACTACATCATGTTCATGCATAACTAAGCACCATATCTACATGTCTTTTAGATACCTCCAGTTATGGTAACTCAACCACTTCCCTCAGCAGCCTGCTCCAATGATTGACAACCCTATGGTGAAGACATTTTTCCCAATATACAACCTAAACCTCCCCTGTTGCAACTTGAGGTTTTTTTCCACTTATCCTACCATTTGTTACCTAGGAGAAGACACCAACACCCACTGGGCTGCAATCTCCTTTCAGGTAGTTGTAGAGAGTGATAAGGTCTCTCCTCAGGCTTATTTTCTCAACCATTCCAGTTGTCCCAGCAGCTCCTCATTAGATTTACTCTCTAGATCTTTCATTCACCTTCTTTGGACATGCTTCAGCACATCAATGTCCTTCTTGTAGTGAGGGACCCAAAACTGAACACAGCACTAGAGGTTCCTCACCAGTGCTGAGTACAGGGGGACGATCACTTCCCTAGTCCCGCTGACCACACTATTCCTGACACAAGTCAGGATGCTGTTGGCCTGGGCACACTGTTGGCTCATGTTCAGCCCACTATTGACCAATAACCCCAGGTCCTTTTTCCCCAGGCAGCTCTCCAGCCACTCTTCCCCAGGTCTGTACTGTTGCACGGGGATGTTGTGACCCAAGTGCAGGGCCTGACATTTAGCCTTCTTGAACCAATGAGACAGTCTTAAATGAAATTAATAAATTATAAATTTGATAATAAAAATACAAGGCACTAGACACTGTTAAGAGTATATACTGAAGCAATAAAAACCATCTACTAGATGTAAAAAGCTGAAATTAATGATCTTCTCTAAAGAGAGAGAGAGGTGAAACCAGTTTGATTTAATTTTTGTGTGTGTGTGTATTACAGATGGTATGAACTCAGTCTGTAAAAACACTCCCAGGCTGTGTGGTGACTAGGATTGCAATTACATTCTCAAAACAAAGAATAAACAAAAAGCAGTAATTGATAATATATAATGTAATAGACAAGCCCAGCAGGAGCAATTTCTGTAATTGTTAAGAAACTGAAAAACTCTGCCAAAGAAGGTTATATATTCAATAAAGAAAGCTAAAAGTAGCTTTGTGCTTTTACAAGTAGTGGTTTTTGGAGTCAGGGGTGAAATAATTTGAGAACTACATTGAGACAGCTGCAGATCTCCTTGAAACCATCAGGTAGGAAATATGTATCAGTTTTCTTAACTAAGTGTAGACCTTTTGTACTTAAGGAAAGGTTTGATTTCTTATCAAAGATGAAAACTGTCTTGGGGAAAAGGATGCTACAAATCCAATTCTGAGTAGATCAAGGACCTGACAGTTGTACAGAAAAACATTAAATTAATAGACTAGAAAGATGTGGGTACTATATTAGGGGGAAAATAGCTTGTCAAATAAGTTGATAATTTGCCTTTCTGTTACATATAAGGATCTTGGAAATTAGATGCTAAATGGAACTTCTTTGAATGGCTTTATGTGAATGAGAAGAACTAAGCAGAATTGCCTTCAGTCACTGCTGCTTTATGTAGCAAAAGAAACCCTGGTTATCAAATAAATAAATGAAAAAGGAAAAGGATAGCTAAGAAACGAAGCCTGGCTAACTCTATATCAGCTATTGTGCCATTCTTGGTAATGGGTATTCCTTTCCTTTAACAGTATTTTCTATTTTGTTCAGTTTCTGAATATAAAATTAAGATGTATTAGAAATATATACTTGTGTTTCCGAGGAGACAAGCAGGAACTAAAAACCAAGCACACCCATGGATTCATAACTCCATTAACTACTTACGTTTTAACTTTGCAGATAAAAGACAAAGACTGGCAATGTGTCAGTCTCATCCAAAACCAATAAGAAATATTCATATTTCAGAAACAGGTAAGGAGAGATTTATTTTTTTATGGGTACAGTTGCAAAGATACTTAAAGCAAACATTCTCATCAAATGTCTTTGTTCTGGTTTTTGCTTATGGGTATCTCAGAAAGGCTTGGTAAACTCTTCAAGATCTGCACTGAAGAGAACAGGGGTCAGCACATTAAAATTATTTCAGAGAGGTCTCCCAAATTCAGAAGTCCACACATTTCTAAGAGGTCTCTCTTGGCTTATAATCATGCGGTTCAGCTGAGTGATATTGTGTGAAAGGTCTTGTTTGAGGTGTATATTGGTACAGATAAAAATTATGTGGGGAGCTGAATGTCTCATGTATTGGATGAGAGAAGTGAAACACAATACAATCAACTCCATGAGATCTTTACATAAAAATTAACTGTCTAGTGCCTTTGCTATTACTTAAGTTTGGACTTTGTCCCTGTTTGATTGGGGAAGGTGTCATCAAATGTAGTCAGTTGATCTTAGGGATTAAGTATTTCCTTTCCAATCTACAGATTAAAAAAAACAACAAAAACACCCTATTGCATTCCAGCAGAAGACCCCTTCTCTTTTTAAACTACTTGGTTCATTTGAGAAGCTGACATACATGGATGAAGTAGAAAGGGTAAATGTCAAAAAAGCCCCAATTTTAATAGAGAGCAGCAGACAGAGACACATGAAAGCAAATGGAGGTAGGAGAGACACCTTCTGGAAAGAACATCAGCTGGAGCAAAGTAGCAGACTGTGAGAAATAGCTGTTCTGCCTCAGTTTGACACAAGGGGAGGAAAAAGAAATGTGTGAATTGTATGGTGCATCAAAAGGTGACTCCAAGATACCAGTATTCATTCATTCATTTCATACAGCTATGGAAAAATACTGTCCTAGGGAATATCAGAAAATATATTTTTAGGAGAGAGGAAAATGTTCCTATTATTTTGTAAAATGCTGCTAAATCTTCATTTGGAATACTGTGTACAGATCTGGTTATCTGTGCTCAAGAAAGATAAACTTAATTTGGAACAGATGCAGTTCTCAGAAAGACTCCTGGGATGAGTGAGAGAATGGAGTATCTGTCTTTAGGTGGAGAGAAAAGGAGTTTGATTTAGTCTAGGCAAATGAAGGCTGAGAGGAGATACAATTCCTCTTTATAAATTCGGGGGATAAATATTGAAGAGGGTTAAAGATAAAGGATACATATCGCTTAAATTTGAAATGGAAAGTAAGTTTTTCTAACCATTCAAAGACTTAAGTTTCTGAAATGATCTTCCAGATACAACAGTGTGAGCCAGGCATCTAAAATATTTAAAAATTGAACATAAAATAATAAATATATATGATTAAACAGTTTGCTTGTTATGTCTATGGTACAAGGCTTTGGATATTTTCTATAGAGACATATTAAAGGGATTTTGAAAGGAGAAAATAGGTTACACCATATTTCCTTTGAATGAATCTCATACTTCAGGGCTTTTGTTAGTCACCTATGGCACCCAGAAAAATTTTCCTTCTCCTTAATATGTATCTGTAAGTACAGAACACCAGAGATGCTGAGGCAAAATACAGACAATCAGTGTTCACCTTCCTAGAGATATGAAATTCCCCTGTTTGAATGCTTAGGCTCGAATTGTCCAAATTGCTTTGGGACCATGAAAGAATTTTCAGCCAGATGAGATTAGGATTTTTTGGGGATCCTGTATGGGGGTCATTTATGTTTTATAACGTTCTTCCAATTCAAGCATTTACTAGTTACTGATGGTCTCAGTTTCTAATTCTTTCTGTAGTATGGTAGTGTTTTGGATCTGTTGGTTCATGTGTGACATATACAAGAAAGTGCTGAGAAGTAGCTGGGGAATAGGAAGTGGACATTCCATGGCCACTTCTATACTGGACACAAATGTTGCTTATTACACACAAGAGACTGGGTTTGAAAATCCAACCCTCCATGTCTGTGGTACCTGAGCAAGAAGAGCAGAAATGCTCTGGTGATTATTATAAGATGAGCCTACTTCTTGTTAGACAAGCCCATAGTGACGAGGTAAATATGATGTCAAGCCAAGAATTCAAATAGGCCAGTGAGGACCAGCAGGGTATATAAACAGACACAGCTGTATCTAGGAAGTAGCTTAAATGCAGATCCTGAGTGAAGTGGGGAGGTCACCAAGTCTTCCACACATCTGATTCAAGGCCCCAGCTGTGCTGTATCAAAGCTGGCTCCACCATAATAGGGGAGGAAGAGGGTGCAGAGTCTGGTGGTGTGTTGAGGTCCTGAGAGTGTGGTTATAACAGGCTTATTGTACTGTTCCACATTCTCTTGATTAGTCAGAGACCTGTAAATTAGATACACCTTTTTCTTGTTCTCAAATAAACAGCTTGTTATCTTTTCACGCTGTTACTGCTGCTCCCAGTTTTATTAGGGTTTTGGTTTTTTGGGTAGTTGGGGGAGGGTGTATTATTGCTTGGTAGTTCCTACCTTTCTTAGGAACTCCAGTAAGTCATCACATCCCTTTTCACTGCCTTTTCAGTCTTCACACAAAGGGAGTTCTAGACACTCCCTTTTCAGTATTCTACAGAATTTCACCTGTTACTGGCCTATTAGTTTAGGCCCAGGTAAAGTTCCATGAACTGATTTTTTTCCCTTTCCATTGTCTTCAGATTCTGGCAATTTTGCACACGCTTTTGAGTTAACCAGGTCTGGGACCTCTGTATACACACCTTAAAATTAGTGAGTATTACTGCAAGTTGTGAACTTTTGTATTGATACAAAATTATTATATTAATTGCTTTCTGTTTTACTGTGCTGATAGTGCATATAGCTGATAGTAGGAGTCATTTCTTAATGGATGCTAAAAGTCTTGTGTCATCTAATTCCTGTGTTTAGGTGGTTTTGGTTTACATTTTTCAGTTGCAGTAATTAAAAAGTGTGACTATAGCAGTAATTAAAAAGTGTGACTATAGCAGTAATTAAAAAGTGTGACTATAGCTGTTGCAGTGACATCTCTGTGTGTTTGGCACTTTGGGTGTGTCTGTATCTGCTTCTGGGGTAAAGCAATGTAAATTCATTCTGAAGAGCTACTTGTAAGTAAATTACAGAGTGCCTGGGCAACTGTACAGAAACAGTCTCTATTCCAGCTGTTGTAGCACGTCAACCTGCTGCCATATGCTTTATGTTGCTTATTTGTTCTAGGTCTTTTGTACAGTTGTAGTCAATAACTAGTTAATCTGTGTCAGACAGGCTTTTGGGGAGGTGCTAATAGTTACCAAATATACTAAATGATTGCATAACACAAAGTTCTGTTTGCAAATTGGTGTGGTTTGTGGCTAAGGAGCTAAAGAAGGACTTTGGAGATCTGAGTTGACTGCTTAGCTCCGCTTTATGCTTCCTGCTGGTCTTGAGAGATCCACTGGATTTCTGTGTCCTTGAGTGAGGAAAATATTTGACTGAATACTGAATAATACCATCAAGCATGTTGTCAAAGACCTTCTTGAATTAGGACTCCTGGAAGTGGAATGACAGGCTCCTCCCTCCCTTTTGTTTTCATTGTAGTCTACCAGTTATTTAGGACTCAGTCCATATGACTCATCCAAAGCTTCTCCCTTCGGTAGGCTCTGAGTGAGACCTTACGAAGGGATACAGAACATCAGACCTGGAAGCACAGGACCCTGATCTCTACTATAACATAACCTATAGAAACACTACCAATGCATCTGGGAATAGAAGAGGTGTGTGGTGATTTTGCAAAACCCAGCAACTATTCTACAATCATATCCCAAAATAATGCTTTCATAAATCTTCATTATAGTGTGGATATTTGCCATGCAGTATTACCCACTTCAGAGACCAAATGTGACTCATATTAAATTACTTCAATCTGTGCTGATGTAGAAGCACCCCTGACACATCTCATTGTGAGCCATTTCTTCAGAGTAATTGCATTAGTAATAGCCGATTACACAGCAATCTTATGTTCCTACAAAATTAAGGTAATTACTGTAGCTAGAAACACATCCCTCTGTATTCTGTCCTAGCAAGGAAGCTGGTAAAAGGCAGTGTAATGCTTCAATTCTTTGTAACAAGAGAAACATTAAGGTATAATTATATTATTGAAGTGGGGTAGGAGAAGTTTTCATATCTGAAAGGAGCATGGAAACAAAAAATCATAGTTTGAAGCTACAAATTCCTAGTCCGTAAAGGTGATAAAAGATCTTTTGCTTTTGGGTTCCTTAACAAGTATGGAGGAAATGCATTTGAAATAAGTGAATGAGTTTGTGTTCTGTACTTTGAAAGTAGTAGGTGTCTGTCTTTGAAGTAGATTTATTATGCAAAGGGTACATTTTTCTTTGAACTGGTGCATCTTTCTTTCTCCAGTTTGTCTGGAGAAGCTGCTATGGATTTATTTTTATACTGAAGTTAATAGGTATTAATTTGTTCATATAGCAAACCTCCTGAATACTGGGGTCAGTTTCTAACTACTGTGTACGCTATAGGATCTAATTTGTGTTTTAATTTTCACATTTCTTTATGTCTTTGAAACCTGACATTTCATGTTTTTGTTAGTTCAATATTAGAAGTTTGATGTAACAGCTGAGGATGGACAGGCTGCTCAATGTAAGCTTATTTGAGTGATTCAATCAATAGTCTGGAAGAGATACTGAAAAGCCAGTCACTTCAGAGGTATTATGCACTGTCAACTTTCATAGATGGAGGGTGCCACTGGGCCATTTCAGAGTGACAGTCTGTGTTTGGGTGTGGGCAGATGAAAGTGGGTTGCATGGTCTGAGTACTTTCAGGTTTTAAATGAGAGCACACATCAAAAGCGGGACCATTGTACTAATGCAGCAAGAGAAAGTCCCCATGTAAAAAGCATGGTCTAGCTCACTGGTGTAAACTGGAGGTATATGGCAAGTAAGTGAAAACAAATGTTATGAGATCTATTTTTTCTGCCCGGGAAGTTTCGAAGTTTCAAGTAACTTTTTTGGCTTAGAGTCGTAAGACTATCTCTTGCTTCATGGAGTGACCCAGAGAAACCTAGTTTTGCAGTTTTCTGATTATGCACTTACTAATTACTAAGACATTGAAGTTATGTGGGTAGATACAGAATAAACTTGTAGGCCAGACCACTGGAAGTGAGGAGATATATATATACAGACATCACTTTTTTTTTTTTTGCTTCAGAAGAAATGAACAGGTATTCACACTTTTTTAGTCACCTCTGTGTTTTAACATTTTTGCTGCACATAAGAATGCATATTTTTGGAGCTTCACACTGTTTCACTGAGAACCTGTCTTGTAGAATTACTCTCTTCAGTTTTCCACCGTGCAAGACCCTTTTCTTTGCTCCAAGTGGATATGAGCACATGTAGCAGCTGTGCTCTTTATTGCAACAAGAGATGTACAGAGAGATGAAAAAATTTCTTCCTTGGGATCTGTCCTTGAAATTGGATCTGCTAGTAGGAATTTCATAGCCAAGTGGGCCATCTTGAATATGTTTTTCTCTGCATAATAGTACTAGGACAGGCAACAAGGATTTTCCTTTCTGGGGCAGGATTAGCCAGTCGGTGAAATCAGCAGATGTCTTTCCCTTGACTTCAGTCACCTGGAAAAGGCAGTGATCTTATAAATGAACTTGTCTGTATCCTGCTTTGTACATTTTCATCTCATCCATACATAGCTCTATGTCCTTTGGAGATAACGTCTTGCATTTGTGCAGTGTTATTCATCACTGTTTCCTTTAGCTGTGCTAAAAGAAAGGGTGAAAAGTCCAGTACTCTCTCCTGCTTTCTAGAGCACAGAAGGTAGAAAAGGTGTATGCTAAAAGTAACTGAATGCAGAAGCAAGGCACTGTTTGGTATTTATCAGGAAGCAAAAGCAGGCTCTGTGATTCTAGGTGATCACAGAGAGAGAGTGCAAACCTTAGGTCAGTGTTTGAAACCTTTGTCACCTTCATACCCAAACACAGACCACATCTCTCTGTCAGATCATAGCAATATAAACAATATGATCTGTCTTATGGGAGAGAACGTAGCAGCTTGCTCCAGCAGCTTGTCTTCTGTCAGCATGATGGGTGAGCACCTGGGGCAGCTTTTCCGTGGGTAATAAACAAAAATTTGACATTTGCACAGAAAAGATCAGAAGAAGCTTGCTTGTGAGATACTAGATCTTATGCAAGTATCTAGCATATTTTTAGGAAGGTTTATTAAATTAAATTATATTAATTGGTAATTAAAAATAAAGGTTTATTTGATGTTTTGAATATTGCTGCTTCCCACAGACAATCCTGGAAACTGTAAGGGGAATTAGATGCTTTTCATTTACTTACATTCTCTCGTCCATAATGTAAGGGTGGAGGGGAGGGAGGGGGGGAGGTGAGCGAGGGGAAAAGATGAGACATATTAGTAAGTGTTTAGCTTTCATAACTTTCAGATGTACCTTTAATGAGATAAAATGAATATTTATCTAGGAACAAGCTGATTTAACATGTTCTAGTTGTTAAAGAGCCTACACTATGATGTTTACAGTAGTCACATTCAGTTTAATTTATTTTATTATTGTTTTCAGTGTGAGATGTTCGCAGCAAACAGCAGGAAAGCTTTGTTTTCTTTGAAGCAGCTGATGTCTGGGCTGTAAATCTTCTTTTGATGTTCAGAAAGTTTTCTGGTGTCGAACTCTGCCTAAAGTTAAAGAGGAAAAACCCACAGCACCAATGTATGTATTCCCTGGAGATCTGGCAGAGAACAGTGCTTGGTATCTGTAATGAACATAGATAATCTACTCTAGCTGCTCTGAAGACGTAGTCTTTTCTCTGACATAAGCAGGTGTTGGATTTGGGTCTTACACCTCAGTGGCAGCTGCTGCAGATGTGTGACTGCCAATTTTACAAGCTTGGCATAGTGCTCTTGCTGATCCCACCTTGACAGCACGTTCTGAGCTAGTCCCATGTGAGGAGTTGAAACCTACACCTTGAATGCTCTCCATAGGCCCAACTGACCTGCTGGAATTTCTTTTCACAACAGCAACCCAAGCGTAAGGGAGAGGCTGCCCATGCAATAGAATTGCTTTTCCACTGCTTTGGTCTATTTTCTTTTACCCTTCCAGCAGCATCCATATGAGCTAGGTCAGCGAAACCAAACCTCAGAGTTCACCTGCTAGGGCTGGCTGAACTGGCATTGCAAACATCCTTTACTTTCCCATTTAACATTTAATGTCTCTCATTAATTTTCTGGTAATGAATAATTTACTGTCACTGTTCTGGAAGATTCTGGAGGATATACTTAAAGACCATCTCTACTACATATGTGCTTAATCACCTTTCTTGTACAAAAGTGCTTTCCCTAACTGTTGACCTGATCTCCAAACTGATTGTGTAATGCTACCCATTTCTGGTGTTTCACAGAAGCAGCTGAAGAACTAGGGATTATGCTGTAGACTCCCACGTCTATTTCTTAGGACTACTTCAAATTAATTTTTGCCCCCATTACAACAGTGGGAATGCAACCTATGCAGCCCTGCTCCAGAAGAGGTGGCATCTCCAGCCTGTGCTGTTGTGCTGTGAGACAGTGGTGCTGTATTTCCAATCAGTTGCTATAACCCTACTTAGTATCATGGAGAAGGATTGTAGCATCATAAGCACTGAAGAAATTCTACTTGTTATAACACTTAAATTTCTCTTTCTTTCTGCCCCCAGCATCATCTCATGCTGTCTGTGTGTGATACTCACACTACTTCACTGCATCTTCACTTTTCTCAGCTCCAGGTATACAGAAAGTTCACTAAACTTCTGATGTGGGTTTTTTGGAGGTTTTTTTTTTTTCCCAAGAAATTACCAAATTCTTAGAATTCACTGGTTCTAGAGGGAGGACAGTGCTGTATGCTTAGTTAATTTTGCTCCCAGAGTATTCAAATTATCACAGGCAGCAGAGACAGACTGCAAATTTTGACAACTTTGAAAAATCCTGACCTTCATCTCTCTACCCTTAGATTTCCTTTCCCTTAGATATGTATATGTTTTTCTTTAAAAATTACTTTTAAAAAATGCACCGAAGTCCTCCAGATTAAGCTTGTTATACTGTCCATCATTGTCAGAGGCGTATCTCCTGCCATCTAGTAAAAATCGGAGAAAGAAACAAACAGTTCAGGAAAACCATTCCAACAACACAGCATCCAGTTCAAGGCAATGGATATTAGCAAACCAAGTGTGTTAGAAGCTGGATCTACACAGAGGAAATATTGTGCTGCTACTTGGTACAGAATTCAACTCAGTTTAAAAAGCAAGGCTCTGGCCCTGGCTCAGTTCACCTGAAGTTCATTGTGATAACCCTAAGTTGAGGTTTGCATTACCCAGGCAATTAGTTTAGATTAAATAGTTCAACTTCCTCATGTAGTGTTTTCAGTGGTGGAATTACTTGGCCCAGGGGTTCAGCTTGTCACTCTGGGACAAAGGATACTGTAATCCTGTACAGGTTTTTGTGCTCGTAGGCACATTCAGCCTGCCCGACTTCAGATATGTCTACAGTCGGACATTTACATTAAAGTAGTTGCACAGACCCTTTCCACCATCAATGAAGGACAGCAAGAGTAAGAGAGGCCACCAAAGACAATTGATTTGTGGACATATTTATATATCTCTCTCTCTCTTCATTGATAGCTCAATCTCATCTTACGATAGCGTACATCCTCCTCTGGAGGTGCTTCTTTTCCTCTGCCTGGAGAGGAAAATTGCACAAGTGGCTTAGGCCAGGTAAGTGAATGCTATTTAGCTAAACTTGGGCAAGGTGAAGTCCAGCCCTGCCTAAAATCTGCCATCTCAGAAATACAATTAAATAGTTCCCTTGCTAGGCTTTGTGATGGAATTACTCAAGCCAGGTATGTGGACCTTTTGGTGAAAAGTGCATAGCCTGGGTCAAAGGAGGATGTTTCATATAAAACCTCACATGTCTCGGTTTCCCCATATGTTATACGGGGAAATGATATCCAAGTCATGGTATCCTGCACTTCCCAAACATCTTCACATTCTGTACAGTGGCTGTAAGAGTATAGATACAGACAGGGAAGAACATCAGAGCTCTGAAAAATCAGTTCTGGGAGGTTGAAGTCAGCTCTATGGTTTGGTTGATTAGGCCTAGAAAATATCTACTTTATGTTTTGGAGTTTCTTACCTTTGAGGTGCCACCCTCAGTTGTGTATGTGCAGCACAAGTACATCAAATAACCCAGAATACCTCTCTTCAGGTTGTAAAATGAGCAACAACTATAACATCCACTACAACTACTTATTGCCAGTTCTTTTTCATCATCAGTATATGATATTTCAGATCACTTCCTTGTCTGGTGTGTTTTGGTCAGGAGTCTTGGTTTGCAGACAGTATTTAGAATAGTGATTAGGTCAAGATAGCTATTTGTATGAGGTTCTCTTATGACTAATATAGTTTGGGAAAGGAATCACAGGGTTATGGTACCTGCTATGAGTGTTCAGATGCTTTGGCTGTGATTTTATTCCTCTGGGTTGATTTAATTTTGTGATGCAGCTCCTTCTAGAGGAACAGAAGGCACCCCAAGCTGTTTACAGCCAGAGGTGTAAAAATACATGATACTTTGACTAGAAAGCATGTGTGAGGGAGAGGTCTGCAGTTTATATAACCTCATGCAAAGTAGGATTTATATTAGCTTTATACATATCTTAAACTGCACGTTCTTTGAAGGAAGGTAGTGAGCATATGACTTGTCGTATGGCTATTTTATGACAATAGACAAGAAATTCAGCAGCAGCAGCCTTGTAAAGAGAAGAAAAATTTCTGGGCAAATAACTTCTCTTGTATAATCCCTGTTTGTCCATTAGTATGTAAATATACCCGAGGGCATATAGTATTGTAACAATGACTTCCAGGTCATCAATCCTTCTTTTGAATGTTCCTGAGATACTGTACATAAATTCTTGAACTTGAGAGTAGGTCCACAGTCTCTAGAGCAAATGCCCCTTGACTAGTATCTGAAGATACTGAGTAGGCATGCTACTCTTTGTTCCTTAACTACCTTATTAATTCAGATGTCTTGTTTTCAAAGATGTTTGTCGAGGGGCTGCATGCTCAGTGACATTCTGTTGTCAAACACAAGCAATCTTCACATTCCACTCAATCATTACTCACAAGTACTGGATATTTAACAGAAGATGCTTGCATGCACATAGATTCCTGACAGCAAAGGTAAACCACCTCTTTACTATCTAGCCTTAAAAAGCATCAGAACTGAAGTTAAAAACCCTACAATAAAATGCACAGTTTGTTTTGCAGGTAGAAGGACAGGTCATTATGTTTGGAACTGAAAGCTTGAATACAAGCAGAAATATACAATAAAATGTATGCTTCAGCCATTAAGCTCCAAACTACCACATGAATCAAGAATCTTATAATTCTGCAAATACTGCTGGACATTTTCTCCACAAGAGGCATAGGTAAAATAAATCCGTAAATAAATAAAGTATTATGGCATTAAAGAAAGTAAATAATCTGCTAAAACCAATTTTTACATAATACAAATATACTTACAGGAACTTTCTTATGGCCATTGCCTAGTAGAAAATATCTTTTTGCATAATGTCATTTAACGCAGTTATATACAAACAATTTTATTAACATGTTTTTGGTTTTCTGTGATAGAATAATGATCTCTTAAAGTTTTTAACATCTTAATCCAAATAAACATATATCTTCATTTTTCACGGGACAAGTTTTTAAATATAACTTACAGCGTCCTTTGAGGTATAACATTGATTGTGGGCCCCAGCTTCTCAGTATGGCTTTACTCTGCAAGTTACAGAAAGAAATTAGGTATTAATTTCACCAGAAATGAACTGTCTCATATGATAAAGGCATTTTTAAAAAATGTTTACCTTTGGAGCACTCTCAGTTTCACCTATGAGAAAAGCCATGAAGATTGCACAGACACAAAGCACGGCAGTTTTAGTTTTCTGGAACAAAATAACAATATTTCTGTTGGGTTTGTTCCTGATGTAGTTAGCAAAAAGGAGCAGTATGATAAACAGCTGTGTGCATACGCTGTGATTTTACCATTCTGTCTCATCTGCTGTCCCTCCCTTCAACCATCCAAATTCCACCACAGATTTTCTTTGCCACACTTTCACCTGTAAAGAGTTAAAGTAATAGAAGATCATAAAGCATACAAATCTGAGTTGGTCATGGTCCTCTCTGGCTGTCTGTCTTACAGGCAACAATATTTGTATGCAGACTAGTTTGTGAGAATTAAGTATAAAGTATTTACCTTCTTTTGTGGTTAAAGCTAGAAAATTATCTGTCAGGCTCTTTTATATCAGGGTAGTTAATGAGAGTTGGCCCCAGGAGAACTGGAAAACAACCTGCACCTGAAGGAAAAAACCTGCAACACAGAAGTTGACTAAATGTCAAGTGTTTTCAGTAGGTGGTGCATACATGTAATCTTTATCTTCCATCCTGACTTCTAATAAAACAAACTACTGAGTAGATTTTTTTAACTCTCATTTCTTAACTGACTCCATTCATTACATGTGCTTTTTTCTGTCACAATCTTAGTTTCTGTTTTCATAAGTCACTCTGTGTCATTGCATTAATGTATTTGAAAGGTCTTGTTTTAATGCATTCATTGCAGTCATTATTTATGTTTATATTGCTCCCTGGCCTGTTATATGAAAATACTTTCTTATTTCAAGTTTTCTTCTATTACTATTTCAGACATTTGATAATTTGATTGCAAAAGCGATGACTATGTGCATCCAAGTGACTATTACAATGGTAAGATTCATTAGGAAAGTAGCTTGTTCCTCTTAAAAATGGCCCCATAGGATCGATAATCGTAACTGTGCTGTTACTATTATGATTTCTAGATTTAATAATGATGAGGTTAAAAAATAAAAAAGTTATTTTAACATCTTACTCTTACAGAACTCTCAGGAAACAGGAGAACAGGCTGCCCAGGGAAGTGTTTGGGTCACCATCCCTGGAGGTATTCAAAAGACACATAGATGTCGTGCTTAGGGACATGGTTTAGCGGTTGGAATTGGTGAACTTAAAGGTTTTTTCCAACCTGAATGGGTCTATGGTTATAAAATTAAAATGTGCTTCAGCCACAAGAGAAAGGTTTCTCTTTTTTACACCTGTATATGAAAATGAAACCAAGGGTTATAGCAAAATATTTTGTCCAGAGTAAAATAAAAGTAAGGGACAAGGAAGTCATGGTACCTCCATGATTCCTGCTTTGCTATTTGGCTCGTATCTGTACTTGTTCGAAGACTAAATGTTTTGATACATGTTTTCTTTCCTTCTCAAATTAGTAAGGTTTTAACAATTGTAGCTGGTGTTATTCTCATATACAAGTGATTACAGGACGTTTTATGTTTTAACAACATTATTTTCTTTCTTACTTTTTTTTAGGCTTTAACTAAATTATTTTATTAAGTGTGTACAGTCTCAGAGACTTATTCACTGTGTAATAAATAACTGTTCAATGACTAATATGTAGAGTTTTGCAACTATTTAACAGTTTAATAATTTAATTTGAAAAGGTCTAATTGCTTTATGGCTGTGCTGGGTGGAAGCCAGATGCCCACCAAAGCCATTCTATCACTTCCCCTCCTCAGCTGGGCAGGGGAGGGAAAATACAACCAAAGTCTGTGGGTCAAGTAAAGGGATCACTCACCAGCTCCCATCACGGGCAAGATGTAATGAAAACACTTGCGCATTTGTGCAGTCTCTCGTGTTTAAGAGTTCTGCATATGCAATGTGATTTTTTCATTAGCTTCATTCTAACTTGCCCTTTCCAACTTCTGCATCACGAAAAATGCATAAGTATTATTGCCTATTCAACTTCCTTGTCCCCATTCGTGATTTTGTATACCTATGTAAAATTCTAATTATCTTTCTTCTAAACAGAAGATATATTCCATTTCTATTTCTCCTTCTAATGGGATCTGTTCCATTTGGCCTTCTTGGTACCTGTTCTACCTCTACTGTTTCCTTTGTTGGATGAAGTGCCCAGACCTACATAGTATTAAACAGTGATAAGCACATCAGAGATGACCACAGTGTTTCCTCCCCCTCCATTCTTTTACAAATAATAATTCACAAATGTCTTGAGAACAGCTTAAATTTGCATATTAATATGTTCTTAGAGCATCAATTGCCAGGGAAAGGCAAAGCTTACATTCCAAGGAACACTATTGAGAAGATAAATACAGATTAAAGATCTTGGTTTCAAAGGAAAAATGCTCATCAAGTTGAGAAATTCAATCCTCAGAGCTTCACAAACATCTTTTGGAAAGTTTAATGATATGTGTGTGTATCAGCAAAAGAAGGTATTCTCACAGCTTTTATACCAATCAGGCAAGGGAACTGCTTCATTTTGCTTTATTTTCAGCTTTCAGGCAGAGGTAAATGTTGAAATCTGGAGATCATCATTGCAGAAAATTTGAGGTCTGTTTTTTTTCACATTTAACAGCCTAATGTTTGTCCACAGCTTGTACCTAGAAATAAGTAAGGCCTTAGAAAATCAAGTTTTGGGTTTGTTGTTTGGAGGTTTTTCCTTAATCAGACACTGCTCAGGCTGTGAGATCTCCTCAGTTCTTTGTCTGGACTGTGTGCATTAAGCTATGGGTTTTTTGGTTTAAACAGGCTTTGAGAGGCACTGCTTTTAATTATTTTCTTGTCTTGATCCATTGATTTATGTGACATATGTTGTTGCACAAAAAATCACACGGCGTTTTCAATATTCATTAGTTCTTTGCACAGATTTGTGTTGTTTACTGAGGATTAGGTCATGCAGGTTATGTTTGTGTATTCAAAGGCCTACTCTGAGAGGATAAGCTAAATGTTTCGTTTTAGGGCATGGCTGAAAGAACCCATTGCAAGCAGCATGGGGTCCCACGTCCAGGCACGCTGCTCACAGCCTACCCAGCATCGTACTTGTTGCAGAGGTCAGAGGGAGTTTCCCTCCCCGAAGCGCTTAGCTTAAGCTCTCCCTTTGTTTTATTTCCAGAAACCCCCACTGCCCTACTGCGAATCGCATTGGCGGTGCAGCATAGCTGCCTGGTCTCTCGCACACTGCAGGGGTGATATGCACTCTGTTCAAAGTGTCGCTCTGCGCGGTGACACCAAACTCAGAAAGAGCCACAAGCGGACCCCTTTCTGTCTCTTAACTGCTGCATGGGGAATTCTGTGGCTTATGTGTTTATTTTTCTGCTAGCAGCCCTATTAAGAGACAGAAGTAACTAAGAACAGAGGAATACCTTCCTCCTCAAACATGTTGTCTTGCCCAAGTTCTGAAACAAAGAAAAAGATTATTTTTTCCAAAATTTGTCTGCCCATACTTTGTGGCAGTATGATTTAAGACAATTTGTAAGAGAAATAACATATCCTCCAGAGAAACTTTGGTTCATTTCATCTAAGTAGAATGATTTGCAGAATTCCAGGAGTTGGAGTATAGACAACAGAAACAGACTGTCCCAGTTGTGTTGCGTAGAAGATAATTGTGGCTGCTGAGCAGTTCTTTTTCTGTTGAACAAACCTGGGATGATATTTCATGAACCAGTCCTTGAAGACATGAAGTCTGGCTTCTGACAAGTCTTTCCTGTATTATGGGTGATAAATTGAAGATTTGCAGGTGGCTTGTCAAGAACTCAGCTGTTTCTTACGGGAGAAATAATGTCAGGTTGGAAGCAGCTGTTACTTGTTTTACAAGGTGATGTGATAGACAGAAACACAGGAAGATATTTTGCATAAATCTACTGTGAGTTGGATCATTGAAAGTATAGTAAACTTTCAGCTATGGAGATTTTTAACTCTCTGTTAAGTAGCTTTCTCAAATCAATGAGAGACTTCAATTGTATGTGTTCTGCTTTGCTGAATGTTGAACTGAAGCTAGGCAAAAACAGCTTTGCTTTTCGTCCCAGCCAGACTCTGCTGAATTTGATAAGTTTTTTCGCTGGTCTCAGTTTTAATCTGCTCTGTAAGCCCTGTTGGTTTTGCCAGCTTTCATAATTTTCCTTGAATTCCTGCCTACTGGAAGTACCTGACTGGGAAAAAAAATATTTTGATATATTTTTAAATTAAGCTTTTAACATATTTAGTTGTAGAGATGGAAAAAAAAAAGAAAGTAATTTAAGTGGGTGTATTCTCTCAACAAAAGCTTTTTATAAGATTTGGCAATAAATGAGGGTGGGTTTTCTTTATTTCTAGGCTGCCAGATCCTGGAAGGTAGTAGTAGCCCATGGTTCACTCTGCATTTGCTCTCTCTCCTTTTACATTTAGCTCTAGACTGTACTTTTCTTTGTCCTTCTCTGTATACACAGAAGTATCTTCTCTTCTTGAAACACAAGACACAAAACACACCTGAACTGCACCTGCTGTAAAAATTATCTCTACATGCTGAGATTAAAACTTTCCATACTTCAACTACATGGCCTTTTCCTTGCTTCTTGAACAGTTCTTTTTAAAATTTCAGGCACTGAAGCACTGACCAAAGTAGTAAGAATGGTCTTTTGCTGTATAAATAACTTTCCCTTGTCTTGGGCTAATCTGCCTTTGATTATTTAATACAGCATCTATTGCTTCTTGCTTGCTAGCTTGTATTCTTTTTGCCTTAGATAATACTCACAAGTAACTCCACTTTCCAGATCCCAAGGACTGATGAAGTTCTGGACCAAAAATGAACACAAAGGAAACATCAGATGAGTTTTGACAAAAAAAAAAAAGATGTAATATTCTAGGTTGGTTTCTGTGAACTAGCTATTTTGGAACTTCTCTATTGGGAGGATCATTCAGGACAACAAAAACTCTGATAGCACTATAATAATGTAACATGGTACCAAATGTATTCACCGTGCAGAAGAGCTGAGGCCACCTACATCCCCTTTCATCTCTGTCAGAAATGTCACATCTAGAACAAACAATGAGCTGTTGTTAGGTTTAACCTTTTCCAAGTAGCCTGCCTTGAGTATGTAACACCATGGTGAGGAACAATATGCAGGCACCTCTGTCCAGCTAGGCTCTGCATTCATAGCTCAGGGACAATCTGACTTGGTCTATGGAGCTCTGCAGTCTGAGCTGTGAGAAGCAGCATTGTGTTTCACCAGTTTTCTATATTCTGTACCAAATCCTGTTGTTTTCCTCTCCCTGTGCTGTCGCAGTCAACTGTCCTTACCCCAACCCACAAGTTTTGCCTTTGTCTCCCCATTCCCCTCCCCATCCTGCCAGGGGAGGGGTGAGTAAGCTGTGCCAGGGGCTCAGCTGGGGCAGATCCATGACAATATGGCACAGGTATTCTTTGCACAGGAGTAGCTTTTCAGCTGAGGATTTCATACATGGTCCTTGCCTAATCTGTATTTGAGCTGTTCCTGTGCCTGGTGATGCAGAGCCTGCTTTGACATGTGATCTTGACTTCATGACTTGATCTCAGTCCTGTTTCATACCTCTGAGCTTGTCTGGTAATGTGGACTGTTGCCTGGACCTAGTTATCATTGCTGTACCAGTGTGCATCTGGCTGCATCTGAGACCTTCTTGCTCAGATGCTGTGGGAGTAAGTCCTTTTCAGTGTGGACCTGCTGCTGCCTGCCTGCTTGTTGCCTTCAGCTCCCAATCGTTTTCCCCTGAGGCTTCCCCTGCCCTTGCTGCTCCCTGTCACAGGCCTGTTAGAAAGACAATAAATTTGCAATATGGCAATACTGAAGACTAACTACCCTGAGAGTGTCTCCATATGCTAGGAAATATCCATCTTGTCACCAAATGTCTGGTACTTTGCTATGTGGGAAAGGGTATATAAACACTGATTGACAACACTAGTGAAGTGAACTTGGCGTGCCAAGAGGTTTATTAGCCTTGATTTGCAATTCTGCATGTTCTTTGCCTGATACTAATATCTGGCTCTGCCTTGGCCTGTCTAAAAGTTGTTTATTCTTGTGAGAACTGGAGTCCATTGTTCTGAGCATCAGCCATGGAGTTCAGGTCCTGTAGGTAATCTAGTTTCTCCCTGTTCACCTGCTTAAAGGCCACTGCATTGTTACCTGTTACCAATAGAGGTATTGTGAACCTTAGAGTAGTTAAAACCAAGACCTCAAAATGGGTCCATGAGGTCAGGAGAAGGGAAACAACAAAATTGCAGAATGATAATTAAATCTTAAAAGTGAAAAATATGATTTAAGGGAAACAGCACAGGTCAGCTATTTTTAAGGAGAAGAAAAGGGGGAAGGGGAGGGAAAGGGAAGAGAGCCTTGTGAAGAAGTATACCGGCTGCTTTTCTGTTATATGCTTAGGTAAGAATCTCTTTGTACCCACACAAAAGGAAATTGCTGTGGGGCAAGGTAGTGTAATTTAATTTTACCACTGACTTTCTACCTTCTGAAGAGATGACAAGCATCTAAATCACATCATTATATAGCCTGTTCCTTCAGACCGAAGTGAACTCCCTCTATGAATAGGAAGTGATTTCTCAGTTGAGTCCTTAGGTGAAAAGTGTGTGAGTTAGATAGCTAGAAGATGAGTGGACCATTACTCACGTGGCTCAGTCATCTAATTATCACAGAGAATTGGTACAATCATTCTACTTCATTTGGTCAAAGATAAGAAAGCCTGATTCTGATACTTTTATCAGAAGTAATCTCTAATTGTGCAAATAGTACCTTGACTTTGCAGGGCACGATTTCCAAGTCAGGACACAGAAGTGATGAATGATTCACTCAGATAAAATTTAGATTTGTGACTTTGCTTTTGTTTCACACAGAGCAGCCTGTGTAGAATACTGTCTGCTGTAAAGTCTGCGGTGGCTAGCAGTGTTTGAGTGGAATGGGAGGGGAGTTACTGAGGCACATTGCCATGTGGTTGCTTCCACTGATCTGAAATAATTTTTAAATGACAGTACTGTTTTTCAAGTATCACTTTATAATCACAAAATCTTGTAGTAAAAATGCTTCTCCACATAATAATTGCTAGGCTGCACAATTAGAAAGGTATGCTTCTCCACATAATAATTGCTAGGCTGCACAATTAGAAAGGAAGTGTTGCTTTGCACATGCCATAGGCTTTACTCTACATGAATATAACACATCTCCATTTTCTGGAAATTCATTCATCTCTCTACGTTCTGCAGAAAATCTGCAGTCTGGGATTGTTGGCTCTGCTCACAATGCTCTCAGAAAGAGAGGGATCTCAGAGATGTGTAGATGAATTGGCACAGTAGTTTATACGATGCTGTTTGGCTCTAAATAAGATTTGGTTGCATGTAGCTGACTAAGGAATGAAAAACACAGAAGCAGGAAGTGGCTGCATGTTTTCACTTGCCTTCCCAGACAACACCCACTGACCACTTCAGAGGGTTGTCACTGCTCTCTGCCATGTACTACACTTTCTCTTTATTTTCCTCTCTTTTTTTTTTAATGAAATACAAATATCTTTTCACTGTTGTAATTTCTCTGTTGAAATCTTGCTTCAGCACAGTCCAGAGAGTTGTATATTCCTGAGCAGTTATTTCTTCCCTTGTAACATCTGTAGCAGTGACCTCCAAAGCTCCACATATAAGGTTTTACACTGACCATTCAAAGGACCCCAACTCTGAATGGGCAGTTGCCTCTGAAGTGATACTGGTGTTTACAGCTCCAGGCTGTTGCAACCATAGAAATATTAATAATTTAGGGTGAAGCTTTTCAAATCCAGAAAAGCAGTAATTTTAGTTTTTCTCTATGTTTTAGTTTTTCTCTTTTTCTGTATTTAAGCTCTTCTGACTAGCAAGATATTATGGCTCCTTTAAATAGCTAAAACAAAGGAAACATTCTCATGCAGTCACCTGATGATAGATTTAGAAGAAAGCTTATAAGCAACGTGAAATTTGCACTAAAAGAAAGATAAACTTTGGCAGCTGCCCTATTTCTTCTTGACAGGATTGTTTTCCGAAGAGCGAAACATTATGATCTTCCTTACTCATCACTTAAACTTATTAGTGGGTTTTCCCCCATTCTTTCTCATTTAAGCATTGCTAAAGCATCCAGACATCCACTGCAGAAGGCTATTGTAGATTTTATTACCTGATTTTTTTACTCCAATGGTGATCTTAAATTTTATCATGCAAATCCAGGGACTTTTTCCGGTCACACCGTAGGTTGGGTACGCATCACTCAGCCCCTGCCTTTCTCCCCGTTAGTTTGCATGGTGGTTTATTAGTTGTTTTCTCTTCCTCGTGCCTAAAGGCAGTACCGTTATTCCTAATTACAGCCCTCAGTAATCCAGCCCTTGGTGCCAATTTAACCCTGCTGTCAAACACCCTGGAGGTTCTTCACGTAGAACACTATTACCACCGTGTGGCCATCTAATTGTTGTGCTCAGAAGAACAGGACTTGCATATGCTGCAGGAGTTTTTTTCCTTCTGGAAGATCTTTCCATGTTGCCCTCAGAGCGTAGCGAGTTGTGGTCGTGTGCCTTTAGGAAATGAATGCAAAAGGGCTGCAAGAGATGACGTGTGACCTGTCCTGAAACATACTGGTTTGTAAACAGAAAAGGGAAAAATCCCATGTCCTTGGCCAATAAAACAAGTGCTTGATAGAAAAGCCAGAAAGAAGATTTTGTCTCTGTGTCAGGAAATGCTTTTAAATAGTAAAGGGCAGTGAAGCACTAATTGACTAGTGGGTTTTGGGGTTTTATTTTTTTTGAGGGATTGTGGAGACTAACACTGGAAGTCTTAAAAAAACAAGTTCTCTTCAGATACAGTTGATAAGCAGCTGATCTACTGTGAACTGGAGAATAATTTAGATGGCTTTCATCTCTTTCCTGTCCAATAACTGAATTAGTGCCCTAATTGCTAATATTGCTTCAGGGCTGGAACAACCAAGCAGAAAATTATCCCATGACAATATGTTATGTGTCCCCTCTCGGTGTGACTTTTGCTGGGAAGTGACACTATGGAGCTTAGAAGGGAAGAGATGTGACTGGCAGGTCAAGGAAGGTGCTTCTCCCCTCTGCTATTGTGAGACCCCCCCCTGGAGTACTGCATCCAGTTCTGGGGTCCCCAGTGCAAGAAATATGCTGAGCTATTGGAGTACAAAGGACCATGGAGATGATCAGAGGGCTGAAGCACCTCTCCTATGAGGACGGGCTGAAAGAGTCGGTTTTGTTCAGCCTGGAGAAGAGAAGGCTCCAGGGATACCTTACAGCAGCCTTCTACTATCAAAAAAGAGCCTATAGGAAAGCTGGACAGGGACTTTTCCAAGGGCAAATACGGACAAGATGAGAGGTAATGGTTTTACACTAGAAGAGGGTAGATTCAGACTGGATATAAAGAAATTTTTTTACAGTGGAAGTAGTGAAACACTGGCACAGGTTGCCCAGAGCAGTTGTAGATGTCCCGTCTACAATGCCTCCCTGGCAGTGTTCAAGGCCAGGTTGGATGGGGCTTTGAGCAACCTGGTCTAGTGGAGGATGACCCTGCCCATGGCAGGGGGGAGAGGGGGTTGAACTTAGATGGTCTTTAAGGTCCCTTCCAACCCAAAACACGCTGTGAGTGTGTGATTCTCCATGAATCATGTGAAGTTCTGTGATACCAGGCAATGATGAAGGCTTCATACATGCAGGGTTGTGCATATAGGGCTTTCTGGCTTTTGTCAGAATGTGAATGTATGCAAAGTGTTCATCTGTACGCATATCTTCCTTTTTATGAAGGAAAGTCTTTTCTCATGCAAGCCACAGGTTTAAGTTTCCACGTAATTTTAGTATTTTTAATTGCCAACTGAATTAGAGGTTCCACAAAACATTGATGGCGAAGTGTAAGGGTACCGTTTTCACCAGGAGAATACAAGTCCCAGTTTCTAGCATAATTTTAAGCATTGCGGTGCCAGAGTCCTACAGTCTCTCACAGGAAATTTAGGTGACATCTGCATCTTGAACTGCATCCAGCCAAGCCCCATCAGGGTTTGCTGCAGGAGCCCAGGCGCTGCCATGGTGTGTGCACACTGGCCTGACTCTGTGTGCCAGGGCAGGGTGTTTGGTGTTGTATAAGCAGATGTGGCGCATGTGGCCCATGGGCCCAGAGCTCGTAATTTATGTTGTATTTACATTGTATTTACATTATAAATACATGTACAATGTATTTACATTGACATTGTGCTACCGGGATTTTGGGTTTTGAGATGTTAGTGAGATCATTTTATTTGCTGGTTAATATTATGTTTTTATTTAGATATAAGTAAACCAAAGGTACAAAAGACCAACATATGATGGCAAAAGTTAATACTGTTGGGTATTGAATGTATTTTGGCATCTTAAGATTCAGATTAGTACCAAGTTGAATTTATAAATGCACACAACTTCTTGCCTTAATAATGGCTCAGTTTGCATGTAGATAATTAAAATTTTAATTAATATTGTTGCTGGTTCAACACTGGACCTCCTTGCATTATCCCATAAATAAATCTGGTCAGGTGTGTTTCTGCATCTCAAATTAATACCTAAAAAACCCCTGTCCTTAAGTCACACTTGGGAATTGAGGACTAGAATACTTTACTGCTTTGATTCTTTAGAAAAAATATATCCCTGCACAGATGAGATTCCACTCTGAATTCACAAAAGGTGGTGTAGTAAAAAAGATTTTATTTTTTTTCACCACAAAAGAAAACATACTTTCTATTTGGCTGAGGCAAAGAATAATGCATATGCGTAATAGCTACTACGGATCGTAGAGGGTAAAAATGTATTACACCTGCTTCCCGTTACCCAGCCAAGAATATCTGGCTTGTCAACACTGTCACAAAATATAAATTATTGGTAATTACTATGTTTTATGCTAATAGATAGCTAGAGTGGGGAGAAGAATACCAAAATAATGATTAACACAACAAAACTATTATGTTTAATCAAAATGATTTTTTGGAAACAGATGTTTGAGGGTTGTGGTGAGAGCTAAAATACTGTCTATAATGTGCATTGAAAAAGATATTAAAGCAAAAATGGACCAAAAGGCAGAGAAAAATGTAATTTTTTTTGGGGGGTGGGGGAAGTGCTATATATCTATTTTTAACTAGATAAAGTTAATTGAGATTTCATAGATACAGGGATGTTTCTAAATAACACACAGACACAGTATCATTACTTTAATGGCTACTATTCAGTAGATAGTTCTGAAGGCCCAAAGTGACAGAAGGACTCAATGAACAACGGACTTTGCAGCAGGTGGGAAGGAGTAATATTCTTTATAGAATGAGGGTGATCATAGCTTTTACTTCTGAAGTTAGATTCAGCATAAATCTGAGATTTGTTTAAATGAGATTTTTTTTTTCCCTAAAACTACTCCACTGGATAATGTCAGCTTTTAACTGATATACATAAACCTCCTTTCAGGGTCATCAGTACCCCTATACTGAGTTTCATAGCTCAGGATTTGGCCTTCATATGTTATCTTTGAAGAGCTGTGTTTTTAAATGGTGACTAAGTAGGCAACCAGCATGAAAGACAAGCAGGCACAATTTGCAAAACTGTTTTGAAAAGTGGTTCAAAAATGTAACACTTAGCTGTAAAAACATGGTTATTTTTCCTGTCTGGTTCTTAGAGCCTGGGTTCATTTTGCTTGATTTGAAGCAAACCAAAATACCTCATTTAAAAGGTTACTCTGGATTGAGAGCCAGGTCTGGCAGCGAGCAGAAGGTGGTTCAGATCTTCTTTTAGCAGAACTCTAGAAGAGGTGCGTAAAATTCTCACACAAATCTTCGGAGACTACTTTGAGTAGCATCCTAATAGCTGCAGAGAACAGCAGATGGAAAAACCACCAGAAAGCTAATGATTCCTAAATCTACTCTACTAGATGAGGAATTCAAGAGGGAATAGGACAAACCCTACGAATCTGCAGAAAAACCTTAGGTAAGCAGGGTGTGATTCCCTTACACTGAATAAACAGTAACCAAGGAGTACTCATGCTACAAATACAGCATAGGAACCTATGTCAGTGTAAATTATCAGAGCCTCAGTTTTAATTCTTGCCAAGAAATGCCACCTTTTATATTGATGAATATAAATAATACCCAAAATGTTAAAAATTCAGATCAATATTTTTCTGATATACTTATGATATACTCTAATGAAATAGAGTAATTTCAAGAAGATATATTGCCTTATAAACATTCTGAAGGGAAAATTACGGAAGCAATCAATTCTGAATTAATTTCTTAAGAATTCTTTCTAGCTGAAATCAGGATGCATTTGTAAGTGGTAAATAACCAACATTTTTATGAGAAACTGTAACAAATTAAAACAAACAAACAAACAAAAAACCACAAACAACAAGATTTTTTGAAAACTGAATGGTACCATTTTATCCTGACTTGAAACGTGATAGACTTATATTGTGGTATTTTAGAGTTTCCTTGCAGACAGACATTCCACATGAGACATGTCTCCCAGCACAGGGAAAGGCTATATGATTTATATGTACTTAATTAGTGGAAAATCCATGGAGATCAATTCGGTTAGAAATACCACAGATGACAGAACATGCACAAGATGAATCTCAAGGGAGTTTGGCCAAGTGTTTGGGAATAATATAGTGCTTTACAAGCAAGGAGATAAAATAATTCTCAGCAGCAGCTCAACTCTGGCTTTTTCAAGCTTGTTTCTGGGAGGTGCTGAGTGTTACACGCGAATTGACAAAGTCCCTGTGCTCTGTGGTATTAAAAATCTTATCAACAGACATTTGTTTACCCAGGTACTGATTCTGAGTAGTAGAACGATCTGTGAATCATGGTTTTCTATGGCTGGTCTGCTCAGTTCTCATAAAATGATGTATTATTTGCATTCATTTATTAAAAAAAAAACCAAAACCTAGAAGACAACATAGTGTCAGAAGTACTGCACTCAATGTACTAATTAATTGATGAAAAATCATTTGTTCTGCTAATAACATGCAGCTCTAAACTTCCTTTTAATTTTCATAGCTGCCTTAGAAATCTCCTGAGGTAATTTGTATCCTGGACAAATTACAAAGTGGTTCCTGGTGATCATTTCCGATTTGTTGCTTCTTCTACGTATTCTGAAAGGATGTAAAAATGCTCTCCTCACTTTTCCTGTGAATTACCAATGTGTTGCTTCACATCATATCTCCTCGTCTTGTTTGAAAAGCAAAAGAATAGCTGAAAAATTGTTTAGATCTTTTGTAAACTAACACCAAGCTTCCCTGCTCCCTTACAAAGTTAGTGTGTTAATCAGGGAAAAAAAGGGCTGCATTTTGGTCTTAACTACAGTAACATTAAACTTGATAGTAGGTTTATGTCTACCCCAGTATAAAGCCCCCTCTAACGTCCTTAGGATTCTGAATCCTCTCTAATTTTTCAATGCTAATTTTGCAGTCTGACCTTTACATGAGTAGACAGGTGGGAAAAGACATGTATCCTGTCAGCTGCCTAATGACTTCCTAATCTGAATAGACTGGTTTATGTTGCTGTTCCACCAGAAAATTCCTCTTCCGCGCTGAACTGATCTGCATTTAAACTAGTCTTAGTGAGACTACCTGACGGTGAAGCTCTGTACAAAATTCTACCTTGTTGGTTACAGGTAGTATTCACTTTCTGCTGAACTTCTAGTCAAAATATCTGTGATTTCCAAGTTTCTTTTGTACGCCAGCATCAGATGCTGTGCAGATGAAGAAACCCCGTTCAAGTAATCCCGGAATTATGGATCAGGTCCTAAGGGTTGTTTTATGTACATGCAAGTCCTTAATGTGTTCTAAAGCCCAATTTAATTAGACTTTTTGGAGTAGTGGTTTCATTTGGATCTTAAAGGACTTTTCATTCATGAATATAACAGCTTCCTTCAGAAATTGTTGTCTCTACAAAGTCCTGTGCCTGTCAGTGCCCCAATTTCATCATGAGAGAGATATATGGAAAAGGGCTTCTTCCTTCTTCATTTCATCAGGTATTCATTAAATCCCAGGTTACAAGAAGAAATGAATACGTGAAGTACTTCTACCTCAACATTTAAGACCTCTTAGTATTTACCAGTCCCTTGTTCTAGCTAAACATGCACTCTGTTTTGTCTCTCTGTGTAGAAAAGTTGTTCCCTGTTGCTGAAAATATTTGTCACTTTTCTCTATAGCTTTTCTGGCCTATGATGCTTTTTATTTGCAATGAGCTGAGCAGAACTGCTGTTGGTGTCAAAGTTGGGAATGGCAACATAATTGTGTTTTCTGATTTGGTTTGGCTACTTTCATTATAATTCTTAACGTTCCATTTGCCTTTCTAACTGCTGCTGATGCTTTTCAGAGAACTGTGTACAATGAGCCTAAGCTATTTTTCCAGAGATAATTTAGACCGTCATTATGTGTATGCAAAATTAGAGTTAATTTTCTCTGTGTACATTACTTTACTTGCATCAGCATTTAATTTCATCTGACATATTATTGTCCAGTCATTCAGCGTCATGCAAGTCTTCTGCTAATTGTCAGGGGTAAATTTGCATCCTGGGTAATTTTGCAACACCAGCAACAAATTAATTTATTTTTTTTTAGATTTTTTGCTTTTATCTATTGTGCAGGTATGTGTTTGCTCTAATGCTACACAAAAGTGGGTTGCAACATATGCAAATCAGGAAATAAATGAGTAGGGCTTTTTTTTTTAAAAAAAATATTATTTTCTAGTGGAACTTCTCACATCTTTTTATAGCCTCCCTTCTCCCTGATGAAATAGGGCATCATTGATCAAATGGTGATTGAAAAAAACAAAACACTGGTCATCCTTGTAACAAAATTACTTCTAAGGCCCCTTCCAGCCCCAAACTTTCTGTGATTCTATGGAAATAACTGCCTTTAAATTGTGGTTTAAAGTCTATCAGGTGTTTGTCTGAGAGGCTGGTTATGGAGCTGTCATTCCAAATATTTGCAGAATTTAGGTCTGAGATATAGTGCTGTAAGACATGTTTTAAATACAATAATAATATTACTGAAATTTATCCAGAAGATCCCCTTAATTGTTAGTTGACCCTTTGTTTTTGCAAAAGTAAGAGCTGTAGAGGGTGGAGAAATGGTTTGAAAAATTTTATGTCCCTCTGTATTTAGGAGTAGCACAGTGGGCGTTCATGTGTTTGAACATAGTAATTAAGTGAAAGTATGTGGACTGCTTTTGATATTTAGATTATAATGGTCCTTGGGTTTGTTGGGAGTTTTTTTTTATATATGCATATATCAGTGCAATATAGTGAGTAAGAACTTGTGGGCCTCCCTGCTTAGATAGCAACAGAAATCTTCCAAGGTACTTGATATTGTGACTATTTCAGTTTTTCAAGTAATCTAAAATATCGGAATTTCAAATAAACATTCCAACAAGACCACATCAACTTTAATAAGCTGTCAGTGTGCTAATTTCATTTAAATAATAACTTCTCTAAATTTAAACTCAATTTCTTTTCATATTTCAAATAGAGGAAATTAAATGCTAAGATTACTTTTTTATTATTATTTCGTCATAGATTCAGCTGCTTTGCCATAGAAAGAAGGGTTGTAATTGAGTTAGTTGTGCAGTTGGATACCGGGTCTCAGCAGTCGGTGAACCCAAGTCAATGGAACCCAATGAAAAGGAATGTCTCTGGACTCTAGTGAGCCTTGCTTTCAAGTTACATTAAGAAGTGCAGACGTTACTGGTGAAATTAGAGTTTTGAATCACTGAACTAATGTACAGAAGTTATTCATGCTAGTCATTTTTATTTTTTTTCTTTCATATTTTTGGATGTGAACTAGCATGTGTACTAGCAGAATATAAAACCAAACAAACAAACAAAAAAAACCCAACCCAAAATCAGTAAAATGTTATCGGATGGGCTTGGACAAAGCTCGTTGGATCTGGTTAAAAAGTGTACTTTTGTACACTTTGGAAAGTGAACATCAGACATTTGATCAGATGCTTACTGATTGATTATCAGAGGAATAGCACAGGCTGGTTGACAAGGTGAGATAACCATGTGGATTCAAATTAGCCCCTAGTGACTTGACATCTAGAATATACTCTGCCATGGTATAAGCAAAAGAACGATTATGCAATGATGTTTTGCAAAATCTCCTGTTAGTCTGTGCACTCCAGTGCCCAGCAGCATTTTGAAAGAATGGGATTTCACTGCACGACACAGAGCATGGATATGAAAGACCTTTCTAAGGTTCTCTGTCTTCTCAGCTCTTTCTTCACTCTTGAGATAACATTTATTGTGCATGCATCTCCCATTCTGGCTCCAGTACATCAACTCCTTTTTGTTAGGGTTCAAGTGCTTCGCTATACTCAGATTAACCATCTCATAACATTTTTTTAAAATTATTTTAAATCTTGGAGTGGGTGGGAGATTTTTCTGCATTAAAGAGTTTCTTCGATACAGATCAGATATTATGATTTTATCATTGTATGATAAAATCATAATATCTGATCTGTATCTTATATTATAATGATAATATAAGATATTATCATTATATGATGACAGAGCAAAAGGAATCCTATGCACAGGATTCGTGTAAGCATATTACTTGTACGGAACAGATAGATACATTTCTATTGCATGAAGGTGTGGTTCAGTCAATTTTAAATTTCATATTATTTTTCTGTATTACAGAAAAATAATATGAAATTTAAAATTAACATAAGGATATGAAATGTACTTCCCACTCATTTTCATATGAAGGCTTCCAGGAAGTGTAAAAGTACAGACAGATCTGTGGCCTATAAAGATTGTATGGTAGCAGTTTGAAGTCACTGTTCCTCTTTTTCTCAGTTCACTAACGTACCCCAGTATCTAGCAGGTATGTTGTATTCTACCATAATTTCTAGAGCATCCATGCAGTGTAATCTTAAATTTTAACTTGGGATTTATATATGACTTATTGTTGGATGGTATGTATTTAATTTTTAAATGAAACAGTGTAGTTGCTCTTTATTTTTATTTTATCCTTTACCTACAGAAAAATTTTACCAAGGCAAAATTTTACACTATAACATCACAGGAGAGGATAAAAAAAAAAGGGGGTGTGGGGGTGTACAAACTAAAGAATCCAAACAAAGAAACAAACAGAGGGAAGAATGCTATTTATCATGTATCAGATTAATACAAGCAACACTTCTCATCTTCAGCTCATTTGGATTTTTTGTTTTAGAATTCAACCTGACTCTACACTACAACAAAATAAAACCCCATACTTCTTCAAGACTGGTTTATTTCCTCTGGTGAAGGTAGTTTGTCAATTGCTCCCATGTCTGTAAAAAAAAAAAATAAAAAATTAACACATATGGAAGTAGGCATGTTAATCTTACCATTAAATAATCCAATTTCAGAAGCATTCATTTGTATAGCTTTCTCCTCTCAACTGAGACAAATCCTTAATTTTTTCATATTTTAATATATAAACTAATGTGCTTATTTGCTAATATATGTTCCTGCAATAATTTCATATTTTTAGAAACAGCAGTGACAGAATGACAAATTATAGCAATTTTATCAACTGATACTGCTAGATCCAGCATCTCAAGAGTTTTAACATTGCCAATTATGGCAGCAATCCTACAGCCTGCTATGTGTGGGAAACCTTTCAAGCTGGAGGGAGCTACTTGCAAGAGAAAGGGATAGAGGTTATTTCTGTTTATCATCAAAATACTTCTTATATTTGAATCACCTCTGGCCCTTAGCACTAATCATAAAGAGGGATTATTTCAAATGTAAAGTTTATTCAGTAAATACAGGATTGATAATTTCAGTAGTGAAAATTATTTCATTTGGGTGAAGGCAAATCATTTAGAAAATGCTACCAAGGAGGTCTATAATTTTGTTTCCTAGATACACAGAAAATTAAAAGGTCTCTTTACATTAATTTTTAATAATGAAATTAATATACATATGTAACACACAGTTCTTTGTTACTATTCTACAACACACCTTTGTATACAACTTATTATGAGCAATTTTATAAGAATATAGCAGTTACAGATTTATTGAAATGTCAGAGGTTTCCTTAAACATTTGCAGTAAAAATATCTTTTTGTTTGTTTTTTTTTTTCCTTCCTGTTGTTTTCTTTTCAAGTATAGATTATGTTTTTGGACATTTTCTAGAGGGTTTTGTAAGGGCTGAAGAGGTTTTTGAAACCTCTTAATTGTGGTGTGGTGGTGGGTTTTAAACAAAATTAATGAAAACTCGGAAGCAAATGGATTTCCTCTTCACCTGATGCTATACTAAGGTTATCACTTGCAGAATCAGCTGTAAGCTAAGCTTTAAGATTTTTGTCACAATTTGGAGATTCCACAGTGTTTCTACTAGAAGCATTTTCAGCTGTTGGTCACATTCAGAGTAGCGTCACGATGTTATGACATGACTTTACTGTAGAAAGGGAGATGTATTTCTATTGTCACCAACAAGTGCTGCAGAATTTCAACCAACTTTTCTTGGCATTAAACTTAGGCCCTAATTTGTTATTGAGTTGTTTTTTAACTAACTCCCATGTAATCAGAATGTATTTAGTTTGTTTCCAGCTATTCTAAAATCTGGGTCTATACAATTTTACTATTATTTTCTCAGTAATCATATGGCATTAGAACCCTGCTACATTGGACAGTCATTGACCCACAGTTTAGCAGAATGACCTGCGCTTCCTAAATCAGGTCTATTCCTAAGCACACTAAAATGGAATTGACGGTTCCTCCTGCCCACCTTAAAGTCTTGCTGCTTGAAATCTTGCACACTCAAATCTACAGCAGACTTACACATGAACTTCCTATCTTCTCAGTAAATACCACAACAGACAGTGAGACGGATTAAAGAGGCATTCACTAACCTTTGAGATGCAAGTAAGTCAAAAATTCAATCACTGTGCGCACAATGTTTTCATCAGCCAGCGGACTTCCAAGATCCCCTATAAAACAAAACAGTTGTTACTCCATGTTAACGTGGCATAAAGTTCTACTGGGTGTGACACTGTGTCTAGGTCTAGGACTACTCTGAAAACAAGGGATCTGAAATTTCTTTCTCCTTAAAAACCCTTAATGGAAAACCTACTTTCACAGAAGAGCAAGGCCACGCTCTAAGGCAGGTAACTGCAGTTCTCAGAATCAAAACTGCCCATCTAGGTAAGCTATTGCTGCATAGGAGCTGCTCTGGCATCACAGTGGTCATGGTCTTTAAGGCTCTATGAATTCTGTTGCAGAAGGGAATTACCAGCTGTTCTCAACTCCCTCCATGGTGTCCGCTGGACTGAAATTGAATGGGAAAGGTTAATTTAGCATACACATTTATCTCAAAAAACAAAAAAGGTTCCTCCTGTGGTCGGAATCTGTGCCAAGTAAGCCACTCAAGTGGTATACAAAGGATTTGTAGCCATAAAGGTAAGCCTGAGATTTTACCAAAAGGCTCAGAAAGGTGCACTTTTGAATATGTATCTAGTGCAATATACTCCTCTTTGATCTTGTAAACATAGTCCTTTTGATGCCTTTTTAATTGGGCAATTTATCAAGCTCCCTGGGACCTTGTTATTGCACTTTGGGAGTTTGAAAAGTATGCTTTCTATGTCACTTTGTATAAAAAAAATAAAAATAAAAAATTTAAAAAGCCAGTGAGGAGGGAGATACATCACTTTTTATCAATAGGATGGAGAATTGTTCTACACTGGAAAATAAATAGTAGGTCATTTCCTTAAGATTTTTACTACTCTGCCTACAGAACAGATGGATACCAGTATCTATCAGTCTGTTATTACATCACAAAATACTGATCCTTGATGTTATCATAGGGGATGTTTAATCTCAGAAAATAGTTTGAAAGACTGACTTGGCAGCAGGTGAATATCGAGGGGAAGTTTTTTTCCATGTTGGAAAAGAAGATTTATGTTTCTAGTGACTTATGGGTCAGAAGGCAAACTGAGTTCTGTAGCACAGAGATAATTTCGATGAGGTGTTCTTAAGGGACATGGAGGGTTCTAGCATACAAAAAGTCAGCTTTTACGAATACATTTAAGAAATTTGCATCTAAAAGTCTTGTCTTCCTATCTTTGAACTGACACATAAAGGTTGTTATTTCTTACAATAGTAACACTTGTACTATATGAAGTGTTACTTAATTTTTTTTTATTCCCACCTAACCTGTTGTGGATGTTAATGATTAATCATTATTACATTACTAGTTTATTGACTGAGATTTTAGTACCAATGCAATATTTATTGGATAAATATTTTTCTTTATTAACCCAAGCATATTGCACATGTGTATATCTATCTAGTCTGCTATTGACCTTTATTCTAGGCAATTACTTATATTCTAGTAAAGAAACAATTATGCTCTTAGAATTTAAAGATTTAATTTAATTTTTAAGATTTTCCTGATCATGCACTCCCCATACACACACACAAACATTTTTCCTGTTATTTAAATGATACAGCTTACAAATTCTTCTAGGTTATCTGAAGAGCATTCCTTCATAGAGAGAAAGCAGTCTTTTGCATGAATTCTTTTGCAGTTATAATGTATACGTATATTGCATTCTAAGATACTTCTGAAAATAATCTGCAGAATTTAAAGTTTAAAAAATCCTTCATTTTCAATTAAAATAACAAGTCTGGCTACCTTAACAATTATTCTTTTTTTGTATTTAAATCTCCTTTGGATAGGAACTCTGATATACTTGAGCCTCAAATAAAACTTTTATGAGACTTGTAGCAGAGGCAAGGATGTAATTTTCAGGTCCCATCTGGACAAGTTTGGTTGGGGTTACTTGTGATTGTGAGATAAGGCATTTCCTTCCAAAAGGACTTCCACAACTCTTACAGATCATATGCCTGTAAAGGAGCTGGTGGGATATCCACAAGTGGCAACATGTTGCAGTGCGAGCTGTGTTGTTGGATTACAAATGCTTCCTTTTCACACTGTTTTGGGCTGGCACGGTATTTTTTACTACAGTGTTTGATGAAGTAGGTATCCCCCTCCTCTCCTCTGCCTTCCACCCCCACCCCCCACCCTTTTACTTAAACACAGTACTAAAACAATCAACA
>VXBZ01007612.1:89495-110626 GCA_013399135.1 Heliornis fulica | reverse complement strand
AACAAAAAAATCCAAACACAAAACCAACCAACAAAAAAAAAAAAAAAGCCAAACCACCAACAGACAGAAAACCTCACTGTGTAACTATGTACCCAACCTGAACTAGTTAGTAGACATTCTGAGAATGCAACACCTAAGAAATGGATCGTTACTCTTCTATTGACTAATTATGTCCATTAAACGATAATCATGTGCATTTCCTTTATTTATGAACTTAGTGTTAGCTACATTGCTATTGAGCTGGGTGGATTAAAGATCTCTGGGACTTGGTCTTCCCCCATTAGTGCAGTGATGAGTTTAATAGGAGCAGATCACTCTCGCAGTCCAAAGAGATTTATCCCAGCTCACTTTAGATGTCTACAGCACATTTAGTTCCTCCTCAGGAGAAAGAAATGGGTTTCTCGAAGAAGTTTCTACATCTTATCCTGAAGTAGGTATTCAAAATAAATCCTAGAAGTGCTAGGTTCTCTTCATAGGGGGAGTCTAGACACATAGGGTAGAGACCTAATTTTGTATGATGAATCTGGAACAAAGCTGCATCCTTTCCCTGCCACTTGCTAAGTTTTGATACATGTAACCTCAAGACAGTATGTTTACTTGACTTTGGTTTTGGCCAGTGTCCTGGTTTCAGTTGTAATAGAGTAAATTTTCTTCATAGTAGCTGATGTAGTGCAGTGCATGGATTTGGGATGAGAATCCTGTTGAGAGCAACAACTAAACATTAGTGCATTAAGCAGTGTTTGCAATTAAGTCAAGCACTTTTCAGCCTCCCAGGTCCTGCTAGAGAGGAGTCAAGAGCCTTCCCCAGGAGGTGAGCTGGGAGGGAGCACACCCAGGACAGCTGACCCAAACTGCCCAAAGAGATATTGGGCACTACAAGATGTCATGCTCAGCATATCATTTGAAGAAAATTGGCCAGGGAAGGCTGTGGCTTAGGAACAAGCTAGGCATCAGTCAGTACTTGGTGAGCAATTGTTCTGTGCATCCCTTATTTGGTATATTCTTTTATCATCATTAGTTTTCTCTTCCTTTTCCGTCCTATTAAACTAATTTTATCTCATCCTACAAGCTTGCTGGATTTTTTTTTCTATTCCCATCCCACTGAGGTGGAGGGAAATGAGCAAACAGCTCTGTAGTTGCTTTAGCTGTCTGCTGGGTTAAAACAACAATCACCAGATTATTGATCTTTTAATGAAGATAAGTCATCTTGCTTAAATATAGGAAACTCTGAGAAATCTTACATGGAAAATATTTGTTTGAACAGTGCCATACAGTTCCAAGGTCTGGCTTCAGCTCTGGAATGTCAGAATAAAAATTTTAAAGTATTTACCAGTTTCTGTAGCTTTCCCTACTGAAAGATTCGTTTATGACCTCACTTCTTTGCTGAAAAGAATCAACTCTTGAATGTCTTAAATGTTGAACTTGAAGTACTTATTTGAACATATGAAAAGAAAAGGCTAGGTTTATTCAAAGTAATACAGTCTATTAGACTTTAAAAGCAGCATAATTGTGGTATTATTTCCTAGGTAGCAAGATGTTTTAAACTATGACCATATACAAAGAGCAACGCTGAATGTCCAGATTTGATTTTTTCCTTCCTTTCACATTTGTTATAGTTTTTCTAAGGTACAGGGATAACCTTGCATCTGGCTAGTTAGTTAATCCAATGGCTGTAAAAATTACTAAACATAATAACCAAATCAGTGATATTGGCACTGAGAATTTCATTACCTGCTTTAATATCCTCATCAGGCTGTATTTCACGCTTACCAGTGAAACCATGTTTGTCGTTAAAAGATCTGTGGTTATCTACTGCATCTGATAAATAAATTAAAAATCAGAGGAGTTAATTGACTTAGCAACAGCTCTTACTATATTGCTTGCTTTTCATGGATTTCGAAGAAAAGATCACGATGAACACTTCTGATGTGCAAAATGACAAACAAGTGATCAATGTGTCATTAATTAAAATAACCTTTCTTATTAAATGTGTTCTATTGATTTATATAATTTACAGACTCAGCACGGTGCTACATACTTGCTGATGCTTTTACTGAATTCAGAAGTTGTAAAGAAAAACGTAAGGTTTTTTTACTGTTTGGGAAGCTGGTTTTGCAACTTTTCCCTCTATTTTTAGAACATGTTGCTGATGAGTTTACTTAAAAAGAAAACAGCAGATAGTTTTTGAAGGTTATTCATATAAACTATCTTACATGCCCCTGGTGCCTCTTCTCTCCCCCTTGCAATGGGCATTTCCTTTACCAGTAAAAGCTGATCAATACGACCTGCAACAAAGGATGATTCCTATTATCCAGTCTTAGATAAATGGTACTTTGACAAGTACATTTCCCACAGTATCTTTGCCAACTTGGTTAGATCTGCTTCGGGACAAATATACTTCCAGACATTTATAGGCTTAGATAATAAATTTAAAATACATTGCTTTTGGTTTGGGTTTTTCTTTTAGGTATCCTTAAAATGAGTTAAAGGGAACTAAGAGTGATAGTAAATATCTATGATATTTGTTATGTATTATCAAGACTAAAAATATAGAAACTTCAGTAATGAATGATGTTATATTAACAAGAAATAACAGTGAGAGGACAGATATCTGATACAGCTTAGGTCTATGTTTTTCTTGTAGTCTACATTTGTGATTCTCCATCTTCAAACACCAACACATTCCTGTATTTTAAACACCTGTCACAGTAAATATCATTTTCATAGTGAACTGTTAATATTTTCAGACATGAGTTTGCAGGTTGTTTTAATTTGGCTTGCTTTTAACTAAAAAAAAAAAAAAATAGTAGCATGATAAAACCAGATAGCAGAGCCATTTTCAATCAGATTTAAAGGAGGAATCCAAAACACACAATCTTTCCTTGACATCTAAGATTTTATAACCCTTTGAGGAGGAGGGGGGTGGTA
Source organism: Heliornis fulica (assembly GCA_013399135.1). NCBI lineage: Eukaryota > Metazoa > Chordata > Aves > Gruiformes > Heliornithidae > Heliornis > Heliornis fulica. Next base: position 107,698 of record VXBZ01007612.1, on the reverse strand, counting down.
TTTTTCATATGAGTGACAATACATTTCAGAAGCACAAAGTCTGCCCAGGCATGCTTCTTGTTATAAAGCCTTACAGCACAACTCTGATTTAGTAAAAAGAAAAACTCAGTTACTGTACAGACACCTCTAACAGGAATGAACATATCTAAACAAGTATTCTCCCAAATGAGTTTCTTCAGTCCTGTAGCTTTATACACAATTTCTGTATTCATCAGAAAAGCAAGTAGCACACAACAGCAAATGGATTTACAATAAAACACCAAGCCACAGCCTTTTCACATTTTGAAATAATGCAAAGAAAAAAGTACTTGACTTACGTGGTCCAAGCAGGTAACCAGCACTATTCAATGTCCAGCCTCTTTTTTCTTTTGCCTGAAAGAAAAAAAAAAAGTGTTATTGCACAAACTACATAGTGCTTTCTGAAGACAAAGCAAACAGCACCCAAATGGACGTTATCTTAGCAGAAAGCATCTTCTGAAAGCTTGAAATCAAGAAATATTGCAAATCTATATATATAAGCCAGAACATCAGAGCAAATATTAGTCATGAACTCCTGTCCCATTTAAGTCCATAGCTTCGCTATTGACATCTTTGGGATACGAAGATTTCACACCATGTAAGTGAAACTGCAAATCACACTTTGGAGGCAGAATTTTTAGTTTTGTGCTCCATGTTTCTGTTACCACCTTAGCAAACAACAGTGTTTTATTTCAGTAGCTGGGAATTACATGTCACCCTCTTGATAAAAGTAAGTCCACATGTACACCTCCTTTCCCAAGCTAGGCAGGGCATCCGTTAGGTTTTGGGCTATAACCTAGACCCTCCTTTTTTTTTCCATTTAGCCACGTAATTTGTTACAAGGGAGATAGAATTCAGAAGCCTCAAAATGTGAACCGAAAGCGCGTTTACCGCCCAAAGCGGAGTTGGAGTGCTGCGCCTTGTACGAGCCCTATACCTCGCTACAGCGTCCGTCACCGCAGTTACTTGCCAGGCGAGGCAAGGACCAAGGACCCAAGGGCTAGGACCTCCAAGAGTGAAATTCGTACTTACTGAGAAGACCAGTCCAAACGTTTCTGTCAGGGTGGCACAAAGGATTAAAGACAGAAACAGGAAACTAGCGCACCTCTGCATCTGGAAAGAAACCGCACTAGTGTCAATGCTCCGAGTTATCACCTCGCCTTTCCAGCGGCGGATTCCCCAGGGCAGGTGAGCATCTCTGCCGCGGGTGGGAAGCGGGGCTGAACCTTCTTCCCGTGGGGCGGGGCGGCCGCGGCTACGGGTCTGGCACCCACGTTCCCGCTGGGAGAGAGGCCGGAGGCGTGGGGAAGGGGGTTGGGTACCTTGAGCCGGGGCGCAGCAGCCTCCCTCTCACTCGCAGCGTTTCGCCCGGCGCTGGCGGCGGCGCGGCTGGTCCCAGGGCTGCAGACCCTCCGGCAGACGCTCACTGCATGCCCGCGGGCGCGCACCTACACGCCCGCCCCCCGCGCACCCTCCGCTCTTTATGGGCTGCAACGCGACCGCGCAGGAGGGGCGCCCCNCCGCGTGCCCTCCCGCGGTCATCTTCCCCTCGCCAACCCACCGCATTAGGAAGGGCACAAATGACAGCAATTCAATTAGAGGCATTTGGCAGCACGGCGCAGGCTGCGGGGAGATAACAGCCCGGGCAATTACCTCTGATTACGGCGGCCCCGGGCGGGCTGCCGAGCCGCGGAGCAGCTCTGCCCCGGCCAGCCCGGCCTGCGCCCCTCACCGCCGCGTCTTCACAGAGCTCGGCTGGCGGCGCATGGTGTGTACAGGTCGCTCCCCGAGGGCCGGCCACGGGAGCGGAGCTGGGTACTGAGGGCTGCGCGCATCCCTCCCCCCCAGCCACGCGTGATCGTGGAGCTCCCTCTAGCCCAGAGCCCTGGCCATCCCCGCCCCCGTTGTACTTGCTGCTGTGTGCCTGAGGTAGCCCTTACCTTGGCTTGGGTTTTTCCGTTGTAGGTGAAAGGCCGGTGATGTAGCACACACACCACACCACACACCCCTATCCCCCACCCCGGGGATTACGCCAGCGCCGGCTCGTTAATTGATACCCAGTGAAGTGCCACGAGTTTGATTAACTTAGCTGTGACTAGAGCTGGCAATGGGACGCACACAACTAAATTATAAGGCAGGGATTCCAGTGTTAGTTCCCTTTTTCCTTTTCCTGACAAATTGTATTTTCTCTGCAGCAGATGAGTTTATTCACTGCAAGCCTCTCAAATTCAGATTGTGGTAAGAAAGGTGTCAGAGATGTTGCACAGAACGCCTTATACTTATACTTCCACTTCCTTTTTCTGGAGCTGCTCACAATTCCCTGCAAACTTCTACGCAACATGCATGTGAGCTTTAATGCGGAGCTGAGACAGATATCAAACAAGGCACTAAACCTATCCTTCACCAATCCAAAAATGAACCCTTGTTTTACTTCAGTGTAGTACTATGGTCATAATCCAGGCTAGAAGTAGAAGGTGTGTCTTGTAGATCTTCTGTCTCCTACCCTCCTTGGTCAGGAACAAGAGAGTGCTTGGAAAAAAAAATCTTCCTCATACACTTCTTAAATGCTAACGTGCATAAATGGGAAGCTCAGCTTTGCCAAGTTCATTTAATCACTTTTTATCTTTTGCTGAGTATGTTCTGTCAGCCACTGCATAATTCTCATAATTCAGACTAGACAGATCTGCAAAATAGCAATACAATTTTTGCAAAATTTTGTTTACTTTTACCTTATCAAAAATGCACTTCTGGCTGAAATTTCCTCACTTTCAGCTGTTAACTCCCAGAAAGTAATTTCTGAAACTCAGGATTTCTCCATGGCAAAATCTGTCAGAGAGAAGAAGTTAAATAAAGAGATGTCAAAGTTTGCATTTAAGCATATTTCAAATACAAGCTAAATGTGTTATCTTTGGCTACAGTTTCTTCTTCATGATCCTGTAAAAAGTATTTGAAATAATATATTTTAACCTGTAATTTTTATTCAGACTTTTCATCACAATACTTAGAGCTTCCTGTTGAATTACAGAATAAAATGTTCTCTTCATCTCCACTGGAGCCCAATGCAAAAGAAAGCCTCTTTGTATACTCAAAGACTTAATCCATCACTTGCCTATCATATTTTTTGTCTAAATCTATCTTTAGGTTAGCGTCAATTAAATAATTTTATCCATCATTCCTTCAATTGATGTTCTTATTCCCGCAATTTTCATTGTCAAGAATGCTATTAGTCTTTTTTTTTTTTCTTTTATTCCATAGGAATTTTAAATCTCCCTGCTCAGACAGAAATAGAATTAGTCTGAACCCTGCCTCTTCTAGCTGAGCTGGAAAAATGTCTATTTTGTGGAACATGTGTCAACATAGTTTATTTTCTTATTGAGGTGACCCTTCAACATACTGATTCCTCCATTGAGTTATTTGTTGTTTGCTTAATTGTAAAGGATCGATGCAGTTTGCAGTGTTAGGTTATCCCTAGTGCTTACCAGAGCTTCATCGTCCAACAACCACAATGAAGTTCATCTAAACTTAAGTCAATAGAACAACAAGCACTGACAACAGAACTGTCTCTAATGTCTCTAAATGGATGCATCAGAGATGCGGGTATCACTGGCTGTCCCACACTACACCAAGTACTCTCTTATAATTGTAACTGTAATTCATAACAATGAAATGAAAACACAGAGGAGAATGCTCTTTCCAGAGAGAAAAAGCAAAAAGTTTGAATTTTAAAAGAAATTATAATATGGATTAAACAAATTATTTTATTGAAACATTTGGTTTGGTAAAAAAAACGGTGTGGGGTATTTTCCATGAGGGATTTAATTAACTGGTTAATCCAAAGGATTCTACTGTGTATTTATTGGTAAAGATGTCCCTTATATGCACTTGATGAGGTAGGATGACATGATTTATTTTTAATTAACAAAAAGCCCATCAAGAATTGCTATTTTGCATATTATTCAGGGAAAAAAAATTAAATAAAAATTGATTTTGCAGTGGATTTTGGAAGGGTTTGGAGTTGCAGAGGCTCCATCTCTCTCAAGCTTAGTGAGAGATAATGAATGAAGGAGGAAAAAAGTATGTCTGCTGTTTCTGTGTTGAAGTAGTAGAGCCAGCTTGGGTTTAATGTTAAAATAAAATATTAAAACCCACCGCATTCATAGAGTGATGCCCATCTACATGACAAATTAGTAAGGTTTATTTTTTTCCCCTGCTTCCCAGGTAACATCAAACATGAGCATATTGTTTAAGATCAACCTCAAGTACATCCACAAAATCTCTGATACTATATAAGCAATGGCAGTGAATTCTAGGCTTAGGAGATGAGCTACCAGAAAAAAAAAATAATCATCTGACATTCTACACTGATATTAGAGAAAGTAAATACTTTGTTGGGGGTGTGTCATCACCTAGCTAAACAGAAAAGACTCCTTGCAGAAGTTTGGAGATGCCTATCTTTGAGTCTAATTCAACATTCAACAGGGGATCACCAGCACCCAGTGACACCAGTAACTTGTCTTACTGCTTTTTTCTGCCTTGGAAACAGATTTTTTTGAAATCAGTGTTTTAACCTTGAGTACAGGGATTTACCATAACTGAGCACAGAAACCACAAATGCGAGGCTTTTTGTGGCTGAAGCTAATTCTGACCAGGAAAGGCACGGATTTCCTTCCAGTAGCATCTGGCCACTGGCAGAGCTGAGTTTCCAGAGGCAACGAGGCATTCCGGTTGCCAACAAGGCTGTGGGTCGCTTCACTCAGCTAAAGATTTAATGCTATTTTAGTGGCAAATGCTGACCCTGCCACAGACCTGAAGCTTTTGTGACAGTTCAACAGCAATACCCCACCCTTCAACAGCTGCATCTCAGCTGCTCAATTGTTAACCCAAGCAGGGATAGGTTGAAGAAGACACTACCTGCATTCATCTGAAGGAGACATAATACTTCAAAACACAGCTATCATTTTGAAAATAGTTTGCTTTTTAAGTCCTCAAGAAACTTCTTGATTATCCCACACCTCCACAAGTATAGAACTCATTTCTTCTTTAGTGGATGTAGAACAGAGAATATGGTTTGAGGTTTTATTGGGGTTTCTTTTTGTTTGCTTGTCATGGGGTTTTGGTTGGGGTTGTTGGGGGTTTTTTTAAGTAGTAAGAAGAGAAGGGTCATTTTGTTCATCCTTCCAAAGTCTTTGATATTGTTTTCTTCCCATTTTCCCATTTTGTAAACTCTGTAAAATGTAGGCAATTTTCGCCAAGCGAATATTTTGCCCATTTTACCACCTGCAGCTCAGTGTCAAATAGAACTAAATATTATAGATATTTGCTGAATGAAAGGTCATTTTCTATTCTGAATTATACTCATATCAACTAATAATTTCCTGTTATAACATCAGTCAGTGTGCTACCCAAATTATTATTCACATAACATATCATTGCAGCAAAACCACGTTAGATCACCTTATAACTTATTAAAATTATTATTTTGCTTTAGGAAGCACATTGATTTTACAGTAATTTTGTATTAACAAAAAAAAAAAGAAACAGAATAAAAGCATCAACCCCCCCAAAAAAGTTAATGACTATACACATCAATAGCATTTTAAAAAAATTGTTAGAAAAACACCACTTAGTCTTGAATCCTGCTCCATAAAACTTATAGGAGAGTAATGTATTAATTTGGTTAAAATTAGCCAGTAGGTTAGGTTCAAATCTACAAAGGACAGGTTGTTAGCCAGTACAATCACATCACCTCCACTCAGGCAGAACAAGGAATAGCTGAACTATTATTTGAGACTTAGCAAGAAGTGCCTCATGACACTGACCTCTAAGGACTACAAGACAAAGAGTTTCCACAGCCAACAGCCAGAACCTTGGAACATGAGTGGACTTTGATGACCCATGGGAACAGGCAAGCACTTCTCTCTCCCTTGTATGTGCCAACCACCAACAGACATGCAGCTTTGGCCACTCATAAAGCCAGAGAGCAAGGCTCACAAGGAGAAACAGCACCCACACCACACACGGCAATCTGTAAAAGGAAGTGGCAAGTGCTAGCAGAAGGTTTTTCTGCTGAGAGGCACCCATCTGTCAGCCTGTGACCCGAGATACAGAATGTCACAGGGAGACTGCCACAACCTGTTAAGAGCTCAGACTACTCTCCCCGGCTTCTTTTCCATGTAAGCAGCAATGACACAGCCAAGCAAAAATCTGGACAAGATGATTAATCAGAATTTCAGAGCCCTGAGGGACAGGTGCTCAAGTGATCTCTGTCCTGCAGGCAGAGGTCTGCACATCATGCAGATCAATACCTGGCTTCAACAACAGGGCTGTGGTTCATGCACCATTCTTTGACAAATACAGTCTCAAAAAGAGGGAGAGATGGGATCCACCTATCTAGAAAAGGCAAACAAATCTTTGCAAGCAGATTGGCTAAGTGAATCATGCTTTAAAGTCATGATCTTGGATTGTGTCGAAAACTGTGACAATTGCATATTCCTGAGCAGTAAGTTGCACCTACCAGGGTAGTGAGAGAGAGCTCCTCAACCTTTTCCAAGTGCTTAAACACTAAGACCAACTATCTAAAGTGCCCAAATACCATTGCTACATAACCTGAGCTATTAAACACTTAAAATATTATTTCTAAATTACAGTAAGTGAGTTACCAACTGATGCTTGCTGGACCTATAGGAAAATAGCTCAGTGCTTTCATGGCTTTTATTTTTAACAGGACACTCTGCCAGTTGGTTCATTAACCATAACACGCAGTGCAACTTGTGTTTGTTGCCTCTCATCCTACTGTTATGCACATCCTAAAGGAAAACATAAAGCTATAACTTTGAACGGAAGCAAAATGAAAAGATTCCCCAATGATCACTAAACAGTCCTGGCAAAACAGAAGTAAACTGAGGCAGAATAAAATTTTGAGAATAAAATTTCATGGAAATGTGCATGTCTGTGTAGGAGGGGGTTACTTCCCACCAAACACCCACTTCAGTTCCTTAGCAGTGCCCCTCTGCCCTTAAGCTTCCTTATTACAGAAAAGAAAAATGAGGTGTTGTAATCACACATCCACAGAGCCCAAGGAGAAGCTTGAGAACGAAGAACTAAGAGGGATACAGAGTGTGGGATTCACCAACTTAGCTCTAGGAACTTACATGTGAGTAAGATATCAAGCTCCCATGGCAGTTGGTAGAGAGGGAACTGATTAGGTTAAGAATGACTCCACTTAAGCTAGTTTAAGTGCCTACATGTGCTGAGTTGACTAGCACACTACATACCAACGCCTCATTTGGCCCACTGACCATTGACTGCTGTTCAAGCTTTGACCTGTAGGTGTATTACACATAAATCAATGGCAAATAGTTCCATCCATGACGACAATCTCAAACAATAAAAAGTTAGAAAGTGATGAACAGTTGTTATACATGTCTAACAGAGAGTAGAAGGTAGAACTGGCTTCATCTGCACAAAAAAAAAAATGTCTAGGTTAGTATTAAGAAAAAATTTCTAACTATATAGTTAGAGAAAGAATGTAATAAGAAACGTAACCATAGAGGATTTATGTGGATGCTTCTCTAGAGAACAGGTTCAGTGACCGCATCAGGAATAATGCAGATACACTTAATATTCCAGAAGTGTAGCCCTTCAACTACGTGATCTCTCCATTCTAACCACGTCTCTCTCTGTGTCAACAGAGAGCACAGAATGTTTCTCAGAATTTTTCAGACCTATTTATGCTATGACATAACCTGGATTTTCTACTGTTGTGATGGAATGCACATTTCAACTTCATCATATACTCTCCCAGCACATTGAACATCTTTACTACCCAGATTCCCTCATCTGCTGTCATCTTACATTTTCTTATCTCCCTCATTAGTTCTTCTGTCATTCTTCTGCTTTGCTGTAGGATCATTACTGCTTTTCATGGTCTCTATCCCTGTCTTGCATTATTTCCACTCTTTTCAGTCCGTTTTCTTAAAAAATAGAGCTTATGGCATTACTCTGCTGTCCTTACTGTTGTCCTTTTCTCATACGCAATTTTGAAAAAAGAAAAGCTTAAAATGAAACATGCCGTCAATCATAAGGCATAAGCTGTAGCAAACCAGGCTTCATAACTTCAGTGATTGCTGAATTACTGAATTTATTTTTATTTTCATAGACTTATAGAGTAATGAAATTGGAAAAATCCTCTAAAGGTCATCTACTCCAGCCTCCTGCTGATAGTATGTCCAACTCAATGAGGTTCCTCAGGGCTTTAACCGGTTGCAATCCGAGTAGCTCCAAAGGTGGAGATATTTCTCCACCTCTGTGGGGCCCTTCTCCAGTGTTTGACTATCTTTGAGGTAAATTATTTTCCTCTTTGTATCTGGTTGGAATTTCCTGTGCTGCAACTTGTGTTTGTTGTGTTTTATCCTGGTATTGTGCATATTCTCAGCTGTGTGCAGCGGAGGAAAGTTTCATTGCTGCTAGCACGTTGTGTGACCCAGAGTTTGCATGAAAGAGCACATAGCCTCCATTAAACTCCTGTCCTCCTCTGATAAATACTTCTTAAATTACCACAATTTTCATATAATCACGTGGCAAAACCAATAACCAATGTTTGTTGTTTGTTGGGGGTTTTTTTGTCTGGAACCTGAATCTGAATGACAAAAAGAGAAGTCCTTTGATTTAACTCTTGAGTGCTTTGGCTTATGTCGTTTGAATGTTAGCAACTATCCTTATCCCTTACATTTCCAACAACCATGGCTATGCTGTGTATGACTGCACATAAGCAGTCCTTTAGTAAAAACAGCAACTGTACTTTCCATTTTGGGGTAGTGACACTTGGATCAAATTTTTTTCCAAACGATTTTTCAGAATGTGGTGGTCTGTCATCATGTCCATCATTTTGCCTTACACCTTATCATCATGCAATGAAAAATAGACCCTCTTAGCTGCAGAATATGATCTATATATTTAGTTGAAAAGATTTTTTGAAGGGTTTTTTCCCCGTCACAAGGGAAAAATTAGGAAGATTACCAAAAGCAAGACACTATTAAGAGCTATCTGCTTACGGAAGCTGGTCATGGTTTACCAGAAAACTCAATGATTCAAACACAGCTCAGTTATCCATATTAGCATCTTAAATTTTGTAATTTAATTTTAGTTTGCTTATCTTTACTAATAAAATCAGATAAAGTATAGTGATGTCTGCTAGGTAAGGTATAGGAAATGCCTGCTAATTATATATTTAATGGGAAGAAATTATATTCATAGCTCTTTCCTGATGTAAATTTTCTCTCACTGGAATCCATCCATCCTTCACTTTAACACAGAATATTTGCAACACTAATCCACCTAATTGTTTAAGACAGAAAAGACTTCCCATGTATTAATTTCTTCTGAGAAACACTGTTTGCTTACCAATACATTCTTGCTTCAGCATGAGAAGATTCTACCAAGAAAAACCCAAAGAAAGACACAAGTTTTTTTAAGGGGTGTTTTTAATGAAAGCAACCCCATTTCCCTCTCTGGGAAGGGTGGTTACTGCTGTCGCTTACAAAATGCAGTCAGATCCAGTCACATATACCGTGAATATATACAGATATATTCACTTCAGCCTTTAACATTATCAGCCAAGTTATCAAACCAACCAAGAGTATGGGTAATTCAGGGGCACATGAGAAACAGAAGGAAGTGTCCTTTCTTGAGAGCTTTAAATAGTTGATTTTGCAAGTGAATATACATGTTTCTAGACACGGGTCTACATTTTTAAGATCTATTCTGACACACTTAAATATGGATATTTTCTCATGCTTGTAAAAATGATAGGTAACATATACAATGCAATCACTAATGTTATGGGGTTTTATAATCTATTTGTAAGAAAGATCTTCAGTGTTTAAGTTCTAGAAAACTTGTATTAGGTCTATAGATCAGCCCTCGATTAATTTAATATGTTCGTATGAGCTTAAGTATGTTCTCCTCTACCTTCTTTCGACCTCCGCTTGTACTTTTTAGCTGGTACCTCATTCTTCTAAGGAGCACACAGTATTGAGGGTCTATCTTTCTATTAGTAGTACAGGCAGGCAGATCACAATAGTCCACTTTCTGTTATGCAATTCAGGAAAAATCATGCTCTTTATTCTTTGGCTTACAGGTTCTCACAAGTTGTTGGTTTGGTTTTGGTTTTGTTATTTGTTGTTTTGTTTTTTTTTTTTCCTAGTTTTCGTTATTATCTCAAGAAATAGAAGCAAAAGAGGTCTTCTAGTTGCTTCCAGACATAAAAACAGAGTATTAGATGTCAACTCTCTGGTATGAAATAAAAGGTTTCCAGGAATCTACTTGTTCCTGCTTTCTGGTGTGAAAGAGATGAAAAAAATCAAGTCTAATCTTAGATTTCTTTCATCAGAAAGAAATTAGAGAAAGAAGTAAACCAGCCTTCTAAGCATAGATCCTTGGACTTTATTGTACCTGCAGGGTTAAAGGCTTCCTATGGGAATAAAAGACTCAAACTACATGTACATAGAGGAAGTACTTATGCCCGGCTTTGGATCATGGACATTTACAACAGTTGGTTAAACTTAATGTTATGGGGAAATCCCAAGGGCTTTTATAAAGACCATGTCAGTAATGGATTTATGGCAGTACATTCCCTACATTTTCCTATTGAAATTGGATGAAAATAAAGAAATGCTTCCTTCTTAGGCCATAGAAAAGAGTTGATATTACATGTATTATGAAAAACCTCACAGTGCCCTTTTATCTTCTTCATGTCATGGCTTATTCTCTTTAAGATCACAATTTGTAGGTTGACACATTGTGCACCTCTTGCCATATGGCCCCCTATTTCTCTAGACTCTTGTTTTTCACTCCAGTTTTCAAACTTTTCTTTTGATTGTTATAGTCAGATATGAGGCAACTTCTGTAAATACTTGAGTTTCATTAAGTAGGAAAAAAGCTGAGATGAATGTCTTCTCATATTAAGATTTTCTTGATATATTGCTCAAAAAACTGTCCCTGTTGGTTGTTTGGGGATTTTTTTGTGTGTGTTCTTAAATCCTCCAAACCAAATTTAGAAAAGCATTGATTATGGTTATGAAACTGATTATTATTTTTTTTATATGAAGGAAATCAACAAAAAAAAATTTTAACTCTAATAGCCTCAAAAGTTTGTAAAGGTAACTAAATGGATTATGTTACATAGACTTTCTGCTAGATTTTCTCTCCTGGGTCTCCACTTAGTAGGCAAGGAGAAAAGGCCCTTGATGAAAAAGAGGGTGTTCAGACAGAGTTATGAAGGACCACTATTCTAGCAAATCTTGTGTATTACTTATTGGAAAGCATGACTTCTTTGACCTTTTAGCCTCAGTGTTTATCTTCAATAGACAGTACAGTTCACTGTCGTTCTTTAAAGGTTGGGTTTTTTTCCCAGATATATAACCCTCCATGACCCAGTCTTAAGAGGATGGGTTTGAAATTATTTCAATAATAAAACCAGAAGAAATCCTGCTTTGTCAAGGAATGTAAACAACTTCTGGAATGTATCACACCAACTCGCAAATTCAGACATCAAAAGCCTATTAGTCCTTGCTGTTGAAAACTTTGTTGTGTATATAGAAGGGGTTGCCTCCTGGTTATATTCCCAAATATAAATGAATTTCTGTAATCGTTCCTGTAGGAGTACAATGCACTCTTTGTCTTATTTTAATAGAACCTTACCACAAGCAAGCCTGGCTTGTTAATTCATATCTTCACCTGTCCTTCAATCTTTATCTCTGCTTTGTAAATTGATTTTTTGGGGGTATATTTCAAAATCTGTTTTGTCATGTAAGAGACTATTTTTAAAACTTACTTTACAGTACAGCATGCAAAATACAAGATCAGTGTATTAAGTTTACCTACCTTCCTTTCTTCCTTTCCTTCCCCTTTTCTTTTCTCCTTCTTTTCCTCTTCTTCTTTTCCTGTCTTCACAGCAGTTCAATTATTACTGAAAATTTACAGACTCACTTTCCCTAAATAATCAAATAAAGCAAATTAAATAAACCAGAAAAAAGCAGAAATAAGTCTGGCAGACAGCTAGCTTACTAGCTTTCTTGCATAATTGAATAATATTTATCAAATAAGCTTTGTATGTACTAAAAAAATCAAGAAACATACAGACTGTTAAAATACTTAGGCTTGTTTTCCATTCAATATTTATCATCTTGAAAAGGTAAAATGGTGTGCATTAGCACTTCAAGAACAAAACAATAATTTCATAAACATTTCTGTAACAAACTCTTGTTAACTCTAGATTTTGCTAGCATGGTAAAAATTAGGAATAATCGTGCTTATTCTGTTTCCAGTTTATTTTTATCTGTATGTCCTGGCATCATTAAGATGCCTTTGTGAAAAGAGATGATATCAGTAGCTACAGAATCTGACACGACCCACATGTTACAATTTCACAAGTAAACGCGATAGCATGGGAGGCCAAAAGGACTGTCTCCACTACTGGGTAAAGGTCCATAAACACAGCCATAAAAATAGAGCCTTGCTTTCCCATCTGCTACTTGCTAACCAAAACATCTTACTCTAAGCCTTGAACATCAGTAAATACAGACCCTGGGGAAGGTTAAAAGGAAGCATTTCATAATCAAGATACTAATACAATACTGAAAAACTACATGTTTTGACAGATGTCTCAGAGAATGATATTCTGGGGGAAAGAAGAGTGATTTCCCAAAAGGACATTTTAAATTAATGAAGATTTTAAAGATTGTGTGTTATATTTTGAATTAGGAACAAAAGGTATCTGAGCAAGGGTGGATTTGGGAGTGGGCGGAAAGGAAAATGTTGTCTTTTTACTTGTACACATTTCAGGCAAAAGAAAAATATGAAAAATAAATAAGGGTAGGATTTATTTAATCTACATACTTTCAGGTAACTTTATAGGAGTCAGTTATTTTAGGACTGTTATGATTAAGAGGCCTCTTCAACACAGGTGTTGGAACTTAAGAATGCAGGTACATCTAACTGTACATAACTGTGTACGTTGAGATAGGTCACTTTGTGGACCTTTCCATCGATGAGCTGTCTTTCAACTATAATGGCAGATTGAACATCCAGCTCTTGTGTAAACACAGAGGACATGGGAAGTTAGTTATTTACCAAGTTGTCAAAATTGTATCTTGCAAATGCCAAATCTAGTTGATTGATGGATAATGAGAACGTGATTCTTGTTTATAAGGGGAAGGCTTTTCTGCTCCATCAGCTTTCAGTTCTCTAATCTGACTTGTTTTCACCTTTATAGGTATACTGGTTTTGGCTGGGACAGATGCAATTTTCTTCATAGTAGCTCATATATGATAACACACCAAAGTTTTGACTGTAGCTGAGCAGTGTTTGCACCATATCAAGGCTGCCTCTATTTCTCCTGTTGTCCTATAGGGGTGCACAAGAAGTTGGATGAGGTCACAGCTGGGACAGCTGTCCTCAACTTCAATATATGTTCAATATATTTCAATATTCTTAATATCCAACTAGTGTGGTAAACTGTCTGCATCTGAACTTGTGAATGTAGTTCTCTTTCAAAAATTTCTGCTGATAGTTAATGTTCTGGTCCTGTATATTACCCTATGGTAATATCCTTACCTTTGTAAGCAGAGTTAGTAGAACAGTCAACTCCTATGGGAAGCAGGCATTTATTCTCCCGGATAGATTCAAGAGGTGAAACTGGACTTCAACTGAATGAGGAGAAAGACAATGGGTGAAAGATGATGAAATAAGAAATCTGAAAAGGATAATTTCACAATTTAGCTTAGAATTTTGAAGTTTTATCTATTAGCATTAAAGCAATATCTAGAGTCCCACTATCAAATAGCCAGCAAGGACCTGCTGAAATCCTTGGTATTTCACAGGCTAAACTTGGAGCACAAGTGGTTGGAAGTTTTCATTGTACAGTGCAGGAAAACAATGTAGGGCCTTTTGCTGCCTTACTTAGTGGCAGACATCGCCTGAATGAATTGGAGAACTTTCTTTGACCTTGCTGCGAGGTAAAAATGAGATGCATTCTTTTCGTTTGCTCCCCTCCAGATAAACTGTGATGCTTCAATGTTGCATTATGTCACTCCAGGTTTTCACTAGGAAAAAATGAACACTTCAGATGAGGAACAGAATGGCAGAGTGATCACGTTCCCATCTGCTAAATGGCACTCGTGTTTCTGATTTGTAACAACAAGTGGTCATTTTTTCCTTATTTTACTCACCTTGCAAGTTAAAACTGCAACAGCAAGTAATACCTTTGCAAAATAATGCTGAAGAGCGTTCCTGCTGTTTTAATCTCACCTAATGATGAAATAATTTTAATTAAATTAAATCCTCTTTCATTGAATTGTTTCCATTTTCAGTGTTTCAAATTTCAAACTTTTTCACTTGTAACCCAGGTATGAGAAAGTCAGCTGATGGAGAAAAAAAACAATAATGCTTGAAGATTCATTAACTACATAAACCAGCACAACTTGCCACAAATTATAGCTAGCTTCCTTTATTCAAAAGTCCTATAAATACTCTGTGTAATACTAGTAATTACTGCAGGTTTTGAAGACTAAGAAAACCTACCCTCTGAAGTGGCAAGGCTGCTTTTTTTCTTTCTGTTCTGAACCTCAGGTATTAGAGGTAGGTAGATAATTTTCTTTTCCATGATTTCTGTCACCACAGAGATCTTGCTCTTGGTCTCAGAAATTGTTACCATATCTTTAAAGAGACTCACATTTTTCTGTCAGATATCACTGCATGGCCGACAGTTTGAAAATTACATTTATAGTTTACATAAATTAAATTTACCCATTTTGTGACTATTTATGGCTAGCTTGCTTATTCTATTTGCATTTTATTCCTGCATTAACTCCTATTTGAAGAATGTATGTGATATTTAGGGAAATTTTAATGCTTTGAAAACTATTTCAATATTTAGAGGTGTCTGGAATAATTTTTATTAGAACTCTGTAAAATAGGACTTTAAAATGCAATTGGTGTCAACCATCAAGCCTCTTGAGTCATTCTGAGCTGTTAAGAAGCAGACTTATCATTTCTCAAGACAACATTTTTAAACAGAGTACTAATTCATAGATTATTCAGAAAACATTAAATAGCAAAATAGTCCTTTCATCGGCAAAATAATTCCACTGTAAGCAATGTGAATTACATTTGTTTGTGTGCACTTCCATGTGTTAATATCATTCTGTTTTCTAGATACTGTTTTATTGCTCAGTTTGGTACCTTGTATGTTCTCCATATTGAGTTTTGCTGAATTACTTCTCACCCTTCACCTTGTTCTTTCTCTTCTCTTTGCTCTGAACTTTTCTACTCTCAACTCACCCCTCCAACCAGCCAACAAAACTGTTCATAAAGCTGGAGGGAACCTGGCTTAAGACCGTATTCACATTAGTTGGTGGTGGGGGAGGGTCTGGCAGTATTTTCCCAGTCATACACAAGTTCTTTTTAAATAGCTATTACCCTTAAACCCAATGCAATATGTGGAGGTGTCAACAATGAAACTTCCTTATTAAGCAATATTTTATTATTTTTTGAATTAAAAGAAACCCAAACCAAATAATAAAAAAGCCCTAAATTTAGGATTCCAGCTGCATTTGGATACCATAATATATTCTTCGATTATCTGAAAATTATAATTAGTCTCTTCTGTGTCCATTTACCTGTAATATCAAATCTACATAAATTTGGGACACTTCTTATTTCTGGTTCTATTTTTTTTTTTTTTTGATCAAACCAAAACCACCTGGAGTACTGCATCCAACTCTGGAGCCTTCAACACAAGAATGACATAGACCTCTTGGAGAGGGTCCAGAGGAGGTACACAAGTATGATCATAGCGCTGGAGCACCCTTCCTATGAAGACAGGCTGAGAGAGTTAGGCTTGCTCAGCCTGGAGAACAGAAGGCTCATGGGAGACCTTACAGCAGCTTCTAGTACCTGCAGGGGCTACAGGAAAGCTGGGGAGGAGCTGTGTGCAAGGACATGTAGCAGTAGGATGAGGGGCAGTGGTTTTAAACTAGGGGAGGGCAGGGCAGGTTCTAATTAGACATTAGAAAGTTCTTCACTCTGAGGGGGGTAAGACAAGGGCACGGGTTTCCCAGAGAGGTGGTGGAGGCCCCATCCCTGGAGACAAGGTCAGGCTTGATGGGACTCTGAGCAACTTGATCTAGTTAAATGTGTCCCTGCTCACTGGACTAGATGGCCTTTAAGGGTTCCTTCCAACCCAATACATTCTGTGACCCCATGAAACGTATTTTCATATGATAAAAAGGAGAAATAAGTTCTGTGTTTCTTGTGCAGCTTAGAGTATGAGTTGTTTTTTTCTAGATACCTTTAGCCTTATTTTGGCTGTACACCTTCACAAGATTTCTTCTGCATTGCTACCACCTAATGGTCATAATATCCTGCCTTAACTTTAATGGCAGCAATTTTATCTCGCTCAGGTACAGCTTTCAGACAGAAATCATACAATAGCTTTTGTCTTTTTATCAAAAAATAAAATAGTAGTAAAATACTGAAATTACTGCCAGACTTTAATCACATTTTTTTTTATTTGCATGGTAAAGTCTTTTTTCTCCAGTGTTCCTAAATTTTTAATGATAAAGAGGGTTATGATTAATTTGCAGATAGAATAACCTCTTTCTAAATGCACACTACTCAATAAATGAACAAGCTGCTTACAGTAATTAAAGTAATGTCATCCTGTGCTCAAATTGCTTGTGCTAATAAAGCTAATTGGCAACAGCAAGCATTAACTGTGATTAGTCATATGCATCTAATGTCATCACCAGTGACTATAATTTTCTACACAGAGGGTATTTCACATCTGTTTTAAATCACTTGTCTGTTGTCTGCATTGGTGTTCTTTCCTATATTATTGTAGCAAAGATTCTTTTACTACAATAGATCACAAAAGTTGATTTTCTTTTCCAAAGAACTGCACATTACGGAAGATACGAGGCATTTCCAAGTCACTTCTTCTGAAGTAAGTGTTTGATTTCAGCTAAGTTAATAAATCTGCATTTTCCTTCCTTTGCACATAGTTTGATATCCCCTTCCACAGGACGTAGATTATTTGCAACAGAGCATTCGTCTAATCAATTTAGACCACACACTATTTCACAGATAAAATGATGAGTCACAAGATCCATTTTGTATTCATTTTGGAAATTTGCAAGAAATAATTATTAGGAAGCCAAACTTTCCAATCTTTTACACCATTTTTTATAGACAATTCTTAGCTGAAAGTAGAACAATAATTATTTGCTGTGTCAATCCAAAAGAGCAGACATTAAATTATCAAGAATCAGGTGGCTGAAAATGCATCTTCAGAGACCAAAATTTACCACTTACTTTTTCTGCAGAAGTCTTTTTTTTTTCTTATTTAAAGATGTCCTTCTCCTTTCAGCTTTCTAACAGCTAACCAATAATTTATATAAGTGTTTTCCATGTTCCATTTACCAGACCTCTCTAATTCACACAGATTTCTACGTTCTCTGTCCAAATGGGTACCTTTTTCTAAAAACACAAAGGTGTTCTCAAATTCTCCAGCTGAGGGTTTTTAACCAGAGATGGATGGAGTAACTATTTCCTGTATTGCTCTCTTTGCTACACTTCTTACTCTGCTTTTATCCAGCTGCTGGGAATTACTGATTTACATTCACAGCTGTGTTTGGCCTTATGCCTCACAGTTTCACTGACTGCATAAAAACAGAGAGCTATCACAGAATCATAGAACCATAGAATTTTTAAGGCTGGAAATGACCCTTAAGATCATCCAGTCCAACCATTAACCTACCACCACCAAGTCTACCCTTAGACCATGTCCTCAAGCACTACATCTACCCGTCTTTTAAACACCTCCAGGGATGGGGACTCAACCACCTCCCTGGGTAGACCGTTCCAGTGCTTGATGACTCTCTCAGTAAAGAAGTTCTTCCTAATATCCAACCTAAATTTTCCCTGGCGCAGCTTGAGGCCATTTCCTCTAGTTCTGTCACCTGTTACTGGGCAGAAGAGACCAACCCCCACCTCACTGCAACCTCCTTTCAGGTAGTTGTAGAGAGCAATAAGGTCTCCCCTCAGTCTCCTCTTTTCCAAACTAAACAACCCCAGCTCCCTCAGCTGCTCCTCGTAGGGCCTGTTCTCCAGACCCTTCACCATCCTCG
>VXBZ01007612.1:25404-88791 GCA_013399135.1 Heliornis fulica | reverse complement strand
TTTGCTAGTTTCCAGTCGTCTGGGACCTCCCCAGTTGACCAGGACTGCTGGTAGATGATGGAGAGTGGCTTGGCAAGCTCCTCTGCCAGCTCCCGCAGTATCCTCGGGTGGATCCCATCTGGCCCCAAATCATACAATCTCAGGACCAGTAAAGACAAACAAACTGATCTCAACTTACAGAGAGATATGCATGGGTAGAAATAAAAGGAACGTCTCCTCTTAGAACAGCCCTGGTAATGCCTTTGTGTTTGACAGCAATTTAGCTGGCTTTTTCCACTTCAGATTTCAGGTATATGCCCATTACTAAAAAAGTTACCTAGTTGCTTGCAATTTTTTTAAAAATCCCATTTCAGAGTCTGATCAGGTCATGGATTGTGTTCATCGTTCTTCATGTTCTAAGATTTAAGTTGCAGAACTACTCAAAAATCCTCATCATTTTGGAATTCACCATGCCATTACTCATATGAATTATATGCATCACTATGACACACCTCTGTGGTTAATGTGACATTACTGTCAGTACTCTCACTCTTTCATAGTTTCACAAAATAACTGTAATAAAAGATATAAAGAGCCTGATCCTTACCCATAGCCAAGCATCGAATTCTTAATTGGATTCAATTTCTTGGATTGTTTTACCTATATAGACTGCAAATAGTTTTGTTGTCTGGTTTTGGGTCTTTTTTTTTTTTATTGAGATCCACTGAAAATCAAAGATTCAAATCTGAAATCACATCTAGAACCGCAGGTATTATTTTTCCTTTTATCAGCTCATAAGACAAACTTCATGATATCTTGTTTAAAAGCAACTCATTTGCAAGCTGAGAGGATAGCTATCATATTGGCTCACTTTTACATATGCCTCTGGATTCCAGAAAATGTTCTTCAAATTTTAGATGGCTTAGTTGGCAAAATCTTCCCATTTCTGAGAAGCCAAAATGGTCCAAACAGACTCTGGAGATTTTTAGTTTTATAACTTTATGAGTACCCAACTCCTTTGTAACAGAATCAGTACTTGTGTTTACAAGAAATCCTGTTCACCTGGGCACACAGAATCAGTAACTGATCTCTGTGAAAGCTCTGAGAAAAGCCCAAGTTTTTACCTGCATTTACCCAAGAGTACTAGGAGTTTGCTTTTAGAGCTCATCATCACCACCACAAACCAGTTCATCCTTTCTATTGAATATGGTGAACTTAAGATATTTAGAAGCCTTGCCCAGGGAGCAGTTAGGACTCCAAGTCTTGTGGATGACTCAACACTGAAGCTTTGCAAGAATGTGTTACAACTGAAGCCTCCAGGACCCAGGTTTAAATGCTCTTTCTTTTCAGTTACAAAAGTATAAAGTCACTACATGGTCAGTGTCACCAACAGATGGACCATTTCCTGACATAAGGTTCAAAGAAAATCTTTCTGAAGCGAGATAAAGAGATTTGGCATGATGAAATATGATGCAACCACAAAAAAAACGATATTAAGGCCTCATGACCTGATTATGAAGAGAAAGTATTTAGCTTGTAACCAAAGGAGAGGCAGCAATGAAAGGAAAAACTAAGTTTTTCACATCTGTATTCAGGGATTTTGGGTGGACACTACGAAGCAGTTAGTAAAATGCTACTTAGATTTGCAGAATGGTCTGGTTGGAAGGGACCTCTGGAGATCATGTAGTACAACCCCCCTGCTAAAGCAGGACCACCTAGAGCAGGTTGCACAGGATTGTATTCAGATGGGAATCTATATGGCCCACTCCTGATAGTCTCCCCTTCCACCATGCACTTAGAAATGACAGCCAGAATGAGCTGTTCCATCACCTTTCCAGGAATGGAGATGAGACTGACTGGCCTGTAGTTTTCTGGGTCATCCTCCTTGCCCTTTTTGAAGGCTAAAGTGACACTGGCTTTCCCCTCCACGCCACAGACATGTCTCCTGTTCGCGATGACCTCTCAAAGCTGACGGAGAGTAGCCTGGTAATCACATCTGTCAGCTTCCTTAGCACTTATGAGTGCATCCCTTCAGGGCAGCTGTGCCACACAACTAAGATACTAATGCTAAAAGATACTACTAATAAAAGCAGAATATAAATTAGAATCTGCATTTAAATCAGAATTTATATGCATGAGACACTTCAGTTGTATGGTGCTGCTTGAAGTTGTAGGTTAATACCTTAGTATTTTTCCTGTCTCTGTTTCTGGATACTACCCTTCTCAGTCCTGAGTTTTGTCTTTTAAATAGCAAAAAGCTTCATGATTCTTGACCTCGCTTTGGATTTTACATCCTATAAAGCTATTTTCTGGTAGTAACAGCTAAGTAGAGCAGGACGGGGCAAGGTGACCAGTCTAAGAAATGCAATAGATGGCTACTGTAACTGAAGCCCAATGCCACAGAATACCGCTTGAAATTTCATTTGTATTTATTGTTCTTCTGACTACTGGGCTAAGTATTTGCAAGTATAATTACAAACGTGGCCTTTCTCTGGCCTTCCCCAACAGAGATACCAAGTCAGTCTGTCAGCAAAAGGCTGGAGGAATGCGAGGGAAAGAAAACTCAAATAGTTTTTGATAAATGCATCATTCCATTTTAGTCCACACAGCTATGTGGCTACCTGAGCCAACTATTTTTCTAGGCTTTCCTAATAGTCATTGGCGAGGCAGGTTCCTCTAGAAGAACATTCTGGATCTACCTTTTGCAGCTCAGGAATGCTGCCTTATCAAATATGAACACCCACAATTAATTCACTTTCAGACTAAATAAATGTGAAAAGGTATTAATGGATGGGCACAGACAATCTAAGCTTTACACATTAAAACTGTGAGCTAGCCTTATGTGAACACCACAGTACCAGCAGCTTACAAAAGAACTGTTATTCAAATATATTTTCTACAGCAAATGTTTCGCCATTCCAAAAGCGCCCAATTCTCAAGTTTAATGACTTGTTAGAGCACTTTTAAGTGCACAGGGAGCACTACAAATCCAATGTCAGGATTCCAGTACTACTGCCAAGACAACCAGGTTTTGTTTTGATTGAGGTTTTCTACAATTCATTATTTTTATTTTAGTGTTTTAATGTCATAAGATTATTCTAGTCTACTTTAAGAATTATTCTTCTAATTGTTAAGATAAAATTATCCAGCTCCAGCTTCTTTATACTTTCACGACCACAACAGTCATAGAATTCTATTAGAGATTTTGGTGTGTGTGGCGATGTGTTAATTGAAAAGTTTTACTATGCTGTTTATTAGCTGTGATGAAATCTATGGCAGGTTTTAACCTGTACTATTTTTGAAAGGATGCCTATGCCTTTTAATATCATATTAACAGCTGTTTGAGAATTCTGGATTCCTTGAAGTTGTATACAATTGTAAAACTTGTTGAAAATAACAAAAGCTTTAATCTCAAACCCATTTAACCATTTGTATTTTTATTTAACACCTGTAATCTATTACAAACAAGTTTGTACCTTTAAACTGAACAAATGTCTTCCTTTATAGATAGTGACAGTAGTAAAATATATTATAGGAAATGTTTTAGAATATTTTAAATCCTTAGAAAGTGGGTAGAAAGGCATAGTGAAATAGAAAACAATAATCCACCAAACAAATTATATGGGATGGGACAAGTGGCCACGATTTCCCTTCTGGTTACAATGCAACTTGGCTGCATAGCTCAGGCAGCTTTGAAGTGTTGGTTTCAAAAACTTCTGAAGGCAGATACTGAACTTTGCTGAGCCTCAACTTCTGCAGGGCATGAAGACCCTGCAAATTAAGGCTCCTGCTGAATATTGACAGCCATGAAGGAAGGAAATCTGGGGACTCTGCCACCCCTTGAAGTATTCTGCATCATCCTAGGCATCTCAAGCAAACCTCTTTGCACTGCCCACATGTCAGTTCTTACTCCACTTGCAACACAACAGGCCTTTTTCTTCTTAAACAAGCAGGGCTTAGTGTCCCAGAGAGGACAAATACAGCATATTTGGATTTCCACCATTTTACCAGTTTTCATGAAACAGGTGAGGGGAGAGAGGAGAAATATCTGGAATTCAGCTGAATATATAACAGACTCAGAGCTCGAGCTGATCCAGCATGCTTAAGTGGGTTACAGACAGGGAAAAGTGAAAAAACAAAAGACATACAAGCCCACACCTGGGTGAACAAGATTACAAGGAGTTTGAGTCAGAAGGCTCAGCAGTAGATAAGCTGGTGTTCCTAGAGGACTCCCCATCAGTACTTAGAAGTTGTATTTCACATTACTGCTACAGATAAACAAAGCAGCTCTGACCTAGTTCCTCACTGCAGCAAACAAAAATTAAAATGCAGCCTACTAAGTGGTACCCAAGAAGAATCTGATGCATCATACTGTTGATAGGGGGACGTACTTAATTTCTGCTTTTGCAAAGTTCACATTTCAGATGCAAGGCACTGCAGCCATATGGGTAGCTGGTAAGCTGAGGACAGAAGATACAAACCTTTTTTTCTGGATTATTTTACTTCAGATATATAATGAAGATGATCGGGGGCTGGAGCACCTCCCCTATGAGGGCAGGCTGAGGGAGCTGGGCTTGTTCAGCTTGGAGAAGGCTGTGAGGGGACCTCATTGCAGCCTTCCAGTACTTAAAGGGAGCGTATAGACAGGAGGGGAGTTGGATTTTCACTGGGCTAAGTAGTGGTAGGACAATGGGGAACGGATTTCAGATGGAGGGGAGAGGTTTAGGTTAGATATTGAGGGAAGGTCTTTGCAGAGAGAGTGGTGAGGTGCTGGTGGGGGCTGCCCAGAGAGGTGGTGGAGGCTCCATCCCTGGAGGTGTTCAGGGCCAGGTTGGACGGGGCCCTGGGCAACCTGGTCTAGATCCAGGCCTGGAGGTTGGTGGCCCTGTCTGTGGCAAGGGGGTTGGAAATCTATCATGCCAGGGCGGTCCCCTTCCAACCCAGACCAGTCTGTGATTCTGTGATACTGGGTAAAAACACAGCTTCCCCCCCCTCCCCAATTTCAGTTAGATTTACTGCCTTGACTTATATAATAAATGCCACTTCTGAATTTTACACCTATTACCAATTACAAACTGGACTACTAAAATGGTATGCTTGACTGCTACTTTTAAGTATTTTATCCTGCTCTACTAAAAGATGTCAATTAACATAGGTGCTGTTCACTAGAGGCAAATTACTGGACTGAAAACAAGCAGTAGGAATGAAGTGAAATATGCAAAAGAGATGTTCTGAATTACTTTAGACATACATGTTTCTACTTATCAGCCTTCATCACTACTTAGCTTCTAACATCCATGAAAAATGAACATACACTCCACAAATATGTCAAGCCTGTGAATTTTGCAGTTCTAATAACAGTTTGTTCTGTCCTTGCACAGCCCCAAATTTAGTTCTGTGAAATTTTCTGAGTGACATCAGGCAAAAGAGAATGCCATATAAAGCACTGCCAAGATTCTTAATGCATAGAAAACAAGAGCTACTTCTACTGTAAGAATAATTTGGAAGTGGAATAATTTATCTGTCACACTATTTGTAATTGCCATCCTTTGAGCATAGGAAAAAAAAAAAGAAAAAACCCATCCCTCATCTCTATCACTGTTCCTTAAGTCCTGCAAGAAATTATCCTGATGATACAGCTCATATACAAACGGGACACAAGCCTCTTACAATGAAGAGCACTGACACATTTCTGTGCTCCCCTTCACTCCTCAGAGTACAGGCAGCTCGTTTCAAAGTTCAAGTACTATACGCGCAGTATAATCACTACAGCATTTCATCAGTTCCATTCAGACCCACTACAGGAGATTCTATGGCAGCCCCAAAGCCACAAGCATTCCCTACATACATATTCGATACACTGAAGACCTAATAAATGCATGTCAGTTTAGTAACAAACATCATTGCCTTTATTTCTCAACAGAAAAGCTGTAATTAATCATTAATAGAAAAGCTTGTGCTTATTTTTACGTTTCTAAAACATTAAGAGGTTTGTAGCACATACCAAGGCCATGCATTGCTTACAAATAAAGTCATTCTTGCCCTGGTACCATTTCCACTCAGAGGTCAAAAAAAGCTTTTTTCTGTGATGAAAAAATACACAGATTGTCAGAGGTAGAGGTGTTCAAGCAGAGACATAACTGGTTTGGAGCACAGCTGGAGCAAATCGGAAGTCCAGAGACCATATCAGGTCCTACAGCTGGATAAGAGTCTGTGGAACACCTTAATAAGTTGCATACATATATATATGTAGTGGAGTATTATGGCAAATCTCAAAAATAATCTTAAAAATTAACCAATTACTCAAACATGCCATACTAGAGTCTAAATCACAGACTAAATCTGCAGTCCTCACAGCAAGTCTAGGCAGAAGAATGTCTCAAGACAATCCATGTCAACAGAAAACTAATAGCTTTGTTATTTTTGTCAAGCAGCAATCATTTGCATTTCCAAATATTCGCATTCGGAAGGGTCAGATGTCGGTATGTAACACTCAGCCCACTCCATCAGTATAAATTCTGACTTCATAACAGCAGCTGTAACATTCAGTTACCATGCATTCTGCTTCTTCTAGTGCAACTCCTCCTTTTGCCCTCACAATTCACTTCTCACAGGCATCGTGGTCATGAGCTATTTGAAATTCTCCCTGGAGCACAAAGCCATTCAGAGGTTCTTGTTTGCAGCAGTCCATTATTGGGCAGGCAGCCAGCTAGAAAGACTGAACCTTTTTCTAGCTCATATTACAACAACCAAAGGAGGAAGCAAGAGCTTGCTTAAAAGCTCCAAAGTCCTCTCAGCTTAATCTCATCTACCTGCTTGCTTTCTTTCAAGCCAGGATCTTGACAAGCGAAACAGTTATCTTTGTATTTACTCTGTTCCTACCTATAACCTTTTGGTGACAGACTTTACATATGCATGCACATACATTTCTCACTCCTAATAAGGGTTTCAGCATAACTGAGCTGTCCAGCTTCACTATGAGGGTCACACTAACTCAACACCACTTCCTTCTATGCCCCAGACACTTTGTACATGAATACTTCTCAAGTACCAGCCACCTTTCACTGAAGGGACTGGTTACTTCTTTAGAACACAGTCTGTACTTTCTCATGATACAAGAGTGTACTGCAGGAACAGTTCAGATCAAAGAGTACCAGGCACCCTCATATGCAAATTCAAGCCTAGCCTAACCACTGACCTGCACCTTGTTTCACAACGAAAAAAACCAACCTTTTCCTGACATATTCCATGCTACATTGTAAATGGAGACTCCTACTACATATACCCACCATGTGAAGAAAGCTTCCCTCAGAGATGAGTCATCTGCAAAGACCTTTCTTTGCAGCCAGCCCAGCTGACACTGGGATGACTGGCAGCAGGAGGTTCTGCATGTGCCATCTGCAGCTGCTGTTCTCTGTGCTTAATGCCAAGTCAAGAGGAATTTGTGCCTCCAGCACAGACCAGGAAGCTCCTAATGAACAGCAGGTAACCAGCCAGATGAGTTTACTTCCTCTGTACTGTTTTCAGGACACAAGACCACTCCTTTGAGCAGCTGGAGGCTTGCTCTACCACATCAGACACCCTACCTTTCTCACACATGACATTATGATGGTTTACATCAGCACAACACCAAATCAAAGCTGCAGTGAATCTGTCTCTGCTCGAGGACAGCACTGGTGACACTGAAGCAGTCAAATCTCACCATCGAAAAGCATTTAACACAGCAACCCAACAGTTAACACATTAACAGTATCAGCACAAGCCTACAGAAGAACCACTTTTGGCTGATGCAGAGTGTTGATTCAATAATCACAAATACTTGCCTCTGTTTCCACGAAGCTATAAACATGCCAGCAAAAGTGCTCAAATGTATCACTGCTGAACTATAAGAATAGCAGAGAAATATTTGACAAAGGTTAAAGTTGGCCTTGGAAACCAGAAGCACCAGTTCTCCCTCCTGTCAAATAACAGTCTGTAGTCTCTAACCAGCCTGACACATGTTTGTGTGCAGAGAGGCACATAAAAACGCCTTATATTTACTGAAGCGCTTCAGAATGGGGAAGAAAAAAAAAAAGAAAAAAAAAAGTTGTGCATGTCATACAGCCCAGCACTCTACAGTTCAGCACATTCTGGAAACACACCGAGCACACTGCAGATGGCCATGTTAAGAGATCATACCTTGTACAACTCAGTTAACTGTCCTTACACATAGAAATCAATATGAATTATGTAGGAATCATGTAACACTTGAAACTATTTAGACCAAGACATTACCCACCGTTTACTGAACTTAGAGACTTGCCTTTAGAGTACTCCAAAGGAGACATGCAATAAGCAAAAAAAAAAAATTAAAAGAGCTGCACCCTTCATCTCTTTCAGCCTTTTAAGATACTTTATTCTGAAGGGACTACACAGCAAAACAAGACGACATTATCCCATAAAGGATATCAGAATTCCTAGTTACCACTTGTTCTCATGGGAATGTGCAACCTGCCATGACAGAATCCTTCTCAACTGACAGCATGCTTCAAAATGATGGTTTAGCAGTGACTAAAGAGTAACACACTAACAAACACAGCATTAGTGTTTCTGTAAGAATGTAGCAGGAAAGGTGCTCCAGAGAACTCCAAGCACCACAAGGTCACTTGAGTTTTAGTAGAGTCAGTAGGCTTATCTTATTGCTGCTATGTGATAGAAGAACCAGAAGACAATCAACACTTTGTATCTTTCATATTAAATATACTAGAGGTATTTTCCCAACAATTCTGTTTGGTGTAAGGAAAAGCAGGCTTTTATTTTCAATGCATGCAGTCAAGCTTCAAAGCCTTAGCAAAAGATCCAGGTCTTTATTACCCAAGATGAAATTTTAACAGTCTTTGACAGATAACTGGTCAGAGGGGAATGGAAGAACACACCACCTCCAGTTAAGACAGACAGGAAGAGTAGCACATGAAAGCAGCTGCAACAGATCCGCAAGTAACTTATTTAGATTCTATCTGAAAAAAATGAAGCATCTCTTATGTCCTTGAGATTCAACCACCAATCTACCTATCATTCACGGATTAAAGTAGTGAGACCACTACTGATAAACTTTACCTGAGCCAACAAGCAAGCCGAATCTTGTGAGGCAAGAGTGACAAAACCTACTTAAGCACAGCTAGGCAAGATTTGGTTCTCTTACTGTGGATGACTGCATGCTAACAGACAGTGACAGGAAGGCAACCACACCACTCCAGAATGAGAAGGTCCTAGAATCAGTTACAGTACTAAGCTACTGCCAGAAAGATGAACTACAGGGAATCCCACCTCATCCTGCAAGGTTCTTGCCGATTTAGAAGAGATAAAGCAGAAAAAGTTCCCCTCTCCAATGGAAAAAGATACATAAACCACTAAGCCCAGGCTAAACCACAAGAAATTTTGGAAGATCTTACCCTGAAAAACATTGCGCCTGATAAGTTCTTGCTACTGCTTTAGTTTGTGGCAGGTGAGTAAGGACACACTGACCTCCCTGCAATGTCATTAGGTGTAGTTACACTTAAATGCAAGGCAAGTCACAGGCTTGGAACAATTTGAACCAGAAAACCAAACCAGGTCTGGACAGGCCCAGAGGTTTTCAGGAACTGTCCTAGCTAGAAGTTGGCAGGAAGATGCCTCTATTTTTAATTCTATTGCCTTCATGTATCCGAAGAATAATGGAGCAGAGCCCTTGCCTGTTAGGAATACATAGAAACTAAAATACCAGTTAAAACCAAAGAGGTCCATTGCTGCTGCATTAACTCCCATTTTCCATCCTGGATTGGTAAACAGTAAGACACAAAGCTTGAAGCATTTATACTACACTGGAAAAAGCACTATTTATTCTGGGACAATTATATACAACAAATGCTTTCTGATATAACTGTGTAAGACATATGTCAGAAAAAGTAATCTCCAAGGAAATTAAAGAAAAATTATATAGGAAGATAGGTTTATAATGAATAATAGTAACAACCTGATTAATCTTCCTCGTAATCTTAACTCCTCAGTGGATTTCACATAATGAATTAACATCACAGTAAGTTTCCACGGGAGTATGCAGATGACAACACAGAGCTCACTATTTTCAAGAGGTAGATACACAGCTTAACAGGAACAAGGAGGTCAGTAAAAAATCTCTACCGGAGAAGTCCTGAAGGTTAAATCCATTGCCCTTGATATCAACTGACATCATTACTCCTAAATTTCAAGTGACTGAGCCTCCAGCCATTTCAAAAAGCACTGTGAAACGTAGCTATGCATATATACATTGTAAGCTATTCAAAGCAAGCTTATTTAATCCTAATTGCTGCTACACACACTGCAGGAAGTCAAACTTGTACAAAGATTAACACTTTAGTCCATCTCACAAAAGCAGTAAGACAGCTTTTAATAAAGATGACAGATTCCATTGCATGCAAGTCAAATTTGATTGACCAGGTTGGCTAACAACCATTCAGAAGCTCTTAAAGTATGTTCAAACCTTCATAAGCTTATACAAGCAGTAAAACATTGTCAAAGTACCAACCTACACCTCTGTCAGAACAAGCTCACACTACATCAAACCCAGGTTAAATCTTGGGCTTAACTCGCCTCCCACATAAGCTGTTAAAACTAATAATAAATGTAGTTCTATGAACCCTTAAGACAACTGGAATCAACATTAGGTAAGCCAACCTAGTTTACCTCTACTGCACTCGTTAATTACAAGGCAAGTTATACAGAAGGGTGAATTCCACTTACCATCACTTCTCACGCCTCCACTCAACCACATGACCCATCAGGAACAGAGGGAAAGGGGACAAAACCCTCCCTCTTTCCAGTTTTGAGCTCAGTATGAACTGGATAGCAGATACGGATATGGATAGCAGGTATGAGGGTTGGTTAAGAGAAGAAAGGACAACCTACTAGAAGAGACTTTGCTGAACCACAGGCAACAGGTCTGAAATGCAGTTTAAACTAATTTGCTGCCAGTTACCTTCACTTTTCCTAGCTATGCAGGTAGCGAGGGACAAACAGCTCCACTGGAAAGCACCGTCAAACTCAAGCAGGCCAGCATTCTGCTCTCCTATATTTGGAATTTCTACTTAGATTGCAATTCATGTGTTGAAATCAGTGATTTTGTTTCCAAAACTGCTTGTTCAAAGGACAGCTGCCAGCCTTAAAGCTAATATACAAAACATTTTTGGTCAAGCTGATCTGTAATTCTGAAGAAACAACGTAGAAACCGACTGTTTTTCATTATTTATGAAGTACAGATAAAAGGACAACCGAAGTTCCAATTCCACCTATGACACTTTTTTCCCCTCCATTATCACACAACTGATGAGCATATACCAATTTACAATGATGAGCACCACTGAAGTCTGATGCAGAAAATGCAAGAGAGGAAGGAATAAGGGCAATGCCATTATACATGTATGGTTTGGTTTTTTTTTTTATTTCTGTATGCAATGTAATGTTTAGGCACGTTGCTTGGGACGCCTTCTAAAATAAATCATTGGCCATTGTTTAGAGTATCCTTTTGGATTTAAATACTGGTCAGGAAAACAAATGAAGTAAAAAATAAATGAATAGCTATTACAGAAACAAAAAAGAATTTGCATCTAAAAGTGCAGGAGGTGAAGTACTTTAACCCTTTCACCAGACAATGTGGCAATATACATTATATTGCTTCTAGTTTGTTTGAGAAGGCTGTTGGAATTTTACACTGACATAGAAAATTATAAATTACACAGAATTAGTTTCCATAATCACTATATATATACACACAAACCAGCTGTGAAAAAACTGGTTTATAACATACAAATGAAAGCCTCACACAGATCAGTACAGTGAAAGTAACAATTAACATGCTCTGCTGCCAAAATTGGTATTAAAAACACTATATACCTTTAAAATGCATGTGCTGTAATTGCATTAGCAGCATGGGCATTTCATTTACTTGACTTGTCTAAAAGGATTATAGCATTTTAAATATGCAGATTGTTCTGAAATGTTCCATTCTATAATGCTTGGTATTAAACTAAATCTTGGTGAATGGGTTAAAAGGCAGGTGAATCACTTAAACACAACAAGCCATGTGCACTTCAAATATTCTAGTGTTTCACCTGTAAGGTATTGTTTCAAGCAAACAAGACAACAGAACATATGGCTTTACAGTAACATCAATTTGTCAACTAAGTTGTAGCAATAAATACTTAAAATCTCTACCAATAGACTTACATTTTTGATCTGTTTTAAACAATACAGAAAACAATTACCAATTAAAAAACCTGTTGTAAAATGTTGAACACCAAAAAATTCTTATTTAAATCACTTTTTTAAGCTAAAACAACCAAAATAACATTTATAGGGCATCTCAGTTTCAGAAGAAACATGAATTCATTTTTTTTCTTTTCTTTTTACAAGGTGAAAAATGTATGAAAACTGCTAATACTTTGGTCACACTAATCAAATAGTTATGTCTCAAATACATTAGATTTGTGTATTCACTTTTTATAAAACTATTCTTACAGCCATTTTAACTATAGTAACACTACTGTTATTACGTGGGCAGCAGGATCTTATTTCACAGGCCACCCATTATTTAGAACAATACAATATAAACATACGCAAAAATTATTGGTATTTCTCAATGTGCAATATTTTTTACACTTATGAATTTCTGTACAATGTCTTAAAATCTAGAATATAAATGTTGCTGGTCCTGATCCCTTGCGAAATTAGTGCAGCAGTGACTGGCTTCAACAGGGTCTAGATGAAATCCTCAAGAAACTCTCAAACACCTGGATATCAGTTCATTTTCTTCAGCCAAGGTAGTAGACATCACATATCATACAGGGCCATTAACGGACGCCTCTCCTAAATGGGTGTGTTGATCAGTCCTAAGAGGCCAAAAAACGGTTTAAGTATACAAGAAACAAGAAAGGTCCAAAACAAATACAGCTAGGTACAAAACAACAAAACCCAAACCCACCAAAACCAAAATAAAACCCCCAACAGATACCAATAACCCCAGATCATGTGTAGTATGACCCTTGAGTTGAAGGGAGGATACACAAGATAACAACTCTCTCGTCTTATTTATTTGAGTTCAGCAGTTCTCGACTCCTCACTGCCTAATTAAGCACAGCACTTTAAACGAACACACTGTCAAAGATCATCTGATCTTTAACTCAGCTACTAAGTGATCTCTAGAGATGGGATACACCCCAAGAGAATCACTAATAAAAAACACACTTCTGATACTTTTCCAAATCTTAGTCTGTGAGGTGAAATGCATTACCAGGAGTATTTAGGTTGTACTTGAAAGCATGCAGCTAAGATACAACAGGAAAAAACAACAGCGCTTTAAACTGCTTTAGTTACTAGTCTGCAAACTGTCGTTTCACAAATACTTTGACTATAAAGTCCATTAGCATGGAAAGTTCGGGAAGTATGGAGGAAAAAACCTGCAAGACTAAACAGTAACAGTATATACATTTATAGATAGAAAGTTTGGTGTATGCATGGGCTCATTTGCTCACACAGGCTCACAATTACTCTGGACTAACAGAAATCAGTAGTGCATGAGAACATCAGGAATTTGAGACAAAGGCAAAAACTCTCACTTTCATTCACTGCAAGTCTAAAACACATTTGCAGATTCCCTTAGTCTAAAACACATTTGCAGATTCCCTTAAAGAATATAAATACCACTTGGAACTACATATGAGAAAAGTTACCTGTAACTCCTGTTCTCTGATAGTGTACATCACAGAGAAGCCACTCTTGGGTCCGTGCTCTACATGCACATGACCAGCAGGAGTCCCCTAGCTAAGTCTTTGGCTGCTAAGCTCTAAAAACACTTTTTAAAAAAAAATATGTACACATTAGACAAAAGACAGACAGCACTAGACAAAAGTAAACACACTTTTTAGAGAAACCTGGAGTGTGAGAAACAAGTGCTGCACAGACTGGAATTCTGATGTTTTGCACAGTGTTAAGTCACTTCTTATCAACTGAGAAAAGAGACTGTAACAGAACATGGCTCCTAGCAGAGATTACTACTGCTGGCCACCAGCCAAAGACCTACCTAGGGGACTCCTCCCACTACTCATATGTGCATGGAACCCCAAAAGCACAATTACAATTATGTTGATATTTATACTGCGCTTATAGGAGGATCTGCTGTGACAGCCACCTTCAGAGAAAAGTATTGAGCTTTGCTGAAGCCAGCTGCATTCAATGAAAGGAGTTCAAGATTTCCTGCAACTCAAAAGCAACCCAGCTGCTAGGTCTGAGCCCCCTCTGTTAGTTCTGACAAGCATCTTTACTCAAAAGGCAGATCACCTAATACCAACAGTCTTCTTTCCTATAATGTGATGCTTAGCAGCATTAAAAGCTTGTGTTGATAAAAACAGCACCTCCAGATAAAGGAAAGGCTGTAAAAAGAGTTCTTGGGTTTCCCACTTCAGTTAAGTACACAGCTTTAGGTTGAGCTTTTTTGTTTTGTTGTTTTGGGTTTTCTGGAATCCACTTCTTGAATAAGTTTATGTCATTTATGCAGAAAAAGGTAGCAGAAATTTAGTGTATCACCCAGTACCGCACATGTAAGACACTAGCTCATTAAAACAAGTCTAAAGACCAGAATTTAATATACCACACATGCTTGCAGCTTTTTCAGTCTGCATACAATACAATCAGAAAATGCAGTACAATGTGGTACATAGAGCTGCAATCTACATCTAACAAAAAGCATTTCAACTCTGTCTTCACTAAGAAGTTAGATACCTAGTTAGCACCCACAGAAATCTTAATTACTTCTGTCAGAGGATTTGTGTGAAAAAATGTTTCTCTAATAATTGTTAAAAAAAATCAAAGTCAAGAAACAAGTTTTTAAACTACGAAAACTACTAAATACAGATTCAGAAAGTGTGCGTATATATATATATATTCTGACTTTTAGAATCATACCCCGTTTATATTGTAAGGCAAAATTGAGCCCTGGAATTGCTTTTAAGTAAAATCCTCTCTCCCTTCAAAACTCAGCTGTCCAATTAGAAAGCAGCATGTACAGCTCTGACCCCTGGAGCCCTGCCCCACAACAAGGGAAGTGGATCCTACAGACTACTCAGAGTTTAGCCAATACTCATTTAGGTTTTCCTTTCCTTTGAGGTAGCTCAGTTCCTCTGGGCACCCTGAATTGCATCTAAATCAGGCAGTAGCAGCATACTGCTGTTTGCCTGGGGAATTGTGCCTGATGTTCAACAAGCC
This sequence comes from Heliornis fulica, assembly GCA_013399135.1. NCBI lineage: Eukaryota > Metazoa > Chordata > Aves > Gruiformes > Heliornithidae > Heliornis > Heliornis fulica. The sequence goes on along the minus strand of VXBZ01007612.1, from coordinate 73,539 downwards.
ATTAGCTCTGCTGGGAAAACAATAAATTCTTACCTATATATTAATTTTAAAATACTTATGAATATGTAAGTTTCAAAGCAAGGTGCTCACTGCCTTCAATGGTGGAATTCTTCTTAGCTACTTTGGGGCCTTCATTATTTGAGGCTTTTAATATAAAGATAAATCCTGCTCTGACAGAAGTCTAGAGATTAGCTCAGACAAAACACCTGCATTAAGCATTTCTAACATTTGGTGATGTCACCCTACGCACATTTAATTTTGGTTAAGCCATAAAAGATTTAGGAGTTCATTTTGTGTGTGCTTCTACATCACTGGAACTTGAGAGACAAAACACCCCAAGGTCTGCTTCAACAGCACATGAAACATGAAAAATACTTCCAAGCGCATTTTTTAAAAAAATAATATTTATGCAATAGCAGCTTTCTCTGGTGGCAGTCCCCTCAGAACTGTATATTGAGAATTACCATTCTCCAAGACTGCACTAGAAGCTGCTGTGGTGGGTTTGCAATGTGGCTTCTTTAAGAAGCAGCTAGAAAGTTTCTTAATGGTTCAAAGTAAATACCAGCTGGGCTCCCAAGGCCAAACTCACAAATCTTGTTACTGAGAAGGTCGGTGGGGCCAATCCAGTGCTGGTCACACACCTCTGGGAATCACATTTTAGAGACCGAAAAACACAAACAGCTACATTTTGTCACCAGAGAAGGGAGTGAGAAGATATAGGAAACCTTGCAGACACCAAGGTCAGTGAAGGAGGGGTGGTGGGTTGGAGGAGGCACTGAGAGAAGATTCTCTGTGGCCTGTGGATTATACCATGGTGAAACACATGTTGCTCCACAGCCTATGGAGGATGAAAAGACTCCACTTGTAGCCCACGGAGAAGCACTTAGGCCAGGCAGGAGCCCACCACGGAGCATGTGGAGGAATATGGAAGAATCTGTGACCTATGAGAGAGACAGCCCGTGCTGGAGCAGATTTCCTGTGGGGGCTTGTGACTCTGTGAGGGATCAGGCTGGGGCCAGAAGTCTGGGACTGAGAAACATTCTATGAGTTTATAGGTGACCCACACTGGGGCAGTTGGTGAAAGGAGCCAAGGTCCCATAGGAGAGGACTCAGGTGGAGAAGATCATGGAGTACTGTCTCCCGTGGGTGGGACCCCATGCTGGCACAGGAAAGAGTGTGAGAATTGCACACACACACCCCCAAGAAGGAGAACAACTCGTGAGGAACTGACCGAAGCCTCCATTCCCTATTGAACCCCCTTCCCCCTGTGCCATCCTGAGGAGAGGAAAATCATGGATAAGGTGGAGTCTGCCAAGAAGGGAGGGGTGTGTGGTGCTGTTTTAAGAGCTGTTTGTACTTCTCATTATCCGACTCTGGTGACTCTGTGTGTAGTGTAATAAATTAAGAGAGTTTTCTTTCCTTTCTTCTGTTGATTCTGTTTTGCCCATGACACTAACTGCAGAAAGATCTCTCCCTGTCCTTATCGACTCCAAAGCCTCTCAATATGTATTTTCTCCCCTGACCAGCTAAGAGGGGAGTGATAGGGTGACTTTGGTGGGAGTCTGGCCTCCAGTCAGGGTCAAACCACCACAGCTGCCATAGAAGATGTTTTTTCTTTCTTACAATAAGTATGCTGACTAACCCAGGCTGCTCCATTTTTCAGTGAAGTTTTGTTTTAGTCAGACTAATTTACTTCTCCAAATCTACATGTCTTCAGATTAATATCCGATGAAGAGAAGGATGCAACAATATCTTATTCACAAACAACTATAGTTTCAGATACTATTTTCTTTCCTTAGAGCTGCACTACTGGACTCCCCCCAAACTATTCCACAATGTAGAACACAATGAAAAAGTGGAAGGTCTAATTTATTTACATTTTCAGGATAAAGTCAAACTTATTCCTCTGATTATTATTTTTAAATAACCGTTTTCATACATATATCAATTCACTGTTCTAACTTGAAAAATTATCACAGAACAGAATGGGGATATTTACAACACCCTGCATGACAAACAGTACAAGGCAAATACATTTTTGACAAGATGACTTAAAATCAACAGAAAACATTACCTGTGAGACTTTATTAGATGCAAGAACATGTTTAGACTGAGCTAGACTCAGAGCCAACAACCTACATGAATTCATTACTCTCTTTAGATCAATCCTATTAGAAAAACATGCAAACTGCTATTTAGAGAACTGAATGCATCCTTGAATGCAGTTACCTCTGTTCTGGACCACTGTTAGTAGGCTGCAAAGCTGAAGAAGCCTCTTCTGCAACCTCTGCATTCTCTTCTACTACATATTTACAAGAAACATCCTGCGAGGTAGACAGTTTTCCTTCCTCACTTAAAAAAAAAAAGGGAAAGAAGTCACTTAATTTGTAAGTTCACTTACAGAGAAATTTCAGGCAACAGGAGAAAATTGAGCGATGGGTCCATATTTCACATGCAAATGGATTTTAAGTTATGACTGCAACATGAAGATCAAGCACATGGCCCTAGACTTCACAAACACTTAATGCACCAGTGTTTACATTCATTAAAACTTGACTGGATAAAAGGGCAGCAACACAGTGATTACAAATACGATCAAAAAGGAAATAGGAATGTGCGTGATGCCTGAAGTAGTAACAGTCATAGTCATGATCCTTTACTATACATACCGATAGGATTTCAACACTCTGAAGCCACAAGTATGCAAAAACAGAAGGAAGAAAGTATAAAAGAAATTCAAGATTCCCTCAGAAACCAGCATTAATAAAGTCTATCCATGAAATATCAGTAGAATCATTAACATTTTAATTAAACTCCCTAATAACTCCACATTAAGAATGATGTATGGGTTATACAGTACTAAGACAGCAGCTTTATCTCATGAAGGTCCTCTCTGACAAAACCACAGTTTCAGCGAAAAGCCAGTGTATTTGCGCTGTAAGACATTACAATTTAAGTAGTCATTAGCAAACAAATACTTGGCATTTCACCACTAAAGCTTTCATGCCTTTTTCACACCCTCCCACCTCAGCCACACTATGAGTACACTAAAATACAAATTTGACCACATATCTGCATGAAATAGTTATAAGGTACTTCTGAAGTGGACCCAAATATCACTCTTGTACCTCTATGACAACACATCTCTATATGCAACAAGTCAGGAACATTTTAAAGCCTTTTTAATCCTCTGCTGATTTTTCTTCCTACTCTTGCAGTTCTCCTTTCAATGAACCCACCTTTTGCCCTATGCCTCCTTACAGCTGCAGAGCCTGTAAAAATACTTTCATATTGTGATGTCTCATCAAGATCCATTTTTCCTCATCTGATCTCACCACCTCTTGTGCCTTGATACTCTTTGTTTGCAATAAAACACTACCATTGCCATCAGAATCAGTCACCTAATTTTTAAAAGGAGTAGTCTCTATCGTTCTTCCCTTCTTGGTCACCATTTAGACACAAGTTTAGAAACATTTTTGTTCTTTGCAGCTTTTCACAAATTAACTACCATGCTTACAATGCCCCCCATTTTAGTTATCTGCCTGTCTCCTGCATTTCCTTAATCTCACCCTTTCTAAATCAAGATCCCAGAGCCCCCCCTGCTAGAGGTTTTAAAGGCACAACTGGACAGAGCGCAAGATAATCTAGGCTTCTGAGGTTCCTCCCAACCCAAGTGATTCTACAATTCTACCTTCCTTTGCCCCTCTGTGTCCTTATAACTCTAAGAACTTAAGTGCTTACTCCACAGCTCAAACAAGTAATTCCACAAAAGAAGGAAGCAATTGCTACTACATGCTCCTCTTCATGTTAATTTCTGCACCAGTACCAAAAGTCACAGAACTTTAAATTGCATGTGAACTAAAGCAGCTTAAGGAGAGGTGTAAAAACGTGGATAACTAAATCTATCTGTAAACACTGAACAGAATAGGAGAGCAGACCATAGGGGAAAAAGTATTCCCCAAAATACAGAATGATCTGAAGAGCACATGCATCATTTATGAAGTCAGCAAGGCACTATGGTTCCACGCCACATTAGTTTGCACTGAGTCACAATCATAATCTAAACCGCTTTGGTTCAATCCCTGTAACAACATTTAATTTTTAAGTGCTGTGCAGATATAAATGCTCCCCACTTTGTACTGGAAAAACATCAGAAGTAAGATGCCAATACATTTAAGTTGTTACTTACTGCTTCGATAAACGTATGGAAGCAGGAGTGACTAAAGGCTATCACGTATCAATTTTCTCCACAATCCAAAAATCAAAAGCACCTATCGCTAAAGGGACAAATTAAGATGAGCTTAAAAGACAGGCAGTTTTTTTCTACCGAAAAATCCCAGTCCATTTATCTGTCCCTAAAATAGGGACAGATACTATGAAACTATTCTAAAGTAGAGAAAAGGGTTACATGCCAAAATGCTAGTAGTCTCTTCTGATTTGTCAAGATATGGGGGTGTACATGTGGCAATACATCAACACATCAGCTTCCATTAGTTATATTTGCAGGACAGATTGTTTATAGTCTCTGCTTCCCTACATGACAATTTGGTACTACATAGAAAACAGTTCATCATTAAATCTAAGAATACAAGATTAACAGGTAGACAATAGGAAGCATGCTTTATTCGCATAAAAGGATCACAATGTTGATACATTTAATATCTAATATTGTAAAACAGTTACTCCTGTATCATACACTCTGTAACAGAAGATGCAAAGTGGCACGTGTTGTTCTGGCTACTCTAGAATTCTATGTGCCACCTGTGGTCCAGAACAAGTTTGACACCAACTATACTGCTAACTGTGATCACCCCAAATATCTGATGATTCTCCAGAGCAGGGCTGGGCTTACTAACTTCTGTCCTCCATCTCCACTAATAATCTTCCATTGAAATCCAGGCTTGGTAGGGAAAATTCTGTGATATATTAACTAGCTGGACTAAAATTTCAAAACAATCAATGTGGAAATATGTTTCTAGATCAAGCCTCAGGAATTACCACTTGCAAAGAACTCTGGTAAGTGTTCCATCAACAGTGTTTGGTTTACAAGTGTGGGAGGACAACAGGTATTCTCACCTTTTGAAAACAGCCGTTTCAGTTTTAGCATCTACAGTAAGGCTCAGTGTCTCCTTCATGCTGCCATTCATTACTGTTTCAGTTACCTTGTCTGTATTTTCGACATCATCCTCTCCATCTGAGCTGGCCTCCATAGCAACACTTCCTGGGGCTAGATGTATAGAAATCATTAGTACATAGCTAGTTATGTTTCTATTTCATCAGCAAGCGTACAGCCAATATAGCCAGTTATGTTTTTGCAGTTTTGTACATCTCTTGATTTCTTCCTTACAGAAAAAAATCACCTTTCTTCAACTCCAACCATACACACATAAAGAAAAGCATAAGTACTTCTTACATATAGCTTAAGGAAAAGTCCCACACTAATATTTTTTCATTTTGCAAGCTACTTAGTGATTTAGACTGACAATGGTTATTGCAAGAGATCTGTCTCAACAAGACTTTTGTAGGATTACAGTGACGTATTATTTTTCTGTACAGTCAAACTCATCACACAAGCCCAAGCAGTATATATCTGACAGTATGTATCCAAGTGAAGACAAACATTTAGCATATCCAGTCTCCTTGGACTTGTCATCTCTACTTTTGTTAATATATACCAAAAGCTAACTAGCATATGTTATTTCTTGAAGGAGTTCATACATGTAGAAGTCAGAATTAGTGCACAGTCAATGTAACTTGGAAAGGAATAACCAGGAAGGGAAAATTTCAACATGTCAAGTCTACTGCCTTACTGACACATAGGAAGAGGCAAGAAGCTACCACTTAGGCATCAGCTCAGCTAAGTGCTGGCACAGATGAGGATTCTTTAAATAGAACTAGTTTAGCTCCTTTGTCATGGTATTCTGTTCATTATGTGCAGGCTTTTAAAAGGTATAAGTAACACTAGCTCCTGTTTTAACCAGGAAACTACTATAAATAGGTCATTTACACTGCCTTGAAGACCAGCAGCAGAGCCAGATGAGAGGTCTCTAAAAACCAACATTTAATTCAGGGAGATCTTTCTTGGATACAACCCCTAACACCACACCCCCCCCAAAAAAAAAAAATCAATCTACCTGCATTTCTGAATTGAAGGTACTTACTCTCTAGCTGTGTTGCAAGAGCAGTTACGTTTGCACTCAAGGGATCAACTGGGTCTGCATTTGTTTCCATTTCCACAGGAGAATTACTTCTTAAAGAATCTTTTGAGCTTCAAATAGAAAGTAAAAACACTTTAGAAACATTTCTGAACAGCAGAAGAGTTTTCTTAAAACTGTATTTTTTGTTCAATATCAAAGGATTCTAATGATGAACAACTGTGAATTTGTTTGTAGGATTCATAGAAAGATGTGATGAACAGAAGTTTAGTAATGCAAAATTCACCAGAAGTGAGCTGAGTATATGTTTGGAGGTGATTCTATTTTTATTTAATTAGCTTTATTTTATTTGGTCCACAAGTAGTAGAAGACACATCCGTTTTAAATAAAGCATATAATTATCATTGACTCCTTATAGTGTTCCCAACATTTTTAACCGACTTCCTAAACCTGCTCTTTGCAACCTGGAAGACAATTTTACTATTTAATTGCATGTATAATACAGATAATACAAGTTTTTCATTCTAAAGGAACTCAAGGGGCTACACTTTCTGAAACATTTCTGACCAGTTACAAAATAATATCTTTTCTATCCACTCCAAGTCTTCATTTTCTAAAGCCATATTTACATTACAAGTTTACCTGTCTTAAGCATTAAACAGTACAGTGTTTCATGTTGGAAAAATTGTACTTTTCTACCTAAACTGTTTAATGCCCAGACAACAACTGAGAGTCAGATACATAAAAAGGAAAAGACTTCTAACAGAAGAGGGTATCCCTTACTGACTGCTAGTATTTAGCAACTCAAACTTAACACCTATATGATTAGGTACTTACACAGAGGATTTCAGGGATTTTTATGTAACACTGAATGCAGCTACCATTATAGTTAGTCATGAAGAACTTACCCTGAATCACAAAGATTCTTACCTCAAAGAGGATGTGAACTCTGAGAAGGAAGCCCAGCCAGTTTCTTTTGCTGGCATAGGTTCCTCTGTACTCCACACATCAGATCCAACAGAATCCAGATTGACACCATGTGCAGTTTCCATGGGTACATCAAAGTTAGCTGACCAGTTTGGTGCTGAAAAACCATAAACAAATTCATTAGGAACAAATTTAAATAAAGAACAAGCATGAACATATGCTTAATACACTGATTCTCTAGCTGTACGTTCTATAAAAACTCCACTAAATTTGTAACTAGACTTTAACACATGCAGAAGGATCCTCTACATACTGTTAAAAAACCAAACGCATTCCCTAAAAGGGAAATTCTGCTAGTAAGGCAGAATTAAAAAAAAACCAAACTTTAATCAGCATTGTGCTAAATACTGGTACAGCCTATCCAAGGAACAGCAATAAGATCAAATGCATAATCCCACTTTATTCTTTAAACTAACATCAACATGTTAAAATTTTTCAAAACTGACTTTTTCGGTTTGCTAGCACTTTTTCCAGAACATAGAAAATAAGAATGTCAACTTAGGTATGAGCAGTCTCTAAACAAATTCTCATGCACTAACACTAAGTTTCAGAAAAGTTTAAGGCTTTTTACAACTTAAATATTTATCGTGTTTTTAAATTTTGCAGCCACTGTGACTTAGCAGAATCTAATTTAGGATAGGTCAATTCAGAATACTTCACCTACCCAAGGGAAACATGTTTTTCATTAACACTTACATACAAAAAAACAGGCTGAAAAGGAAGCTCTGACTAGCAATTAGAAATTCCAACCCAGGCAGATATGGGAGGAGACCCACATGGATCAAAACTTGTTTGACACACAGATGCCAACGACACCAATCTGACAAAAGAAAAGAAAACCCTTAACTTTTCCTTCTATTTAACTTAATTCCTTACAGTCTAGATAAAAACAGGGCTTTTACCTACAGATACTGCCAGTGTAACTAAAGCCAGTTTAGCCTACCATGACTTGAATGTGAAAACTTTTTAACCAATTATGTCAGTTATGTTTCCACGTAAGCCTATTGATGAACATCAGTCACTCACACATGAAACCAGACCAGTACAAGTTAACTTGGTTTCTCTAGGAAGTCCTTTTCAAAGAGCATTGTTACATGAAAAGTTGGCCTGAAAGGTTCCAGTAAAGATAATCTTCAAACCTAAAAATATGGTTAACAGCCTATTAGTTTTCCAGGCACTGAAAATATATAACTTCAATACATTTCATCCTTCCCTGATTCTTCCTTCTTTTCCTCTTCAAGAGTAGAAACACATCTTTGAGACTAAGTAACTTCAGTCAAGACATGTAAAGAATTCAAACTTGCAAACGTTTGCATTTGCTGTTGCAGGAAATCTTTACAGCAGGAAAAGACTACTTTATTAGGATAGCTGGAGTAAGTATGGCACATGAGGAAAACTCCTACAACTGCTAAATTAAACTTTCCTGTAACTCAAAGCAGATAGGCAAAAAGCTACGTACGTTCAGTTAAGTCTACTTCCATTTTGTCCTCCGTGTTAGTGTGCGATTCAAACAAGTCTTGCTTTGTTCCATCCTCCTCTTCAGAATCTGTACTTTCTTCACTATCCGTACTGCCCGAACTTAAAACACAAAAAGAGAGTTCACACTGTGCTTAGTATCAGACCCTGAGCACAATAAAGTACTGGAGAGTTTAAAGAGCATTACAATAGCCATTATTTCCGATAGCTTAACTGAGGTATAATCTGTTAGCTGTTGGTATTATGCATTTCTCTCATTTCTCTCTCAAGCACAGGGTATATATAATAACAATATCAACAGAAATAACCAAGCTCGTACAAAGGTATTAGCGACGTGTATTTCAAAAGGCTGCAAGGAAAGAAGAGATAGGGTTCATGACTCAAGCCACAAGAAGGTCAGAAAAACCAAATATTCAGTATGAAAGGAACCTGCATAGCCCCAAGAGTTTTGGGGGCCAGATGCGCCTTCCCCTCAAATACAGCTTCCAATGCAATTTTGTCCACAGTCACATTGATACTGTAGAGAGAACAGAAGGGTCTACAGAGGCGTGGAGCTGGACTACCTTGTCCAAGGCAAGAACGGCTGAGCAGGTAAGGATAAACAACAGGAAAAAAAAAAAGTTTAGCTACTAAAGCTGAAATAAGAGGTGAGTAGGCAAAGCAGCTGTTGCCATCTTAGCCAAGTGTTGGCTGGAAAACAGATACTAACGGTTTCCTCCACTAATTTTTTTCACAGAATGGAATTAGCTAGTTACACTGGACTGTCTGTGCCAACAGTCACCCTGAAATAAGACATGCCCAGTACTGAGGGCTCACTATACTGCTATTGGGATGAAAAACCCATTTTCTTACCTGGAACGCCTCTGGGACTCTGGTGTAAGTGTAATATGTTTTTCTTCCCAAATATCTTCTTCATCAGAGCCACCATCATCAAACTGCTGTATTCGTTCCTTACAGCATGCCTCAAACAAGGCTATATTGCCCTAAAACAGCAAAAGTATAAAGATCCGTATTTCTGATTAATTTTTCTACCTCCATTAATAAATGTTTTGGAAATATATTACTATTATGAAGTGCAGAAAAACCCATCTCTGAGAAGCAAAAAAATCAGAACACCTTAACAACTTAAAGCCTGTCAAAAACAACACTGAAGACCTTTTCAGCTAACCAGATCACCAAGTACTCCAGCTTTATTTTCTGTAGTGGTGTTCATGTCAGCTCAACTGACAAGTAATATCTAGGGTTAATCTCTCCGGCCTTGTGTTTTGCATTTGTGAGGAAAGTTGGGGGGGTGATGGGGCTGCAGGAAGTCTGACAGAGTCAATACCAGTTGGCTCCAAGAAAGACCCACCACTGACCAAGGCAGAACCAGTCAGTGGTAGCACCTCTGGGATAACATATTTAAGAAAGGAAAAAATCTCAAAGTTTGCCATCAGAGAGGAGCAAGATGACATGAGAAACTTTGGCACCTGGAGCCCCTCCTTCACTGACCTTGGTGTCCACAGAGCAGAGATTTGACCTGCAGTCTGTGGAAGCCAGACTGGAGCAGGTGGAGACACATGAAGGAGGCTGTGACCCTATGGAAAGCCCATCCTGAAACAAGCTACTGTCAGGACCTGCTGCCTGTGGAGACAGGAGCCCTTATTGGAACAGATTTGCTGGCAGCACTTGTGACTGCATGGGGAACCCACATTGAAGCATTTTGGTCTTGAAGGTCTGCACCCATGCAGATCGATGCTGGGGCAATTTGTAAAGAACTGCAGCCCATGGGAAGTACTCACGCTGGAGAAGTTCATGGAGGAGTCTCTCCCATCAGAGAGGGACACCACAATGGAGCAAGGCAATAGTATGAGAAGTGAAGAAGTCATCATCCTCCTTAGAAGGAAGTAGTGGTGTGATGAACTGACTTCATTCCCTATTCTCCCATGCTGTTTGGAAGGAGGAGGTAGAGAAATTGGAGGGGGGGAAGGGGGGAGAAAACCCACAAGCCTGGAAAGAAGGGAGGTGTTTTAAGATTTGGGTTTATTCTCACTATTCTTCTTTGTCTGGACAGCACAGTAAGTTAGGTGAATTTTTTGCTGTTAAGTCTGTTTTGCCCATGACAGTAATAGATGACTGATCTTCCTCTGTCCTGATCTTGACCCACAAGCCTTTCACTATTATCTTCTCTCCCCTATCCAGCTGGGGGGGCAGGGGGAGAGCAATCATGGTTTTGATGGGCATCTGGCCTCCAGACATGGTGAACTCACCATGCCTTGCTTTTCTGTCAGCATCATCTCGCTGGAAGACTGAAATAACTTTTACCCACAAAACAGAAGCATGCAATATGTACAAGTCAGATCCAACCCTGTTCTTGGGGCTGGTTTAAGAAATCAGAAGTAGTTTTGTTTAATATTTATCAGAAAGAATAGTGCCTTTCAATTAAAAGGCCTCAAAACAAAGGAACAAGGCAGGGTTGTTATTTTCCAAATATTGTAAGTCAAAGAAGTAAATATAACAACCACCAAAAAAACTTGATGTTATACCAAAGTTTAAGACAGTAATTTTTCCTCACAGTACAGGAACACATACTTACACTTTCATTTGTGTTGAGGGTGAAGTTAATGTCTGAGACTCGATCAAAAGAAACACTACAAAAAAGCAGATGAATGCAATAAAACAAAATGTTTTGTGCTGACATAAAGACATTTCTCTTCGATTTCTCATTTTCCAATATCTAAAAATACAAGACTGAAGACAAAGTGTTTCCAACATAAAACAGAAAAATTCCACACTATGGAGGCCTAGCCTTCATGTGGGTTTTTTAACTGTGAAAAATTTTAAACAAAAAATATGAAACAATGTCATGACCACCCTACAGTTAGTGTAGTTAGCTGTGAAGATGTGAAAAGCCTGAGCAAGCAAAACTGAAATATTGTACCGTTATGCGCCAGAAAAAGAGTAGGCCTAATGAACACCTAATCTGACTAGGGTCTATAATGACACAACTTAAAATCCTGCAGATATCTGTGCTAGCCATTCTTACACCTTCCAATTTTACCATCTATAGAAGGATCCTCTCAAACAAAGAGAGAAAATGAAAAATGTATCAACTTCTTCCTAAAGAAACACAACTTTACATATTAAGCTATCAGTTTCACTCAAGTCATTACAAACATGCCTTAGACGAAACAACAGCTTAGAAAATTTAATCACTTAGGGAAGCAAAAATAAACAGAAGAGAAAGAGATGGGAAATACTACCATACTCTCAGAAGACTTAAAGTAATTTTTTAGGCATATCTAGCAGTACACTTAGAATCATAGAATTGCTAAGGTTGGAAAAGACCCTTAAGATCATCCAGTCCAACCATTAACCTACCACCACCAAGTCTACCCTTAGACCATGTCCTCAAGCACTGCATCTACCCGTCTTTTAAACACCTCAAGAGATGGGGATTCAACCACCTCCCTGGGTAGACCGTTCCAGTGCTTGATGACTCTCTCAGTAAAGAAGTTCTTCCTAATATCCAACCTAAATTTTCCCTGGTGCAGCTTGAGGCCATTTCCTCCAGTTCTGTCACCTGTTACTGGGCAGAAGAGATCAACCCCCACCTCACTGCAACCTCCTTTCAGGTAGTTGTAGAGAGCAATAAGGTCTCCCCTCAGTCTCCTCTTCCAAACTGAACAACCCCAGCTCCCTCAGCTGCTCCTCGTAGGGCCTGTTCTCCAGACCCTTCACCATCCTCGCTGCCCTTCTCTGGACACGCTCCAGAACCTCAACATCCTTCTTGAAGTGATGGACCCAAAACTGAACACAATACTTGGTGAGGCCTCACCAGTGCTGAATACAGGGGGATTATCACCTCCCTGGTCCTGCTGGCCACACTGTTCCTGATACAAGCCAGGATGCCATTGGCCCTCTTGGCCACCTGGGCACACTGCTGGCTCATGTTCAGGAGGCTGTCAACCAACACCCTCAGGTCCCTTTCCACCAGGCTGCTCTCCAGCCACTCCTGCCCAAGCCTATAAAGTTGAAGCAGAGACATTATATTTTACATTACCCTTCAGGAAGGGGTAAGGCCCCTTTAAGCAAGGCTTTTTACTCTTTATCTGCATGTTATTGCATCCCAAGCCATATATTCTAATAAAAATCAAGACCAACTATGTTCTCGGCAAGAACCCCCATTCTTTCCCATACCCATTATAGCATCAGTTTACTTAAAGACAGACAGCAGTTATCAGGGTGGCTTTACTGTTCGTTGTTTTGGGGGTTTATGTGTGTTACGTTTTTGTGTGGTGTGGGTTTTTCGTTTGTTTGCAGGTTTTGTTTGTTAGGGTTGGTTTTTTTCCTTTAACCTGACCACAATTCCTCTCATTTCCTCATCACCTACCATATTTGTAGAAACAGGTCTTAACTGCCTTGACATCAGAAAGAAAAAAGGCATATCTACAATGCCCTTCTTTATTGTCCCCTACGTAACACACACTCACAGACATGTTCCTGTCATCTTTTCCCAGGAAAGCTTAGAAGTAAAGCTATCAGGCAGTTTTGTACATGGTTCAGCAGGGAAAAAAACCAAACCAAACCACAAAACAAAAACTACTTTGAGGCACAGAGAAAGTGAAAGACTGCCATGTCACTGGACAGACACTGCTTTCAAAAACAGGATTATAGTTATTTATTCAGAATCACTTCTTTATCATGTTGGCACAATCAGGACATTAGAAATGGAAGATAAGCTTTTCTCTGTAAACTGTTCAGGGAGGCTTTAATCAATGCACACAGATGGTACAAAAACCACAGGACTGACCAGCAACTGCCTCACACAATACTTATATTTACCATCAGCAAAACAAACCAAATACACAATAAAGAAAAGGAAATTCGAGACTGTAGTCAGAGCCAGTGTAACTTTATACTCACTTGCCGATGTCATCTTGATCAGCAAACTTCTCATCGTTGAAGCCAAACTGGTCAATAAAATTGGACGTCATTTGTTGCATCTGATAATCAGAAAAGGCCTGGCAACCCCAGGACCAATGACAGTGATATAATGATTCTAATAATACTAAATCCTATTTGCCCATTTTGCTTCACAGAAATAAAACTGTTTCTAATCTAAACATAAAGGACAAGAAAAGGACTTGTTTTACACTCTGAATTTTAAATTGTAACGTTGACTACACGCCTATTTACTTATATTTACTGACTTGAAAGCCTAGTAGCAGCTCTAAATATGAAAGTTAATCTCTAGTTTAACCCTGCTAATAATCAGCACATTTCCAAATGCACCCCAAGCAAACACTGAAACACAGCATACTAGATAAAAGAGAAAGCCATCTTAAAAAAATCTTTGTTCAGAATAACATGAAGGTAGAAAATTTTAAGTACCAGGAAAGTACTCTATACATAGATACTAAAGCACAGCTGCATATTTATCATGTAATTATCTTTAGAAACATAAACACCTAGAAGGAAGACTACTGAACATTTTAGATCTCATTTGAATCGGTGACACTCCAGTATGTTTGTTTTGGGGTTTTTTTTGTTGGTGGTGGTTGTTCGTCAGTGTTGGTTTTGGTTTGTTGGGTTTTTTTTTAAAATAAAGATGCCAGTGTCAACTGCCAGCAGACTGGCATACACATGGCATTTTCTTCAATCACAGCATGGTGTCAGTTGGAAGCAATCTCTGGAGATCATCTATCCCAACCCCTGTGCTAAAATAGAATCACCTACAGCACAGGATCTCATCCAGACAGGTTTTGACCATCTCCAGAGGAATCTCTACAACCTCTCTGTGAAGCCTCTTTAATGCTGTCATGCTCAAAAGAAAGATTTTTTTTTTATCAAATTCAGGTGTTCTTTCCCTTTTCTTCCTGGTCTAGAATTTTATTACCACACATTCTCTAGTGACTTTCAATAGCATTATTTCCACGAACTAAGTCAGCCACCGCTAAGATGCTCTAGTAAACACAGCTGTCGCATCAACTCTTTCTCTAACTGCTAGATACACTGTTACAGGAGCACACTTAGATCTTCTCTTGTATCACTGTGACAACTGTAGAGCTTGACATTTTGCCAAAAACTAAAAGCATGTAACTGGGCAGTGAGGAACCAGATGAGGAATACTAAAAGCAAGTGTAGAGTCCTGCACCTGGGAAGGAATAACCACAGGTATCAGTCCAGGCTGGTGGATGACCTGCTGGAGAGGAGCTCTGGGTTTGATAAAACAGCTGTGTGCACTGATGGGCATACACTTTACTTTGAATTCTCTGGATTTGTATTTGCCTGTGATAGAAATACGTGTTCCACTGCTATTTTTAAATTTCTTATTTTTACAGAGAGCAAGCTATGCTGTTGAGAGTCTTCAACTCACCTGCTGCAAAGAAGAATCCTGTGAGAAGCCAGTTTCTTTAAAGTCAATTTCATCATCACTGGAAGAATGAATGTGGCAGGTTGTAACCTACACAAAGAAAATTTGTCACTTGCAGGGTATATGACAGCCATTCAGGTACACTCATATCTGGCTAAATGTTTGGTTTCATATCAAAACAAGAAACTGAGTTATTTTTTTTTCCCCAATTGCTGTACCAAATAAACCAATCCCTGAAATATTTCAGTGGTGTTAATACATGCATATTAGACACCCCAAAGAAGCCAAAGCTTTTGACTCCTTCAGTATGACTACTTAAGATTAAAAGGCAGTCCTACAGTTATCTAGAAGTAAATGAGATAAAATCTGCATTGTCTTTGTATTGCACAAACTATACTGAACAGCAAGTAAAGTAGCAGCTGCCAAACAGTAGATAAAAACAAAGATCCTCCACCTTACGTATATATGCAAATACATAAAATGTTAAGAGAAAAGGTCTTTGGGTCTACAGCATTTACAAAAAATCAAAAAAGAATTAAAGCTTCAGAAATTCACAACCAGTGTATACTTGCAGAAACAAAGGTGGAGATGTTGCCAGAGCAAAAGCAGTTTTAAACATTGCCCTTGAAAGACTACTTAAGTGACCCAACACTAAACTAGTGGGAATAGTTTGTTCAGTAACACTGCTATCCAAGCAATGTGTTCTTGGAAGTGCACATCTTCAATCAGAACAGCACTCCAAAAGTAACTTTTGCTGGAACAGTAATTGGAGAAAGTAACAGTAGCAGCAGCTGATACTTAAGACATATCATATGAAGGATCACTAGTATAAAATAAATCTACAGAAAACAAAGTTTATACTGCATTATAATAGATTTCCTGTTCTACATCCCCCTAGACTCAAGTGAAGCCTGGATTCTTTGTTTTTGAAAAAAAGATACAAATCTGTACAAAAGGAATACTGAAAAAATATATAAAGCCTTAGAGAAATCGGAAATCTCTCTATACTCCTACAAATATCACAGGACAATGCTACAGTCAGGACATGTGCAAGAATAAAACAGGGAGTTGTTACTTGTGTGATTTTATGCTTTTTCCTTTGTTAGTATAACACTGATCTTAAAATAGGAAATAACTGGAGTGCTTTACTCTTGCACACCTGACATTCAGCTCTGCACTGCAATTTGCATACTAGAAGCAACCTGACTTCAATTTGGTGAATTTCTGAAGGAAACCTGACCTATCAACACTAAAACTGTTAGTAGGTAGGAAGAACAGTAATTTACCAAATAGTCTCTCATTTGACATAACAGTTAATATCCCCACACAAGCCCAGAGATCAAGTCCATCAGTGTTCATTGTATATTTATGAAAAAATTCTTGCAAAGTCTGCACACTTCAAGGCAATTATAATTGTATTCTAAACTGCAACTTGAGCTGCCCTAGATACCATCCCTGCCTCACATGGGCATATTTTGAGAGGACAAAAGTTAATACACCTACTCCTACACCTGCAACTTACTCGGGGAAAAAACAGCCAAACCTAGGAACTGTTAGTTCATCCCTTACTGCTGTAACAGAAGCTAGTTCCAGGACACTTGGCTAGATAATGCCTTACCCCAAAACTGTCCTTTTGGGAAAAAACAGGACCATAGCCTTTTAATAGCTCCTATACTGCACTGTGTTGTCCATTATTGCATGTCATTTAACTAAGTGATAGTCCTAGTCTCAGGCACACGGATCATGCAAGCGGAAACAAAAGTCAATAACTTCAGAAATTCAAACACACTATTTTCCAGCTGACATTTTAGATATAAGAATTTGGTTTAATGTTTTGTATTTCTATTTGACTGGTTATTATGGAATTTAGAGAAGTTTTAAATGAGCTTTTACTGATGCTCTATCAGGTACAGCCAAGTGAATTATTACAAATGTAAAAACCCAATTATAATGTTATAATTATAGAACAGCTTAAAATATTCTGCATCTTTAGGTGACCTTAAGAAGTAGTGGTTTCTAACAAGGAAAATATCATTATTCTAAAAACATTATGAACTTCTATGGAGTCACAGGCTCTTGGAAAAAATACCATCTGTACATCATTTGTTCCTGCCCACAAGTGGCACAGTTTCAGATTAATTTCCTATTGCTTCTATTACCACATACATCATGTTAGCATTATGTTCCACTTGCTATATTATGTTGATTATTATGTTGAAATAGCAAATTTAAGCTTATCTTACAGGCCAATTAATATAGCACTTGCACAAGTTAATGAAGCCACATGCAAAGCACTGGAAAAGTCAGGTATATTAAAATTCATTTACTAGTCTGCTGATATTTTAATAAGCAGAGACTGTTGACAGTCTCCAAGTGGTTACTCTTAAACTGTACATTTAACATTATTAACAAAGCCTCTTCATACTTCTGCTTACTTTTGCTTTTTTCTAAAAGTGCAATTACTACTGCTGTGTGTAGAAGAAATGACAGGTGCACAGAAGAAGTTACTTGACTTCAACAAGTCCAGCAACACGTATAGTGAGGTGGGGTGGAGGGTAGCATTTTCCTATTAAACTTACATAGGCTTATTTACATGCAGGAGATAAAACAATTAATACTCTACTCCCGCTATTTTAGTTTGTGCTATTTAGACAGGAGCTTTCAAGTACAACAACCTGAAGTGTAAAGAAATCTTCCTCCTTCCTGATTGTCTGGGATGAGCTATAGACTGAGCAACTACCCGATACCTGTACAAAATACTATTCGTTGAAAAGTAAACTGATCAGTTCCACAGCTCAGCAATTAGATCTACTTCTTGACACAAGTACTAGGTAACTGGGAAGACTGGATGTGTTGCTGACAAAAAGAAATTAGGGTGCAAGTAAACAGAGGCAATTTTGATAACTTACCCATCACTACTTACCAAGTCCACTGTATTCCTCTTGTTTGTTTCTCCTAAGGAGCTTGCACAGAATGTTTCCCATCGCTCTCTAACCTCCTCTGGAAGCTCTAGCATGGGAAACAAAAACACCTCAATTTGATACTATCAACAATGGAGCATCACTTAAGTTTTAATTATTCTCTACTGCTCTACCAGAAATAGTGCAAAGACTATGTAGATTCTCCTAACTCCATAAGGACAACTTCATCTAGACAGAAGTTTTTCAGGGATCTTTGATACTGTCGGGGAAAAAAAACCAAAGCCTTTAAGCATATGCTTAAGAATAGCTGGTTTTAAATAACATACATCAGAAATAATCAGGGTTTTTTTATCCAACAGCTACCTTTTTCTTTTATTAATTTCCTCAAAATTTAACAACAAAAGTCATGAAGACCATTAACATTACCTTTAATGAGCTGTTGGACTAGTGTACTATTTGGTCCCTTATCAGTACTATGCACAATACAGTTAGCTATCCTTGTCAGATGACCCATGTAGCCATGCCGCCTTCCTCCTTCAGCCCTGCAAGAAACAAAAGGAATTTAAATGCCCACACTCGGAGCAACTGTGCTCCTCTATTTTGTTACTAAACACTACCAGAATCAAGAATTACACAAGATCAGCTGCATATGGGCTCTTAAAACACAAAAGCAGCATCCTAAAACCAAAGGTTCACAAAAATAATTTCTAATCAATGAAGGTTATAGTCAAGGTTAAAAATCACTTGTATTTGACAAAGTGAACTGACTTGTCATTACTGTGCCAGAACATCTAGAGTACAACTGCATCTTCTGTTATCAAATGCTTATTAATACCAGCGAATCTATCAGTTTTTTGCTTTCATCAGATTTTTACCAGCAGAAAGCAGTCACCCTTGAGCTTCTAGAGGTGCTTTAAGTAACAATAAACGACAATATAAAAAACATTTAAAATAATCCATTTCCTGTAGCAGCTAAGATAAAAATACCTTCAGATTATCTTGAAAACTTACCTTTAATATTTGGAGTTGGGTCTGTACAAAATTGGGTAGGGGGTTATTTACTTAGAACAGTTTGCTCGTTTCTCTCAAGTAAGTATCAATTCTTTCCAGACAGAAACACAATCGGAGGTTCACAACAGTATTTTCCACATTAGTATTTGTGAAGACTGAATATTTAATTCACCTATATGGTAAGCACTGGATCAAGAACATTCTTAACCAACCTAATAAGTTCAACTGGATCTAGAGAAATAACTTCTCATACTTTTCTCCTGTATGAGTCTAACTGCTAAGTTGGCAGTTCTCTCTACATATAAAAATAGAAGACATATGGGAGAGGACATTTTCTCAAATTAAGTCACATGTCCCTTTCTTTGTACCACACATCATTTCTCAACATACTCATTTTCAAGCCAGTTATATTAGCCATATATTTACTACCTGATTCACATCAAACAGGAAAAGGAGTATTTTGGGGATTAGAATGGTCTGTAATACTATACCAGAAGACCAACGACAATACCACAGACAACTAATTGAGTATTTTGACAAGTTAGTGCTAGTATTTACTGTTCAGTATTCTACTGATCCAAAGTTAAGAGCCTTCAGAGAGCTGTTTTACCACCACAGGTGAAGATTGAGGGTTTCTCCTCCCACTATGAAAGCAGTTTCAGACAATGTCTGCTTTAAACCTCCATCCTTTCAAACACACTCTTGGAAGGCACTCCACTGCTTTTTACTCTTAGAAGTCTAGAAGTCGTTCCCCAATATGCTTTGATGTATTTATAAATAATTTTCAACTCCTTACTAGAAAAAAGTATTTTCTGTCCTCTCAAAACTTATGTCATGTTTCTGTACTTGAAGATGGATAAACTTCAAAGATCACTGCAGTATGTTACACATGGCAAGAACTTGTATTCTCAGATGGTCATGGGAATGCTACCAGAAAGTACTACAAGAGAAAGCTTTAATCTAAACATTAACATACAAGTGTTTTTGGAACTGATCAGATCAGTTACAAACTGGCCATACATTCATTTCACAATTCAAGTCTCATGTAGGCAATACAAGGGAATACAAAAACTAGCTACTCACTGTCTCTTCTCATTCATCTCCCATGCTTCAAGTATCCGTTCTATTAATTGGCACTTAAGGAAGAGCTATCAGAAAAGCAAAATACGTTTAGCAGTAGTAAAGTGGAAATCTAGTATCCATTTCAGAGCTGATTAACAAAGTCTTAAAAGACAACTAATTTTAGGTTCAAGATAAAGACTTTAGTGAAGGGGTTTAAAGTTCAGAAGCAACAGTCAGATGCCAACTAGAAACCTGAACACTAAACCTACATTAATTCTACTTCTCTTCATAGCTGCTGAGTTATTTAAAAAGAAATTTTAATTCTTAGAAATAAGAGTAAATTCAACAAAAATATTTACAGCTCTGCACATATGCTCACTTTGGGGCACCAAAATCTATCCTACGGCACTTTCAGTTTTAACACCCTGAACTGACATTAAGAAGAAAAAAAGTCCTATTAATTTTATACCTAAAGTAAAATTGTGCTGTTTTTTATGTAATAGTAACTACTATGATAGCCTGGAGACAGGAAAATTCAAGAGACTGAAAATAAAACACAACTTACATGTTTCAGTAAGAGATTGTCCCCTGTGGAATCCTGATCTGTAATTGTGCCATTTTCTGTGCTTTCAAGAGGACTTGCAAGAATCAATGCAATGCAGACTTCTACTTGAGTATGTAAAAAGTTGTTCCACGTATACTTAAAGAACATGTCCTGAAAAACAAATTCAACCAGGTTTACACAATCCTTTCATTAAGCATTACCAACAGCCTCGGCCCAGCACATCATTTGAATGAACACACACTTTTAAGTAATACTTATTTTAAAAGTTCAAGTCAGTCTAGAGACTCAAGTTTTCATCTCTAATATCCCTGCAAAACATAACAACCATAGCTGTATCAATCAGTTGAAGGAAAAAGGGATTTTAGGCTAGAAAAAAATTTGGACAGAAGAAAAATATTTTTCAATTGCCTGTTTAGAAGTAGAAGTTTACTTATTCTATTCAGAAACAGTAGTATGAAGTTTAGCAGAGAAAGTTGGGTTTTGACAGAGCAACTTAATGAACGTGGCAGGGAAGCCCTGAACATGGCTAGAAACTTGAGTACAGACAAAAAAATAAGCTTAAGAAAATGAATTCATATATTTATAAAAGTGTAGAGAATAAGAGTCATTCAGAGAAGAGAAAAATTTCAGACAGATGAATTTAACAGTAAAATCTGGTACTTCTTAAGTGGCATAACAGAAGCCATGACGAAAACTGAAAAGTTAGGCTGCAAAGTATACTACAAATTACCTGCAGCGACAAAAACCAAACAAGGTATTAATAACAATCCTTAAAAATGAAGAGGGCAGCATAAAGTTCTTACCAGTATTACTCCTATGCTGTTAAGTTCTATAAGCTCCTGATTCACACTGCTCATATTTGTCTGTAAAAGGCTAGATATTAATCTAATCACATTTAAACGTGTGTTTCCCACAGGTGGATCCAACACACCCCAGGTTGTCTTCATAACACTTTTCTGGAAAAGGTACATAACACAACACATTAAAATACCTTTAAAACCAGCTCATTATTATGCACAATTTTTAGAATGACAGAGTAGATATATATATATAAACTACCACAAAAAAACAGGCCTTGAACAGTTACACTACCACTGCAGAGAAAGTAATTTTTAGTTCTGAAAAATACAGTTTAAGTCCAAAGACAGGAGTCCTACAGGATCACAGAATCTGTGTGATCTTCTGGTGAAAGTTAACCCTGTCTTATCTGTAGACATGACATCCTGCTTTTACTGTAGCACAGACCTGTATATAGCCATGTTGTAACAATAGTTTCTCTGCATTTAATTACCTCTTCTGCATTTGGAAATCTTGGTGTCATCTTCAACAAGCTAAAATAAGCTTCAGAATATATTCTGCCAGTGAAAACTTGAGTGAAGATATATAAATGTATCATGGGTAAATCCCTATTTAAACATCTTGCATTTATATGTCGTTCTGATGCAAAAGGTCAGTGGCTCAAGTTAAAAACCTGAAGAATTTAACACGCCTAAAGTGCAGCGTGCATGCTGTGGAACTAGTCTCCCTGGACAAGTCTAGAGAAATTGTGGATGCCTCAAGTGAGCCATGTCAAAGTTGACAGAGACAACTGCAGTCATTATTTCTTTCCAGAGAGGGCATTCAAGCAGAAAACATGACACACCTTGAAAATATGTAACAAATCTCTTTTCATGCCTTTCAGAAAGAAGCAATTTCTTCAAGACTATTTTTGCCAGTTAAAATTTAAGCTGGAAAAGCATATCAATTAGCACACCATATTGGCTCAGGGACAATAATGAACAGTAAAGCTCACAAGAGCCTGGGAACGAGTCCAGGCACTTGCCCAAAAGTTGTCAAACTGGGTTTTGTTTATTATTATTATAACCTGTCTAAAACAGTCACAGTGACAGTCTTGTTTCCGTTAATTTACCAACACAAGGTTTCACTTACTTTTGGAGGCTCAAGCAGGAGTTCATGGAAGGAGGAAAGTCGTGCTTTTATGGCTTCTAAAACACTTTTGCTGACTGAATAGGTTGAATTTGTCATGCCCGGAGGACAGATCTCTATATGGCCCTCAAATCTAAAAGACAAGCAAAATCTGAGACTTGATATCAAAACTGGTTGTGTAACAACTTTAATGTACAACAGCTCAGAAGACAGGTAAAAACGCAAGTAAAAACAGAAGTTTACAAATATGAATTACGTGTGAAGTAATGGATGAACAAGGTTTCACCAAACACCAGCCCTAGCGTTTTTAGGTTTACTGTGCTTGAAACCTCCAACGTGTTTTTGAAATTAAATATTACAGATGTCCTTTCTTCTTTTGAGGCAGATACAGTTTCACTCAATTCATCTCTCCCGAGCAATCTAAGTTGACATACCAGAGATCTGTGCAGTGGTTTTCAAAGCATAAGTGTAATCAAATTCCAAATAATATTTTTGAAGTCAATACCCACTTACTGCACTATATATTTACTCTATTCTTTGTATCCAGAAGGAAATTGATGAAGTGTAAATAGTTTGATCTGCCAAGTGGCACCTAAGCTAGCTTCCAAAAAAAGCTGCAGACAGAACAGTCATTTGGTAAAAGCACAGTAATGCCAACTGGCATCACATGGTTTGTTCATTTACTTCTTCAGCTACAACAGGTCACAAAAATAGTTCAAATACATGGACACTTGCTATTGCTGAACAGTAGGATAGTTAAATTATGCCAGCTTAATTTAAGCAAAATAAGAATACTTACGTCTGTCGTCTTGTCTCAAGTAAGGTCAATAGTATTTGGATTGCACTGACTATTGCTGATTCATTTTTTTCTTTATGAAAAATATTAGACAGCAGCTGCTCTATAATTTCTTGTCTGAAAAGAAAGGCATTGGCATCAGATACAACACTACTTCAATAAAATTTGTTACCAGAAGTAGCTAGCATTTGCACATGTAAAATTAGTAAGAAAGTAACACAAAGAAAACGGTAACTGTTTCAAGCTACCAGGTACCACTGGAAAAATCATTCTGATACTCACTGTGCTTGCTACTTGCTCTCCTACCCCTTCCACTAGTCTAGTTTTTTGATCTAATAATCAACACTACAAAAAGGGAGTTTTCAGTCAGATCAAAAATCTCATTCAGCCTGCCATAACAACCAGACAAACCTAAACGTATAACGGGCAAAAGGGAATACAACAGAATCTTCTCTGGCAGAAACGCACACTTAGATTAACTTAAACCAAACAGCAGATCAAAGCCAAGCCCTCCCATGTGTACTCCGCACATGAAACTGACCCCAAAGCAGTCCTCCAGGCAGGCTCTGCTCACTTGGAGTTATTTTACATTAAACAGACAGATAACAGGTAGCCAAAAAAAAAAATCACCTGAAAAGCAGTGCTTGCTATTTCTTAGTTTTTAACTTCTGACCTAGAAAACCTTTAGAGTTTTTTTTTTTTAATAAACTGCAAATAAAATCAGAAATTCAAACTAACTTACTTCTCCAGACTTGCAAGCAGTGGATCTGGTTCTGAACTGTTCTGTACTTGTAACATCTGGTCTCTGCTTAAACGAATAATTTCACAGAGTGACTGTGATGCATTTGAATGCCTCTGGAACATAAAAACACAGCTTTCACTGTAAGCGTAATAACATGCTGTACTATATTTCTTCATTTACAAAAGATTAAAGTTTCAAGGAGGGAGAACAAGCAGGGAAAGGGACAGCAATCATGCATCCTCCCTCTATTAACTACCCTTAAATATTCAAATTAGCTTACTGAAAAAAAGCAAGCAGGAAACAGTAAAATTGAAAATTAACACTATGTTGTACAACTTTCTGAACAGATAGGCCCAGGAGAGCATCAGACCACTACTTACATCTTCATCTTGAGACGGATGTACAATTTCCACCAGCCGCTGAATAATTCTCTCTTCATTTAGCCACTGTAAAAGTGTTTGTGGGTATTAGTATGAATGTGGATTCATACAAGTGAATGAACTAAAACTAATGAAGTTAAAAGTAATTTGACACAAGTCATATGGTTAGTATTCCCAAACAAGAAGCAACAATACTTCAAAAAAAAGAAAAAAAAAAGGCAAAAAAAACCAAATGTCTCTCAGCAACTCTGAGAAGAGAGAAAGCCTTTATGTGTAACTTTTAAGTAAACAGTCTAATGCCAAAAAGTGTTCAGTAAGGTCCAAAACATTTTTAAAACAGCACCTGACATTTGTAAGTTATGTATCTAAAGATCAGGGGAAGAAACCAACCACTCAGTTTTTAAGTTGTCCTCACCACTACAATACTGGCAACTCCAAGCAAAAAAAAAAAAAAAAAAAATTCCCCAAAAAAACCAACCCACAAATCTGACTTCAGCACATTTAAGACAAAATACAGGAAAACCAGCAGACAATAAGCCATCTCACAGTTCACACATATCAAGACAAAAAAAAAATCCTGGGATAAATTTCACTTACATTTAACACTTCTTGCCGGGGCTGTGGAGGTTCTATGCAAGTCAGTAGACGGAGCAATAAGTCCATGATAGCAGAGGTCCCTATGTGCTTAATAATGAGGTCTACAAAATCATGTTTCCTCTTTAAAAAATCCACAATCTAGAAATGAAAAACATTCATTATTTAAAATATTAATATATTTTACATGGTAAATTACACCAGTCATTTTTAGTTTCTCCCTGCTACCAAATGTAGCAAGTAAGAACTTGAATACTTCTGTCACTTAAGCCTTGCAGGACAAGACAAGACAAACATAATACATACTACTCGAGTGTCAGAAGTGGCACATGACAGATCCCTGTTATAGTCTTGGGCCTCCTTCAAAGCTCAGCTTGCTGAGCTTAAATTACAACCCAATGCAGTCAACTTTTCTTTATGGTACAATATACTCCCATCTCTTCTTACTGATTAAAGCTCAACACAGCTGAACCTTAACATAACAGAAATACAAAGCTTGCTAAACTGAAGATAGAGTAACAAACTATTTGCTCAGGTACAAGAGGTAGTCATTTCAACTGTTTATACTACTGGGTCAAATGAACACAGTACATCATCGTTTCTGTAGAACTGCAAATGACTCTCACCTTGTTCTGTAACAGTTCTTTGCAGATTATCAGACACACTCCCACTGATTCAATTCAATCAACTTCACCTCTAACAGCTATTAATACAAGTATCACCATACAAAACACTAAGCTAGACTAAAAGGTAAGCACTCACATAGTGATAGCACAAACAGCTCAGGCAAATGCAAATCGAATACATCATACTCATCCATATATATTTAATTTCTGTGCATACCATAAAAAAGTGTCTTCAGATAGTATGGAAGTTGAAAGCTCCTTTGTCATTTTCTTTTCTCCCTCAAATATGTAACATTCAGGCTGAACTGCTGAGTACTAGAACTTTATTCATTCACTTATTAAACTGGAGAGCTTGTGTACATATTTACCTGTTCTGGTTTTCTGCTTATAAGAATACTTAGCACCTTGCTGAAGAAACTGGCCAGTAATGGGTTTAGAGGCGATTCATTTAAGAGGAAACTGTACAGTTTCATAAGTAAAGATTCCTCTTCTCCCAGCCTATCATTGATCTGTGAGACATCTGATGTAAGCAGCTCACATGATATGTTCGGGTATCTGAAAAAAAAGGAAAAAAAAATAAAATTGACCTCTCATACTCTAAAGTTGTCATACTTCCAGCACTGAATGCTTCTGAAGAAGCTTTCAAGCAGGTTTGGTCTGCACTAATTAAGGCAGCAAACTACTGCAAGGTAACAGAACTGCACATTCAGCCTACAAGCTGTTCTTTGATTTAAAAAACGGGGTACTCTGCTCTTCAGTAACTACAGGCGAACACAAGGGAAGTGGGCAAAGGAAAGGGCAAGCTTGTATTTTATGAATTACTGTGAGATCCATCTGTTCAAGTACTGATCTCTTATTTCAGAAACCACTTTTTGAAAAGGAAAAAAGTTAGCTGCCAAAAATCAGGCTGATACTGGACTGGTACTGGGATGGTAGCAGTGTGTTTAACCCCTTCTCATATAACAGGCATTATATTAAAAAAAGTCAAAAGTAATAACTTCAGGTGCATATTTTAATACATTAATATATACTTATTGCAATTGTGTAGAAATTCAGTAAACTAGTCAGAACTAGTCAGTACTGCTTCATGACAGAAGTACAGTTCAGAACACTGAGTAATTAAACTAAAAGGATATCAAGACCAATAATTTCCTGCATTTGACAGTATTGTCACCCACTCACCTAAAGGTGATTTTGACAGCAGTCAGCAGCTTAAGTTTTCTCAGCCAATTTCAGACTCTACTAGAGTAAACAGCTGAGGCTTAGTTTACCAGAAATGGTGAAGTGCTGCAACTAAGCCTGAAACTTTTTTTTAACATACTACTTTAAGGAAACAGCAGCTTTCTGTGTAGGCAACTAAAATAGGTGAAAGATGGCAGATGTGATTGCATACAAATAGACAGGTTGACTTTTGAGTTTGAACCTTCTCAGAAATCTAGCTCAAGTTGTAGTTAAACCCAATTCTTACAGTTTAGCTCTGTAAAGGCTCCAGAGTGCTACAGACCTAATATGCATCTTGAAATATCTTACCAATCATCCAAAGCTAAGCACTTAACTGTACTACCAAGGTATGTAGTTGTGATTATTAAGAGAATAGCAGAATGAAAATTCAAAATTCTTCATGTCAGTTCTGATATTTTTTAAGCCTCCTTTGGACAGCAATTGGGTTTGGAAGCATTTGTGGATAAGGGCTTTCATTTGAAAGCTACGCAAACATTAGAATTTTTTTATATGTATGTTCTACAAAGCTCCTTAACAAAACTTACTCTGAAGATACCAGCATCGTACTACACATTAGCAACCAGGGGTTCAAAACATACTATAGAACAAAGTTGCCCCACTTTCCACCATCCCAAGTGTCCCCCATCCCCAAAAGTTTCCTACTTATATCGAATTTTTTCATCCATTTCTTGAGGTGGCTCTTCAATAATAAATGAAACTAAGTCTTCCAAACATTCTGACTTCAGCAGAAACTCTATAAGTTTGCGATTCTGAGCCTTGCACTCTTGCAGAACATCCTCTTCATCCATCAGTTCTTTCAGTGTTACATCTTCTCTCTCTAGAAGTGTATCTATGTGGGATGACGAATGGAGATCAAATTTCCAAAACATGCTGGTCTGGATAAGAGAAGATACACAAAGCATCAAGTTTACAAATCTACGTAAACAGTATTTGTAGTAACAGTTCATAGTTGTGTTTAACAGCCTCTAACCCCAAAGGTAATTCCATGCATAGACAACAGTAGATGCTGACAATCAAAAGCTACAAAAATCAGACTTGATTACAGATGACTTCATAGTAATTTTTGTACCCTTAGCAATAACCAACATACTAACTTTCACAGGTAAGAGTTAGGCAGCTCCACAGTTTTATTTACATGAAAGCAACATGCTAGGCTGCATTTAAGAGAAAAGAGTAACTGGTTGCCAATTCGTTGAACTTGCTCTTCCTCACCTTTGTTTTTAATTTCTGCACTAAGACTAATTCAGAACAACTTGCTCAGCAATTAACAGAGCTGGGAGAAGATAAACAGGGCACTGCAAAAGCGCACTAGAGCATCACTCCTACTGTTGAGAAACCCATCTATAAAGGTGGGGGAATTATAACTTTAACTCGCAGACAGCACACATCAAAGCATTGGACCTACTCTCTCACTGCACCTCCCTCCACAGGCCTGAAACAGGAGGAATAACACCTGAAACAATGAAAACACCTTATGCAAACACTTGCAGATCAGCAGCCCCAACCACTGAAATGCTGTAAAAGGCCATAATAGAAATGTGTAAGGATGAGCTACTTAACCTTTCCTTCTAAACTGCTTTGGCACCTCTATATTATTCTGTTCATCTAAGACACCTTGCAAACAGTTACTACCGTAATAACTGTGCTATCAACAGAGGCTATTTCAGTCTACATTAGAACAAAACCTCCTACTTTCACTTCACTAGATACATTCACTCCATTCCCCTCTCCTCAAAACAGTTTTTATGACATTTAACATGTGACACAGCATCAGTTGATCTTAAATGAATGCAGAATTTAAGTGGATTGAGATACTACAGACAGTAAGAAATTTTTCTTTCCTTAAAATTTTAAGTAGCATAGTTTTCAGCAGTACTCATTTCAATAAGGAAAGAAACAGTCCTTTTGCTTCTTTACTAATTGCCTTCTAAGTGTGAAGGAAATCACTGCTGTACATTAGCAACATCAGCTATGAGAATACATAGTTACTGCAGAGAAAGTAGGTGAATAAATACTATTTTAGTAAGGACACTCCTAAGCTGCATGGTGTATACTCAGAGGCAAGCTCAGAGAAGCAAACTATGCTTTTGTCACACATTCTTATAAAAATATTCAAAAACTAAAATAGAAATATCTAATTCTTATGCAAGATGTAGACAGCTTTAAGCATTTATTTCCAAGTTAAAAAGAATTCAGCAAACATACTACAGCTACTCAGAACAGTGAAGCGTCAAAATTAGTACTTGAGAAGTTTAGAACACAGAAACAAGTTCAAGGATTCAGCAAAACCCTCCTCATTAACAAAAAAATATATATATAGGCATTTGGCCTACATATTGAAAAAATCTGGTGTACTCACTATGGAGTTTTAAATGCTTCTAGGATTTTCATTGTTCCTTTAAACTACTGTACACTTGTCAATACCTCCTTACTTTGCTTATCCTTTTGTCAGAGGTTAAAAGCATAGTAACTGCTCCTAAAATTATATAGCTTTTGTTTAAAGATCTTGGAGACAAAAATCATCAAGAAAAGATAGAAATAATTTCAATTGCCATATCAGTACCTATAATCACCTGAGATCCCATGCAAGGATTAAATTGTTAAAAACAGAAAAAACACGTTCTTCTACACCAAGTATTAGTAACCTTACAAGCACAATTGAAAACACCTGATCATACAGAATTGCTTAAATCAAATTATGAGAAGTTGTTAAAAACAGTAGCTTGATGGTATTCAGGCTACACACTGACAAGTGAAAATAGCGTGTTACTAAATTAACAGGATTTTTTTGTTTTGGATGGTTGCTAGGGTCTTTTTAAGCCTCTAGAAAGTAGATCAAATACATTCCCTTGCCCCAGTTAGTGAAAGTAGTATCTTTGCAAGTAACCACTATCAATGCTACTTCCAGATATAAATCCCTCACTGCAGTGATTAAAGCTCATTTCAGTAGCTTCAATATATTCTCAGTTACTTATTCAAGAGAAACGTGACAACAGAAAATAGCAACAACAAAAAAAAAAGCATACTACTGCAAACATGTTACTGTGTTATTTCACAAACTGTCTCCCAGGCAAGCTCTTTTAGGGGGTGCTCCCTCAACATGTCAGGTGCCGGTCACAGATTATTCCATCACTTTTCAACAGGAGCCCAGGTCCTTTGAAATAAGGAAAAATAAACAACATAAAACGTGCCAAAGAAAGTCCAGAAACCCTGAAGACGAGAATTTTCAAGTGTTATCACTGGTGATAATCTAGAATCAGCCTATTTTAGTTCTGAATGGAAGCCTTAGAACCAAAATGTTATTCTCTCACACAGACTGTTCCACCCTCCCTCCCCAAACCTACCAATTCTGAAATTCTGAATTATTTTGCTACTTTAAAATTTTAGTCCAACTAATGGGGCCAGAATTAGGCTTTCTGTCCACAAATCAGGAGCACCCCTTCCAAATTTTTTACTATTTACAGTGAACTCCACAAGTCAACTGTGTTACTCCTAATGTTCAACTCTTGTCAATACGTGCAGAAAAATCACATTTGGATTTGAGGCAAGATGCAAGAAACTGACAAATACGAGGTATGTTCAGGATTAAATACTACAAGCAGCAAAATAATCCAGGATAATACTAAAAACCCTTTGAGGTTGACAGAGAAATTGTTACAGATGGTAAAGCTGCTGCAGATATCTGACTGCCTTTTGTGACCTGAGTTAGCTTTCCGTAACCTCTGAATGTTCCCAGCAAGGACTAACAGACCTTCATTTCACGTAACCAGTACTTCTGAAATGTTACATCAACTTGTTGACCTTAAGTTTTAACAATTCAAGATTCTAAGGAACACCTATCATTCAGAAAAACAGTTTTGCTGTCTTAGTTAATTCTGTCAACAGATTCTTCATGCATGGTGAAATAACATTTGATGTAGTAAATGCCTGATTTAAAACCTGGAAGAAGGTAAGTAGTTCACCTAAGTGAAGAAACCCTGTCAACTGCCCTGAGATGCAAGTAAGTAAAAATCTCACTTGAACTAGTTGCTACAGGGAAACTTAAAAGCAATCCTTTCAGACCAGAAAGGGAAAAAAAAAAAAAAAGTCTTCTGCTCATTACAGCTGAGGAAGACCACACTGTGTTTATTTTGTTTAA
Source organism: Heliornis fulica (assembly GCA_013399135.1). Lineage (NCBI taxonomy): Eukaryota > Metazoa > Chordata > Aves > Gruiformes > Heliornithidae > Heliornis > Heliornis fulica. Next base: position 42,563 of record VXBZ01007612.1, on the reverse strand, counting down.
CAGCAACTAGTGTGGGGTTCTTTAACTCGAGTCCAAATTCTTAGCCTCCAAAAACAATGGTCACAATATCACTAGTAAGTTTCTCTGTGGCTTCCAGCTGATACAGCTATCAAACTTTTCCTAAATACAGACATTCTGACTTTCAAGCTACAGGACAAAGACATGTATTCCAGTTGGACAAGCACACAGTTCAAATTTTAGACTGTCTCCCATACTGAAACTTTTACAAAATAGACTTGTTACTACAAAGCATCCAGAAGTCCCCTCAGTAAATAAGAAATCAATTAAAGTACACTGCTCATTTAAGTTTTTAAGAATCATACCTAGATGAAATACACATGATAAACATGCTTTGTAAGGAGTTACTTCCAACTTGATACCTCATACTTCTGTTTACCAGTTGAATATCAATAGTTACAGATATGTGGATCTAAACCAGTGCAGAAGAAAAACTGAAAGTACCTCAGCTGGCCAGCTGAAGGCTGTTTTACCTGACAAAGTATATACACAGAGCTTCCAGTAGGAACTTCACAGGTTTTACAGCAATACCAGCGTTATTTTTCAAGCAAGTCTTTAAATAAAAAGCATATCAGTGTCAAGTTGAAGATTCTGTAACGTATTAAATCTGAGAAGTGCACAGATCAAACAACAAAATCAGGTACCTCTGCACCAAACTTTCCCATTATTCAAAACACACCCTAAATTATGTATCCTACTTTAGAGCAAAGCAGCTTTTTACATCCAGAGTAGTAACTAGCAAAAAAACCAAACTAGTAGTTGAATGCAGGAGAAAAACTACCAAAGGAGTCCTTGGTGCCACCGTAAGCTTTCAAGAAAGTTTTTCTTAGTGATAAAAGCATTTTCAATGCAATCCACTGCCTTTAAAAGCTTAATAGGCAGGTAGGTTTGGAAAAGAACAAAGTAATGATGAAGGTAAACATTATTATCATTAAAAAGAATTAACATTAAGAGCTTTAAATTGAACAGTTTTTAAAATGCTATGCATGCCCTTCTGTTGGCTTCATATAACCTCAACTGGCTAATCACTGGTTGATTTTTTTCCTTTCACAAAACAATGGACAGTAATTAGACACTATACCAGCATTTATAAAGTGCTTACTTTGACGCTGGAAATGGACCGTTTGTTCAAAACAATTAAGCAATGACTGCAAGTCCAATAAATTTTAAGAGCTAAACAGAATTACCAGTCACCCAATTTGATAGAGAAGACACTCTACAGAGGCTACTTTTTAAAATGCCTATTTCATTCAGCATCACCCACTGCAAACATGCTGTCTACAACCACCTGTCCTTTGTGTGCTGGGGTGCAATCCTCAAAGTACTAATCCCAAAAATCTATTAAAGGGGAAAATTAAACACTTGCAGATAGACTGGAATAGAGTAATTTAAGTAATACTAAAGAAATAAGACACCTGTATTCTAGCTTGAAGATCTGGACCAAAGCAGAATTTTTCCGTAAACTAACCTATAGCAATACAATTATAACTCAATTCCATGGTATTTCCACTTGATGGAAGAAAGAATCTTACATAGCAACACTGCTCTTTCAGCACTGAGAGTTCAAGGAAAAAATACAGAATTCTTTGTCTCTTATCCTACTAAAATAGTGTGTTCTTAAAGTAGTGTAAAAATTCTGCTCTTAGCTATTCCTTAGCTTCATTTCTAAATGCTTCAAATAGAGACACTTACCCAATAATCAATTAGAAAATAAAATTGAAGCAGAGAGGTTTGTTGTGTTACTATCCAGACAGATGCTACTGTTCCATGTCCCTAGATTTAATGTTATTTTACTTTACATCCAACAATAACAAATTAAAAAGAAAAAAAGCAGTAATGCAGGAGTTTTCATGGTACAGTTTCTAAATTTTGTAAGCAAAAGTTAAGATCACTTTGATGTAGAATAAAATTCTCATGTGAACAAAAAAGTAGATGAAGCTGTCTCTTCAGTATCAGAGCAGCCGTTCAGGCCACAGATACAAGCCCCTGTGAAAATTAGTCTGAGAAATACTCCATTACTTACATTAAGTAAGATTTCTATGATTATAAGCTAGTGATGCTTTAAAGAAACTTTGTGGAGGACAGAGCCAATAGATGGTGTGATAAGTAGAAAAATTAAAAGTAAAGAAATAGAACATAAAATTCAAACTATGCATCCATGTTTATAAAACTGCACAGCCTTAGTCCTCCCACTACCAGAAGAACATAGCAGTCTAGAAAGAGATACTGAAAAGAAAAAATTATCAACAATTGTTTTAGAGTGATGGGAGACACTGCAACAGCTGTCTGTGCCTCCCTTTCCTACCTGCAGGATGTTGGAATGGTTTGCTGCCACCTCAGCTGCTATCAGGTACAGGGGTCTGTGCTTCTAACAGGGTCCTACCTCAGTGGGAGGCCACTGACAACCCTATACCCTCCTGTAGCACTGTTGTGCCTGTCTCTTCCAAGGAACCCCAGGCTCAGGACAAGAAGGGGGCCTGAAGTCAAAGTACACAAGGGAAGTAGAGGGCAGGCCCTGTGCCCCAGAAGCAGCAGAATGGCACAGGGGAGCAAGTGCCTCAGTCCCCCTGACCCTCCTCTTACTCCCACATGAGGGCATCTTTCAGGCCACAACCCCCCCAGCTCTAAAACAGCCATATTTAGGCACATGCACTGCCATCACAGTGGCCTCCTGATACCATGAAGTCACCTTACTGCCTTTTATTCCTATAAATAGCTCCTATAAATTCACAGACCTAGCAGCTGGTCCACAATTTGCTGAGCTTCAAGGCAGTGGAACAAAGAGCAGCAAGGCAAGAAGCGGTCTACTTTTACATGGCAATACAAACAGGCAACAAGAGAAACAAAGGAAAAGGATGCAGAATCAGAGAAAAGATACCATCAGCCCCACAATAGCTATGGCTATCACTCACATCCCTGATGGTGTGGAGATCCAAAAATGGAGAACTGATGGAAGTGGATCCACCTCACCCATCATGGTTCCCCTGGCACCACTACTGTTAAGTGGATATGAAATTGTCTGGATGGCAACACGCACACAGAGTATGACAAGTGGTGCCCCTGAAGGGTCTGTACTGTGAAGTACAGACTGTATCTTCACTGTATCTTCACTGTATCTTCAACAGTGAAAAAGGCAGTGTGAGCAAGCATGCCTTCAGCAAATCTGCAGATGACAACAACCTGAGTGATGCAGTTGACACACCTGAAGAACAGGATATTGTTTAGAGGGACCCAGACAAGATCAAGAAGTGGTCCCATAGGAACCTCATGAGGTTCAACATGGCCACGGGCAAGGTCCTGCACCTGAATGAGAGCAATTCTCAATATCAATACCAGTTGGAGGATGAAGGGATTGAGAGCAGCCCTGCAGAGAAAGACTACAGGGTATGAATAGATGAAAAAGCTTGACATGAGCTGAAAATGCACACATGCCACCTAGAAAGCCAACCGTATCCTTGGATGCATCAAAAGAACCATGGCAAACAGGTCAAGGGAGGTAATTCTTCCCCACTACTGTGCTCATAATTGTACCTGGAGAGTTTTGTTCAGCTCTGAGGCTCCCAGTACAAGACAGACATGGGGCTGCTGAAGCAGGCCCAGAGGAGGGCCACAAGAACAGAGGACTGGAATACCTCTATGAGGAAAGGCTGAGACAGTTGGGGTTGTTTGGCCTGGAGAAAAGAAGGGTCCAGGGAGACTTTATTGAGGCCTTTCAAAACTTAAAGGGAGCTTACAGTAGACAGGGACAGACTTTTTAGTAGGGCCTGTAACAGTAAGACAAGGTGCATGGGTTTTAAACTGTTACAGAAGATTCAGAGTTGATAAGAGTGAATACTTTTTTTTTTTATGGTGAGGCTGGTGAAATACTGAAAGAGGTTGACCGGAAGAATGGCATATGCCCCATCCCTGGAAACATTCACAGTCAGATTGGATGCAGCTCTCAGCACCCTGATCTAGCTGAGTATGTATGTTCCACTGCAGAGGGGGTGGAGTGGATGACCTTTAAAGGTTCCTTCCAACCAAAATCATTCTACGATTCTATAAATGTCTAAGACATGAAGTTGTAAGATTAACTGTGAGGGAGCATTCCTTTAACGTATGCTAACAACACTTCAATGTTTTTGGTATGTAAGTGAAACTTCACCTTTAAATACTTCAAAACAAAGTACTGCACCTTCTTCTAAACACCATTAAGAATTCCTACGTAACCAATGCTTCTGAATACAAGAGAAACTTGAGTGTTTTCACTACTGTACAATTTCAGCTTTCCTATACAATTCTTTCCAATCATTACACTCATTTATGATACATATGCTCGCTCCCAAGCTAACTACTATACTTTCAAAGGATAGCTACATACTCGAGTGAAATACAAGCAAAAGAGACCACGTGATAGCCCTTTCTTGACTGGAAACATATCAGAAAACTGTATGAAGACACCATAATTTTCGTAACATCCTCTAATATGTTATGCTTTGGAGTCCTTCTCTGAATAAAGAGGCAAACTATAAGCAGGCACTTCCATTCCTCTATCAGACAAGGGAAGAAGGAGTCTGCTGTGGTTGCAGCACAGTTAAGAACGGAGATAGAAGTGAAATCACTTCCATATTAATTTATTACAGCACCTCCCTTATGTACACTAGCTGGACTTCAGTATTGATCAGATTTTTTTTATATATCATACAGATAACACATATCCACCATGTGCATACACACATGATTGAATGTCCCAATTACTCTGACATCCTGAAGTACATAAACAAGTCCAAACTTGTTAATGTTTACTCAGACACCAAGCCCTCAGATATCAAGGTCATAGCTATCCAGAAGTAAAAAACTCAGCTGAAATCTAGTTTGCAATGAAGTTACAAGAGTAATTTTATAGCAAACAACATGTATATCCTGAGTCCTACGCTATCTCAAACCACAAGTTAATAAATACAGATCTTAATTACCAGCAATAGCTACAAACTAGACAGTTATCTCCCCTGCCCAAGTAGAAAAGATTAATCATTTTTGAGCAACTCTAACAACCGTTTACACATTGAAAACATTCACTGGTCACAGAATTCAGTTAAAATTTCCTCATATTTTGAATTCTCCCAAGAAGACATCTACTTGAGAAAAGCAGATGCTTCCACATTACAAAAAGCAAGCTAAACAATGCATAGCTAACCAGAAGACAGTTTTACACAGAGGCACACAGTTTAGTACAAACAAAATTCAGTTGAAATACAGCATTACCATATTTCAATATAACAACCAACAGCGCTAAACATCAGTCATACCTAATATATGTCAGTTCATGAACACATTTGCTTTGAAATTCTTCCAAATAATTAGAAGCTGGACAGCAGATACACCTCCTGGCACAAAACCAAAACACTTTTAAAACGTGTTCCCTATAAAACAAATAGAATAACCACAACAGTCTCCCTAGATGATACTTGTTTCTTACTGTAAGGCCAAAGCACAGCATAGAAAGATAGTGAAACAGCAGGGTAGGTTAAAAGTGAAAGTTACAAATGGCCAGCTAGAAAGCAGTCAGAAAAAAGCTGCAAGGAGAGGCAACGAATGGCCACAAAGACTAAACTACAAAAGAAGAAGTGGCTTAGAAGGTGGTAAATGCAAACCTACAGAAGTCAGGTAAATAAGCCTTTAGTGGACATCACAGACATGAAAAACTTAAAGCAATCAGGAACCACTTAAATTTTACAATAAGGCTTTATAGATGCAGAAACTATATCTACTGCTGTAGGTGAAGTTTAATATTTTCTTACCTGTTAAACACAAAAGTTTAAATGTTAAAAAAACAGAACGATTTGTATTCCCTCAGGCTCCTTGCCCATTACAGGGTATCCTGGCAACAGCAAAAAAATCTTTCAATCTACAGTATTAGCAGATTAGCAGGACTGAATAAGGATTGAATTAGATGAAGCAGATCTCTTCCTACAACGACAAAAAAAAATTTATAATTTAAATATGTTAACAGGTTCTATTCAACAGCTGCATGAATACTAGGCATTGCTTTGTAGGGAATAAGACATACGAACTGAAGAAAACAACATGCTAGAAGTGTTAGTTCACTGCAGCATACTCCGAGAACAAATTCAAAAGCATCTTGTCATCTGAAAGACATTTATTTTTAAACCAACTTTAACTAAACATCCCCCTTACTTCTGGGAAGCAGAGGAAGAAATTTATTGCCTCACTGGAATAAAAATGTGCCTTTATAACCAGCATTTGATAGCTGAATAAAACAAATCCAGACTTTCTTTTTTTTATAAATTATTAATAACTTCACGTGAAGGAACATCTAAAAGATTTGAAATACCTGTTACTAGAGTGTTTTTCAGCAGATGCTTCTACACTCACTATTCTTGTTACATTAAGATCCGACTTATATACAGACTTAGAAATAAACTTATAAGCATTAAGAATTCCAGTTGGTTTGGCATAAGTCTGTATAAACAGTTCAGCCAACGTATAACAGGAAAAAAACAATACAGTCTACATACAAAGTAATCAGATGTTTTAAGACAACATTTGGCCATCTATAACTCATTACGTTCAATTCTTTCAATACAAAGCAAATTTAATATTAAAGGGCTTAATTAGATATCCATAACTGGCTTCAGTCACACTTACCTGTCTGTGTTTTGGTCAACACCAAACATGCAATAAAAAGCATCCCATCAATTAACACTTTTTTCTGAGGTACCTGTTTCTAGCAGCTGCAAGATACATGAATTGCTAACACAAAAATTCATCTTCCCTTTCTACCAGTCAGAGGGCTTTTTGATTTTTAACGCAAGTTTCAAGCAAGACAAGACTTTTGGGTTTCTGGGGAACAAGGGCATTGCTCATGGAAAAAGAAGTACTAGCACATAAGAAGGGTAGCAAATCTAGTACCATATTCATTATTCCTGTCAGTGACTACCTAGCAAGGTTTTTCATCCAAATGCTATCAGCTTGTCACAAGTACCTCCATCTAAAAAAACCCTTCCAAACACCAAAGAAAAACACAAACTACACACCTCAAAAACATTTCAAGTATTCTGCAAAAAGAGTGATTTAGCTTTACACTTCCCAATCTAAAGATAAGTTGTGTATTGAAAACTGTTCCTTGATCTTTGCAGATGACGTGATAGATTGCCTCTCTCACCCTGAAGTTGTATACTACAAATAACATCCTCTTGAACTAAAAGAAGTTCCTGCATTCTAGTTAAAACATCACTCAATAGAAGTGGAGGGGTTTTTTTCTTAGGGCTAGTACATTTTGCAGCTTGAAATATCACCTTACTGGTTATCTCCAACAGTTCTGGAACCAAGTGCCAAATTTGCTTTTTACTCACAACAGCACGAAGACTCCAAGCCTTAACATAGACAAACACTAAATACAACTTTTTCTAAGACTTCTTTTTTTCTCTAGTAACCAACACACATGAACTGAGGGTCAGTGTATTGCACTGATCGTAATTACTTTCAGATGTCCTATGTGTACTCAATCCTTAGACCTGAAGGTCTGCACATCAAGTAGATTTACCAACCCTTTGACTCAAGCGACAAACTAGAACAGAAAAAGTAAACAAGTTTTCTGGACTTAGCTGGCATTACCGAGAGACTATCACTTCCTCAATTATGTCATGCAGGAGCAAAGAAGCCTGCTTAGCTTTTAACACTTACAGAAGAGTTCACAAATTCTTCAGACATTGTGCACAGAGATTTTAATTGCCAGTAAAATTATCCAAATGAAAACCACTAGTATTACTCCCCTTACAAGAATGTCTGACATTGCTCAATTCCTCTTTCTGTTTGAAAACTTCAATGTCTAAATACCACCATTTAGCACCAAAACAGCTACATTAGTATGGTACTTCTGTCAGTGAGAAGTGGGGCCGTGATAGGAGGTATCAAACATTTAAACCAGCATGGTAGAGAAGAGGTAACACACCATTAAAGACAGGGCAACCAAGATTTCTCTATCTTTGCCCCCAATTATACTGCCTTAGGTCTGCTGCAGCATTGCAGAGTGAAAGCTCTCCTCAATCTGATAAACAAGAGCAAGATACATTAACTTCAACTACTGTCTCAACCACCCAATAACCTGTGATCTAAAGCAAGTCCTGAATTCCTGGACTACTACTCTGGAAACGTAAAAGTCAGTAATGTTAAATGACTGTTTCTAGTGGATTGACTCTGACCAGAGGCCAGATGCTCCAAGCTGCTCTATCACTCCCCCTCTTCATCTGGACAAGGGAGAGAAGATACAATTAAAGTCTCTCAGGTCAAGGACAGGGAGAGATCATTCACCAGTTACCATCACAACAGACTCAACTAGGGGAAAAAAAAATTAATTTATTAACCACTTAAACCGGAGTAGCATAATGAGAAATAAACCCAAATCTTAAACATCTATCCCCACCCCTCTTTTCTTCCCATGCTCAACTTTCTCAATTTCTCTACCTCCTCCCTCCAAGCAGCATAGGGGGATGGGGACTGGGATCAGTTCATCACATATCCTGCTGCTCCTTCCACCTCAAGGGAGGGCTCATCACACAAGCCTGCTCCAGCGTGGGGTCCCTCCCACAGAAGACAGTCCCCCACAAGTGTCTCCAACATGAGTCCTTCCAGCAAGCTGCAATTCTTCATGAACTGCCCCAGTGTGGGTCACTTCCATGGGGCGCAGAACTTCAGGAACAGATTGTTCCACCACAGGGTGCCCACAGGTCACAAGACCCATCGGCAAACCTGCTCCAGCATGGGTTCCTCTCTCCACAAGCTGCAGGTCCTGACAGGAGCTTACTCCAGCATGAGCTTCCCATAGGCCCCCTTCAGTTGTTTCCACCTGCTTTAGAGCAGTGTTTTACATAGTTGCTGGTGGAATCTCTATTCCTCATCATCCTTTATAGACTGCAGGGGGACAACCTGCCTCACCATGGTCATCTTCATGAATTTCAGGGAAATCTTCTCTGATGCCTGGAGCACCTCCTCCCTCTCCTTCTGCACTGACTTTGGTGTCTGCAGTTTCTCACATCTTCTCACTCCTTTCTCTGGCAGCAAGGAGCTGCTGCTAGGTTGTTTTCTTTCTTAAATGTGTTATTGCAGAGGTGCTACCACTGTCACTGACTGACTTGTCCAGGGGCTGAGCTGTCTTGGAGCCAGCTGGTATTAGCCCTGTCAGACCTAGTGGAAGCTTCTAGCAGCTTCTCTCAGAAGGTATTCCTGCAGCACCCCATTTCCCCAAAACCTTGCCACACAAACCCGTAACACTGCTTCAGCAGTACACTTTCTTTGAATGTTCAAGGAAAAGCTATCTTATTGACAGCCTTGAAGTTGTATGTACTAATTATAGCAAAGGTTTCTTTTTCTTAAGTGTTTATTATATCCTGTTCCAGTTAATACTCTGAAAAAAAAAGTGTCTGGATTTGGTTACTTTTTTCTCAAGTTTAAGAGGCTACCATTCAGACCACAGTAATACAGTTACTATGGCTTCACCTGCTGCACACCACTTGAGTCAGTTTTAGTTCTCAGCATTTCCCCGAATCTGTCCCACTCCACACCAGCCAGATCAAACACCACTGGAAGAGCAGGCAAGAGGCAAGACTACTGTTTGAACATGCTTGCTAGTGTTTGGCAATAGTAGGATAAAGAGTTCCATAAGGTAATACCAGAAACAGTCCTTCTAGAAGGCAATGCAGCCACATCAGATACTTTTCTGTATCAGAGCTACCCAGCCCTGTCTCTCATTTCCCTTGATTAACCCTAGTACAACAGCATGCTCACTGGCCACACCGCTTTTGAAGCCAAACCAGTACTCAGCAGGGCACACTAAACAAAAGCAAATGCATAAGCTGCTTAGACATTACTACCAAGACATTATAGTATTATGTAACCATTCATTTTCTCTAAGCAACTTTTAACTTTTCAGATAAACAAGATCATCCTCCTTTTTCATTACACCTCTAAAGTTGGGCACAAATCAAATTCTAAGGCACATGAAAACACACTGAGGTAGAAGAAAGCTGCTTACTTCGGTAACTTCTAACCAGGACACCAGAGTTCTTTTTGTATAGCCAGGGAATTCAAGTCTGTCATGAGCTTTAACAAAAACGTTAGTTCTGTTGAAAAGAGCACTTAAAACCGTTTGCAGTTCAGAAGTAGAAGTCAACATCCTCTGGGACCCTGGCAAAGCTTTGCCTCCTGAAGTTCCAGTCAGCCATAGCTGCTGCCAGAATTAGAGTAGACTCTAGCATTAAGACAGCAACTTCAAAATTAAATCCAAAGCTGTTTGTCACTTCTTGTTTAACTCTTCACTTTCGTTAAAGACTCCTTGAACCTTTGAAGGTTCAGGCAGTTTTATTGCTGGTTACCTGAATTGCACTAATTAAAGGCTGTGGGCAAGATTCTTTCTTCACACTAAGTTTTATAGAACTATTCCTAAGTTTTGGACAGCACACATTTTTACATCGGGCAGAAAGACTGTCATTTTAAATTATGATATCAAGAACCGAGCTATTAAATATATTGCCTACAAATATTTCTGTAATAAAGTACTACAAAGTCCCCTGCTCCATGTTACTTAAACAATGAGCTCTTAGCACTACACAGTAAAACTACAGATAAATGCACGGTTAGCTTTACTTCCAAGCACCTCAGCTTTACAAAACTAAGACTTAACTGCTTTATTATTCGAAGATTTCATCAAGTCTCACCTACATAAATTTGATGAACCGATACCATTTTTTTATTTGGGTATAAGCAAACATAAGTTCTAGAAATTAGAAACTCAGCAAAATAATGAAAGATCACTGAGAAAGCATTTTTGACATAATAGTTTGAAGAGGCAATTGTTAGCATTATCTTTCTCCTCCCTCCACCCCCCAGGCAATTTATACACTGGAGTAAATCACTCCAGTACTGAGTTTTGCCATGCTGTGCTGTTACAAACGATGCACACTGCAAGTGCACCAGGTTTTTCAGGCACAGATGCCTCTGGTGCCTCCACTGAACACAAGTAACCTTCCCCGTGAAACTGTTGTGATGAACAACACTAGAAATATCAAGACTGCCCAACAGAATAAGCCACATTCAACAGCAACACACACTACTTACAAAGCAAAATCCAAAGTTTTATTTGGAAATGCCAAGCCTACTCTGTTCTCTCTGTAATCTTCAAAATCTTTTCAAAGCTCTGCTTCAGTGCTTCTCCCCAGAACATCAGAAAAGTACCTTTGTTGCACACTGTCGTTTAAAACTACCATAGCCACAAGTGGCAAACTACAAGGCAGGTCTACTTCAGATTTAGTAGCACCTCTTAAGAAAACTGGTTTCAAAGGAAATTGTTCTAAATCTCTACAGTGAAGTGATCACTAGCTGCTCAGTATCACAAGTATATTAATATATGCACGAAAGCAGAGTTTTAAAGAGCCATTCAAGCAACATGCCATAAGGTCGGGCATTCAACCTTTTTTGGAATGATCTAAGTTGGCTATGTCTCCTCTCCCATATTCTTAATGCCCTTTCAAGACAGGGCTACACCACAGTAATCCATCAAAATATTTCTAGTATCCACTCCTTCCTACACGTTCATTCTCCAACTACCAATACATCTGTCAACAGTTTCCTCCCACTGCAAGGACAGGTCTCAACTCTCACCAACAAGTGTTATTTTACTAACTAGGAATTATTGAAATAACATTATAATTAATCCAAACACAAAGACAAATAGCTACCAAAAACTGCACTGATATGTCTGTGCCATATGCTTACTCAAGGGATTTGAAGAATAAAGTTTCAAAGACAGCAAGCCTTTTAAAGTGCTAGCTCAGAAGTTAAAACAGTAATTAAAATGGCATTACATGATATAGCCCTAAAAAGAAAGAGCCTGCTGAGCAGAAACTTAAAAGTCAATTATGTTAAGGTCTTAAGTATTCTCCCCTGTTAAGTAACATTTAGGGTTCCACATAGAATTTGTCAAGTCATAATACAGTCAAGTAGGATGGGAATTAACTTAGTATGAAATGCTTGAAAGTCTGGAAACAGAGTTCTATAGGTGATTTAGTTGTAATAAAATTAAAAAAAAAAAGTAAGATAAGAACTTCATCTCTTTTCCTCTCCAATTTTCTTTTATTTTCAAATGCTAACTTACTTTTAGTTTTGGTGCAATGGAGTCACTGGCTGTTGCTCACAGGTTTTCATCTAATAAAAGTGAGACCGTTTCTTTCCCTACAAGAAACACTTAGCAGTAAACCACATTTACTGTTCTTACTCCCATCTGCCTAGTAGTTCCACCATATTACATTATACTTCACACTCAATGTTCACAATCTTATGTAAATTAAAGAAAAATTATAGACCTTGAGAGGTAGAGATTACAGATTCTTTCATCAGAAAGAGATCACTACTGTAGATACAGTACGAAGCTATTAACAATTTCCTTATTGGATGCACAGGACTACAACTTCAACATGGGAGGGGAAAAAGCAACCCCAGAGCATTCCAGTTTTCAGCCTTACAGCTAGCATATTTTACCAAGAAGTGTGAGCTACACTTTAGAATTCCCAAATCTGGAGAAAGGAGGACTAGGTCAGTGCATTTCAAATAAATATCTATTGTACAAGCATAATTCCTTTCTGCTATGCCCTAAAGGAAACCAGTTTGCTACAATGAAAAAGATATGACACCCAAAAGTGTTTCCTGTAAGAGACATCAACCAACCTATAGGTTTTTCAGACTTCGACTGTTTTCAGAAACCAACATAGTTAGAGCTTCAGAATTTTACTTTATCTGCCTTCAATATCTTATCTCTAAAATTCAAATTTGGGCAACTAAATTCCCTATTCAGTAAACAAGAGTTAGGAATTCATTTGTATTAATTTATATTAATTTCAAGTAGACCATTCAATCCATGTATGGCTTTCAAAAGAAAAAACACTTTAGTACAAAAGGAAAGCATACAGGAACAGCTAGCCACAGGGAAAAAAAAAAGTTTGATTTAAATCATAGATGGGCACATATTAATAAGACTTTACCTGGCACAACTAATAAGAAATAAAAGCAATCAAACATTTATAATGGGTTGAGAAAGAGCAAAGCTGCAAGTTCAGTCCTCAATCACACCCTACTGGTCTCACAGCAAAATTTATAAGCTTTTGGATTACAAGTGACTCTAGGAGAGCCTTAGCCTGAAAAAACAATAAAGCTACAGATTTATAGATACAGCACTCATAATCTGACAGCAAAGTAGTTGGGGAAGGCATCCAGTAGCACCACAGGTAAAGCTATAGGAAAGACTCAGTAATGCCAAAAGGAACTGTGAGGTACTACAATTTTAATTAACTATTTGGTAATTTAAGTACTGAATTCTACTATCAACTTACAGCCATGACAGCAATAAATCTTTTCTTGCAACTTGCAGAGTTCAGAAAGTTATGCAGTGCTCCTACACCATCTTTCAATGACTACTGCATTTTGATCTCCATTGCCTTGAAGATTCCTTCAATTTCCCTCCTCTGAAGCACCACTTGTTAAAATTAAAACAGCACACTAATCACTACAGTAAAGGCAAGCAACATGAGGAAGCATTTCTGTTTTTATTAGAAATGCAGACATCTCACTATCTTTACCACCTCCATCAGATGAATTCAATCTAAATACAACGTTCAGCATCTTTCTGCCATTAAGTGTGCCTTAGAGCTGTAACAGAATCCATCATCAGCATCAACTACACACACAGAAGGATCTTTGATGAATACCTGCTTGTCACTACCAAAACAAAGAACAAACTGAACTATCTATGAAGTATTCAAACTTTTACAGCTGTCAGTCACAGAGAGGAAAAACGGTTACCAGAATGCTATTAGCCCTTCAGAACTGTCACAAGCAGTGACAAACTGTTTTCACAACATCCAGAATGCACAAAGAAAGGACAAACATGGAAGATGGGAATATAACCCCTATGCTGTTGCAATTTTCAAGTGGACTGCCACCTGGAATGCATGCTGACCAATAACATGAAAGTTAGCTTTCCTGCCAGTGTTGTAATTGGCTTGTGTCTACAGGAAGTCACCTATCCAGAAACGGGCCTGTTCCCACCCCAATGCCAAACTGAAAATGACACAGCCCTTTCACATGCCTCATCCACAACCTGCATGGCCATCATAAAAAGGCTTTAAAGCTTTCTTCATGTTTAAAAGGATCTTTTGGCACTGACAAAAGCTCACAATTGGTCTTACAATGGACAGAGGATGGGACTGCTAGGCCATATACTCTTATCTCCTTACAGATGTACAATTTAATACTCTTCCAAGCATTTGTACACAATCTAATTCAAGATGAGAATTTCTCAAACTTCAAGGAAACTAATCCTGAAGTCTCACTATGGGCCAGTTTTTCTGCTTGTGAATACCTATGTGTAGTTTTGAATAAAAAAAAAACCTGTCTTCATATCTTCAATCAAATCTCCACTACCAATTTCATAGGGACTTCTCTTAGCCATTTTGCCAACTTACCTACCATCACTCCCACAGAGCATTTACAGCTTCACAGTTCCTTACAGTTATACACTGTATAACTGGTCCTTTCGTTTTCTTTTCCACTGCTGGCATGCAACAAATTGCAGACTCTGTCACTGAGCATTCCAAGTTGTTAAGTGCCATAGCAGATGATAAGTATGTCCATTTAACAGGACAGGAATGGGGACGACTACAGAGTAATATTCAAAGCAAGAACATTCAATAGGTTAATCAGGATCTTTTTCACTCACCCCAGATCACATATACCACTTCACACATGCTTCATGGTACTTAAGGAAAGTTATTAACTAGACAAAGGCCATGAAGAGTCTTGTATTTTAAAGTAATAAACATTGTCCCCTATATTGTGTGGGGAACTATTCCATAAACAAGCAAGCTGTTAACAGTTTATACCAGACATCTTCCCAATTCTATAAATTCAGTCTATCCTATTTAATGATGTCTCCCAAAACTTGGACAGAGATAAACAAAAGAGAAAATAAAAATTACATTAGCTGCTTAGTAGCACAGAATTTCTAAAACAGATAGGTACTGGCACACCACAAAAACAATTAAACATGCTAGGCAAAACTTTCAACATCATGGACATATTCTATATACTTCGATTATCTTTCATGCTTGCCTCCCATCCCAAAAATACCAGGCTCAAATGTGATCACAAAATGGTTTTCCTGAGTTCTCCTCCTCCAAATATACAAAGTAAGATGACATAAGCAAGATATTCTCATTTATGCCTACTTGTTTTATTAGTGTTGAACGTTTTGACAAAAACAGTGGCTCCACATCTTGCTCTCAGGATAACCCAATTAAACATCTTGTCTTCTGGAGTTTGGATGTGGTGTCTGCCTTGAGATAACACAATACTCCTAAACCTGCCATACGAAAACATAGACTACACAGCAATCTTAAGGGTCACAGATGAAGGTGCTACAAAGGGAGATTATTCTAGATAGATAATAAGGTTAAAACATCCTAACTTACTACAGAAACAACAAACTGCTGTGGTCACACTAGTGACTCTTCTGCACAAAGCAGGAAAGCCATGACTGCCATCATAACTTCCAAAGGCCATAAACTAACCCAGTTATACACAAGATGTGAATGTTCAAGTCTCCTACTTACGAGGATGCTATGCAGTATGCTGGAACTCTGAAGCTAGAAAATGTCTTATTTCAATGTACTGATATAGAGTGATCTTGTAACTGCAGAATTAAGTACATACTTCAAGGTTTTTAAGCACTGGGAGAAGAGGACATAAACTGAGAGGAAGAAGAGTGGACTGGACAACTTTCACTTCAATTCCCTGTCTTCCTTAAGTTCACTGTAAACAAATTTCTTTAGTGGTACTTCTCAGCCTAATAAAATCTTCCGGTACTGTCAGAAGATAAATTCCTTTTGTAATTCAAAGCAAGCATTCAACACTGCATATATTTTCTGCTTTGTACACAGAAAGCAATTACTACCTATAGCACAGGTGATACCAAGCAATACCAAAGACAGAGGAAACAAGTCACCGAAGTGAACTTAACAAGTACTTCGACCTACGAACTGTAATGAAATAAACACAAAGGCTGGATATCACATTTACATGAGGTATTATAAACAAGATTATTATACCAATATAGAAGAACACTATAAAGACTGCTATATTTCAAACGTCAGTGCTGAAAACTTAAATAACAGCACTAAGTAACCACAGACTCTTTCCAGAATATATGCTGTACTGGAAACCCACTGTTCCAAATGGATTGCAGCAGTTACTTGAGCTGCAACGTGCAATAGGGAGATTTCCTAAAAACTAAAAAAACCCACACACACACATATACAAACTAGCTTGCAAACTGCACAAATACCTTGAAATTTCAAGCCAGGTGAATATTAATCTATTTTTTTAAGATAAAAACGAAAAACAAATTAAACAGACCCTGAACTGTTAAAAAGTACATTTAGACTCCTTCAACTGACGGAGATTTTAAATTTACGATATCACTAGCAGTAACCCAACTTTTCACTTTTGAGTTGTCAACATCTCACATGAACACTTCCTAAAGCTATGTATCCACCCATAAGTTTTCTGTACTCTTCCACTCAGAACACAACAGCAAAGGTCTATTAAAAAGTAGCTTATTGTTCTAGCTTCAGAAACGTTTAACCTGACAGAGATTATCTTTAGCATCAGTTATATTTATCTCATGCACTACACAAGTCTAGAACACATTCACTCTTACACCGAGTTCTTAAAAACTACAGCAAAACAAAACCCAAAGAACTGGCAGATTCAAAGTCAGATTTTTCCAAATGTATTAAAGAACATTTTAGGCTTATCCAAACACTGCTACGCTCTTAAAAATATCTAAGTTGATTTAAAAAAAGCTGCCTTGTTAAAAACAAAATCCTCCTAACAACTGCTCCATTCTCCCCACCCCCCCCAAAACAAATCATCGTCCTGAGAAGAATACTGAGGATGTAATTTTAAATAAGGAAAAGTGAATGCAAAATTACCTATCAGTAAGGCTTATCTGTGAGAGAACAGTGAAGTCAGAATAAAGTTCTGTAAGTTACAGCAACAGCACAAGTGACTGCCGGGGGGTGGAGTAGTGGAGA
>VXBZ01007612.1:12579-23642 GCA_013399135.1 Heliornis fulica | reverse complement strand
GCTTGGCGCAGAGGAGGGGGCGGGCTCGATTCCCGCTTTTTCGCGCTAGTAGGGGATTTCCTTGTTCGGAGCTCCCAGGGGGCCTCCGGCTCCACATGAGAAACCGCAACAGAGTTTAACCAAAGTGCACCGAGATAAACCCGGGGAGGCGCCGCGCCCCGCCCCGGCAGACCTCTGCTCATGTTACCCGCCAGAGCCTTACTGCCCTGCGTGGCCAAACCCCACGGGTAAGGCCTTTCTGCCTGAAAGTTCAGGTGACAGCCAGTGTGTGTGCCCCACAACAGGCAAAGACCCCCACCCGATGTGTTTCCTGCTCTGTGCCTTTGAGGCGCAAACAGGCCGGCTAGGATACCTGTGGTATTCCCTCACAAAGCCTCATTTGCCGGGCCCCTATGACTGTCATCCTTTCACCCCTCAGGGCAGCCCTTCAGGTTTTGAAAGGTCATTGGCAGAATGATGTCCATGTCCCCAGGGCAGACCACCTGGCCACCACCAGTCAAGGCCACTTTGCCTGTGGGCAGCAGAGGTGATGTCGGATAACTGCCTTGTCTGGCTTCAGCGGGCCTTTGCTTGGTTTCAACTAGTTTCAGCTGTATGTGGCTCTGAGTGGAGGTGACACCAGCAAGGTGGTGAGTGCCAAAAATAGAGAGGTGGGCAATACTGACCTGGTTGCCACCTGCAACTATTTTTGTCCCTCCCTCCCCAGACTAACCTCTGAAGGGGGTCAGCTGGGCTTGAGCCACCATGCGTGTTTGCTTTGGGATGGGTTATTTTAAATTTTAGGATTGTCAGTGTTTATGCATATAAAATGTCATCCTGCCTATGAATAAAGGTGTGCAGAGGGGCCACCATCCAGAGTCATCTCACAGAGCAAAGGAAGCCAGGAAAGCCAGTTCTTTTCCTTATCCATTGGCAAAACGAACTTGTAAAACACTGCCTTTCTTAGAAGCATGCTTTATCAGAGCAGTGTACCATGCATGCCACCATGGTGTTCGTAGCTTTTGGTCAATGTATGTAAGCAAGTATCTCCCTCAGCTACTTGCTGAGGTCTAGGCTCACCTAGGCTAATTTTCTATTATGAGGGTAGTGTGTGCTTTCTGTGAGTGATGTCAGAGAGCTCTGTTTTGTAGTCAGTGTGGATCATGCATGACGCAACTTTTTTCTTTCTTTTTTTTAGTATTTACATATATTCATTCTGATAGTTGCTGGTCATAAGAAGAGAAACAGGTGCATTATGTTTAAATCAAGGACTTATTTATTTACCATGGGGGGAAGAAACAACAGAGCTGAAAATAATTTAGTGATGGGTTTGAAGCAAAGAACATGACAACTGTTAACTTGTCAAATAAGTGTCAGCAACAACTATGTAAAGGATGTGCAAAGTTCCTCTTAAAGGATCACAATGCTACACATTGTGTGCATTGTAATACCCCAGGAGAAAAAACTTATCTCTGAGAAAGGAGCTACAAAGAGAAGTACAGGGGCTTCAAGTCTGCAGAACCAGCTCCTGACTTTGTTAGCAAGACAAAAGCTAAAGCTCAGCAAAAGGACATGTTGGCCATGAGCCAGCAGTGTGCCCTGATAGCCAAAAAGGCCAATGGGATCCTGGAGTGGGTTAAGAGGAGCATAGCCAGCAGGTCCAAGGAGGTGGTCCTCCTCCTCTACTCTGCCCTGGTCAGGCCTCACCTGGAGTACTGTGTCCAGTTCTGGGCTCCCCAGTACAAAACAGACAGGGTTCTCCTGGAGAGAGTCCAGCGGAGGCCACAAAGATGATTAAGGGACTGGAGCATCTTCTCTATGAGGAAAGGCTGAGTGAGCTGGGGCTGCTCAGCTTTGAGAAAAGACAACTGAGAAGGGATCTCATCAATATTTATAAATATTGAAGTGCGGGAGACAAAGGGAGATGGCCAACCTCTTTTCAGTGGCCTGTGGGGACAGGACAAGGGGCAATGGACACACGTTGGACCATAGGAAGTTCCACACTGACATGCAAGAGAACTTCTTCATGGTGAGGGTGCTGGAGCACTGGAACAGGCTGCCCAGTGTGGGTGTGGAGTCTCCTCTGGAGATATTCAAGACCTATCTGAACACCTACCTGTGCGACTGGCTCTAGGGAACCTGCTTTGGCAGGGGAGTTTGACTTGATCTCTCAAGGTCCCTTCCAACCCCTTCAATTCTGTGATTCTGTGACATGGAATGAAGAGGAGTCAATGAATTAGCCGTCAAATATCTTTGAGTCCCACCAAGAAACTGTAAAAGGATGGGGGTGGGGAAGTGGTTGATAATGAGCTCTGATAATGGAAAAAACAAACAGTTTATTTGAAACCCTCTGAATATGCATATATGTCTTGTATGTAAGATGTATATCTACATCTAACCCTTTAATGGAATGCACATTAGGAGGATCCCCTGTGCTGCCAGTGCTACAATAAAGAATACATGCTTCATAGTCACCAAGACTTGAGGTATGATTTCAGCTTTTCACAGCATCAGTTCTTGCAGGCATCTCGTGTAGACCACATGAAAACTGAAGGGTAGAACAGCTTATATTATTTATTTCATATAGCAAAGGAAGGGGGAAACAATATATTTCTTTGACTTCATTATTACACATTATTCTGGGATAAAGCAGCTCCACTTTGAATAATCTTATCTTCACATGTTCATATGTTAAGCTCAGTACAGCTGTACATCTTACTACAATTCATTGACCAACTCAGCATATGTGCTCCCATTAAAGCAAAATTATTGCTATTACAGTGAGACATAAATATGGAGGGCACTGCTGCAGAAAGCACTGTCTCTTTCAGGAGCGAAACAGTAAGGCAAACTATATATAGGCTTAAAGCTTTGGCTACAAAAGTAAGAGGCTGTCTTTGCATAAAACATCTTGAAGTTGTTTTGTGGACAAAGGGAAGATTAATAGGCAAAGCTGTGTGCTTCTCTTTCTGTGTGTACCCTCCCTTCAGAGTAGGGACTGAATTTTGCCTGTAGATCAGAGCGAGTCCACATCTACTTCACACTGGTATTGAGCTTAGGAACTTTCAAGCAGGATATAGGCTGCCTGTGGTTCCTCTGCTTTGTATCACTTTAAATACAGAAAGATAGGCGAAGATGCTTTCTTCTGCAGAAAAAGTAGCCATGGGATTTATAATAGCTGCAAACAGGCTAACAGGTCCTGACCTTTGTGTTTTGTCTAGGCTTTCATACACCTGAAACTCTTCCAGCTGCTCAGGTGCTTGGATTCATAACAACCATTTCATAAAAGGCTGGACAGAGTGTCAGCTTGCTTTTCTTTCCTACATATTTCCTACCACTTGATCAAACTTTGGCTCTTCTGCTTTCTGTAGGAATTACTAGTTCTCCCAAAGATTGAATTATAGCACACTTTACCCTGCTAAGAGCTGTTTGCTCACATATCCATTTGGCACATGATAGCACATTCTTATTTCACAAAACCTCTGTGAACAGAAGCTCTCCCCAAGTCATGGGCCCAGTGGCTTGCATCTGTTAGAGAGAGATTGTTGACTGCCAGCTCAAACACATGATCAACTTAATCTGCCTGAATAAGTTAGCAGAGCTGCAGCAATTATGGATGCTTGTGATCTTAATGTGTAGCAAACACATGGTAAAAATGCAGCAGCATGAAATGCTGATCCACAGAGTTGTGCAGTTATGTCTCTGAGTGTAGAGTCTAGTTTTGTTTTCTATTTCATGCAAGCAGATTTATTTAGTAAAATGTACAAAAAATGTTTATCCTCAAAACAATCAACAAGAAATAGGACGTTGTTTCTTTCTTCATTATTTCAGCTGGTGCTCAGTCCAGAAAGCTCTCTAGACTGTATTTGTTCCACATTTAGTTTAGCTGTCTCCTTTTTCTTTTCTTTCACTATGTCTGTTTTTTTGTTGTGCTTTGTTTATGTCATGCCACTTGCATGTTCTAGCAGTGAGTACCTGCAGTTCTGGTTGAATTGTCAGTTGTCAATGACAGTCTGTAGGAAAGACATTGCACTGGAAACTGTGGACTAGGAAGGTAATAGGAAAAATGGTCTATAGCTTTAAATAATATCTTATGGGTTTATAACCTTTAACAAGCACCAGAGCCTGTATCTGGAGAAGGTATACATAGTTGGAGTGTAGAAGAGCTACTACAGTAGAATAGTTAACTACATAGTATAGTTTCCATAAGCATAAAGCTTATCTTTACAACAAAGTGCTGTTAAACTGTGCTGCTGTTAACACATCGTATAACCTGAGCAAATGTGTCCTGATTGTAAGGGATTGATCTCAAGTCAGAAGGAGTAGGATGGTGTTTGCACTGCCACACATGATTTCCAAGGACTTTATCGCCCCCATCTTAATTCTGAAAAGGTTTGGGACATCACAGACACTGTTTTTGTCTGTTACAGGGTTTTGTCACTACATTTCTAAATCTTAATTTTGTGTAATTATATTTTAAAACTATAACTGTCCAGGTGATACTACTATTACAGTGTAAGTTGGTAATGCTAGGGTGCTACTACCTCAGGGTAGAAACATTTCATGTCTACAGGGAGGATCTCAAACAGGGAAAGTGAGGAGGTTATGTGTCTTGCCTGATGTCACACAATTGAGAGAGAGGCAAAATACTGAAACCCCAGTCCTATAATACCTGGTACTTCTGTGCAAGTCTGAAGACCTCCACACCATTTCTGTACCTGTGATTATAGGCAAAAAAAAGCACACCCTAGCCTGTTTTGGGTGGCTGTAGTATTTAATTGCTGTCAGGGCAACTCTGAGAACTTACAGGCATGATCTGTGACCTTGAAGCTTGATAGTGTTCTACTAAGTGGGTTGTTTCTATTATTGAATATGTCAGTACTGTAACTTTATGATGGCTGCTGCCTGGGGCACTTCCAGAGGCAGCAACTTCCAATGGATTCTTCTAATCATTTTAGTCAACCACTTCCTAAACATAAAGTGGTGTGCAAATAAAAAAATATAATCAGCCTGTTCAGTCACCATCATCCCATCAACCAATACTGGGCATGCTTCCTCACTGTGGGGCATTAATGCTGAGCATGTTTCCTCACTGCTACTACCACCTGAAGCTGGTGGACCCAGCTACACAAGGTGCTGGGGGAACATTTACTAGAGGTTGTTGTGACTCAGCAGCTCTGCCACGCCTTGGAGAACTAGCTTGCCTCCCCAAGCAATGGCATAGCCTGCCAAGCCAGCTTGTCTCTGGCTCTAAAGTTGACACCAGAGGAGGGGAGGCAGGACTGTACCCTTCAGCAGCATTTCACCACTAGCTGCTGCATAGCTGTAAGGCGAGATCGTGAGCTTGTGGGGTGCTCTGCTTCAGCTCTGCCCGGACAAGCATGGTCCTGTCCATACACACGTGTCATCTTCACTTTGCCCTTCCAGTGGAGGAGCTGAGAGATCCTATGGAGAGTTACTTGTTTCCAGTTTGTCCAGCTTATAGACTTGGGTATCCTTGCAGAAGCAGGGAAGCACCAGTGCCTGTGAGGTACCTGCGCACAGTTCTGGAACTGAAGTTCCCCACTGGCAATGTTTGCCCATTTGATCACCTCAGACACAAAATAAAGTTATAGTTTAACCTGGTTTTAATCTAACTATGGATTACACTCCTGAGCAAGTTACACTTAGGAAACAGACCTAGAAAGAGTGGGACAATTAGGTGCCATGCACCAGAGTCCCCAGCTGTGTTAACTCTAAAGGAGTATTTGTAGAGTGAGGTCAGTTGAGACACAAACATCCCTGATTTAACTATAGCCCTTACAAAATCCCTTATCCGCCTCATAGTTCAGGAGAGAGTAAAGCCCTCTAAAGAATTTTAATGACAATGTTTAGCCCAGCATCTTATTAAAATTGTGAAAACTAAGTAGCTTTAAGAAAAGCAAAGGGGCATTTTGGAACAATGACTTCATGGTTATGCACCTGGGGGTGAACATAGATGTTTGGCTGTACCAAACCAACAAGTTAATCCATTTAGTTGAAACAAAATGTTCAAATTCAGTTTTCTAATCTTATTTCCAGCACTGATCCTATTAGCATTTCTAAGACAAAGCTACTGGGGAGTAGGATGGGACCACCATACCATCCCTGTGGCCCTGCTGGAAAGAGCATAGGCATGAAGGGAAACTTTGGCACCAGCCCATTTAATTTTCACCCGAGCCTTGAGTGAGATTTAGCCATTCCACTTCCATCACCATGGGAGGGCTTATATTAGTACCGGTCATATTGATATATATAAAAAATAAACCAAAAAAAACTTGCTGACTTTGGTGATCTGCCTGCAGACTGATGGGCTGTCTTCAATTGTTGGCTGGCTGGAGGAGTGGAGTAGCCCCACAGGATAGCTGTTCTGGCTGACCAATCCATCCCTCTTGGCAGAATGGTTCCCACATTTTCTCAGAGAATGTTGGAAGTTGTCAAGAAGTGCCAGTGGTATAGGCAAAGCACTGGGCAAATCCCTGACAAGTTCAACTGGGCTCAGTAGCATAAACTCTATGCTGCTTCTGCTGGAGGAGGAGTTGTTGGTCATAGGGTAGGAAAGGACAGTTTTGGGGAGCAAGTAAGGGAGCAGTGAGTCCTAATTTATAAATCTGTAAGCAGAGGAAATAGTATAGTTTCCAGAAAACATTTGAGGCTAAAACCCAAGTCTAGTGATTAAGCTGAGAAGAACTTAGATATCCATTAAACACTCAACAGACAAAATAGACTTGTAGCACCCAGAGCAGGCAGAGAAGTTGCCTTTGATAATTAGACTACAGCAGCATTCATCTTTCTCTGATCCTACTGACCTGACAGGAGGTTGGCAGCACATTCCCACCCCAGGAGAGCTTGTAATTTGGTATTTATAGGTACATTTGAGAGATGCAGGTTGAAATTCCTGTGAGCAAAAAGGAAATTAGGCCTTGGTATCCTGCAGCCTCATTGAGTGGGCTAAGCCCCAGACTGTTGTATATGCAGAGCACCCATACCCATTTCTTTTCCCTCTGGTTGTGCTTCAGTAGAAAACATAGCCAAGGGCTGTGAGTTGTGAAGAGTCCAGTAGTCTGGAAGCATGCCTAGAACTTGGGATGATGACAAAACTGAACTCCTGAGGACCAAGGCTAAGCAAAGTGTAGTTTCTGCATCATGATTCAGGTGTGAGCTGCTTGGCCCCCTCAGAGCTCTGGCAGGGATTTTTGATACCTTAAAGCTTACAGTGCAGCTAAGCGGGAGGATTGCAATTTTAGACTGGAGTGTCTTAATCCCATTTCAGGCAGTTAAATGCTTTGGGTATAGATACTAGTATCATAGAGAGGAAGAAGAAAGCTGCTAAATAAATAATTAAATACGAATTCAGGAGGGAGAGCGTTTGTTTTTTCTGCTTCTTCAGATGTGAGGTAGGTACTGGTTTTGTTACAGTTACCTATTAAAAAAAAAAAAAAAGTAGCACTGAGTTCAGCAGCTGTGCTAATTACCAGCATAGCCACATGGCCACTCCAGGCTAATGATAGTTCTAACCCCATGTTATCTTTTAATAGTTAAGCTGATTAAATTAGCACAGAGGAAAAACAAGTTAGAGAAGTAACTTTCATGGTATTTCGCCTAGGAAAATAAAGGTGCTTTCCAAGCATGAGAAGTGCATGTATTGTGTCATTTCCTTACCGAACATGATACACATGGCTAGTAACTATGGAGTTCATATTTCTGTGAAACTCTAGCACAGGACCGACAGAGATGGTAGAAACAGGCTGATTCACCCAGGCCAATTTGTGAATGCAGGGAATAGTCATCTAATCAGCTGCATGTCACAAGCAGCAGTTGCAATTTATTTTTACTTTAAGCCTTCCTGTCCCTTCTCTTCCTTCCCCTGCAATTCCACCACAGAAGAGCCTGTGCCATCCCCCAAATGGGTCAAAATGGAAACTTGTATGGAGTTTAAACACCACAACCTTGAAATACAGAGTCAAACTCTGGTTTCACCCCTTTGTCCCACTGAGTAGGAAGGAACAGGGAAGAGAGATGTTTCCCTGTTTGAAGGCCAGGGAGGACTGCTGTGATCAGCTGGCCAATCTTTTGGTAGCTAAGATGATTAAATGAGCACAGGAAGAACAAGATGAAGAAATTACCTCCCTGGTACTTCTATGAAAATGAAGGTGCTCACTTTATCTCAGCCTCCTTTTCCTCTTTTTCATAATTTGCTACCCTCATAGTATGGTACATGTCAGCAGACATGAGGAGTGCCAGTCAGAGGGGTTAGGCACCTAAAAAAATGTAAGTGGTTACAATTAACTCTACAGAATTTGTGCTCAAATTTATTTTCTGAATAAATTAGAGATTATACATACTTACTGAATGACTCTCCCATGATCCGGACAGAGAACCCCACCTAACTGTGTATCTCATCCCCCCTCTGTCCTAACCTGCTACTACCATAACAGCTTGCTTGTATGCAAACAAGAGAAGTGCTAATCAACGGCATTCAGTTGCTAAAAAGTGTATGTGATTGCAATTAACTCTTCTTAACCTTTTTATACTGAGAAACCACAGGTACATCAAGGACCTTAGAAACATTTGCAAGTGTCTGTCTTTCAAGGACTTGCAGAGGTATCAATAAGACTTAGTACTTAGATTTGAGAATATAGGCCTAAATAATGTGTGTAAGGCTGCTGAGAAACACCTGGAATCTGTCCAAGCCTTGTACATGGGCAACAAGAGAACTTCTGCATTTCTTGGGTTTGTAGCTTTTGAGGGTGTTTTTTTTTTTTTTTTTAATTGGACTTTATTCTTGTTATTAGCATCTCCTTTTGTGTTACTGTATATATGTATATTCAGGTAAAAATATTTTTTTTAATTAGGCTATCTTAATTAGTAGCTATGTATGCTGTATTAGAGGAGTCATGTGTGTTTGGAGGATTTCTGTCAGGCTTCCAAGGCTCAGTGTTATTCCTCGCTGTGTTACTTGGCTTTGTGCATTGATATAGTGTGGATTTTCAAATCCCCGCCCGAGCCAGAAATAGGTGACCTACTTTTCAGCCCTGGACATCTGTTAACTGTAGCCCATCCCTCCCTCTGTCCTTTAACCCCTTCTTCCCTCCCTCACTCTCTGCAGAGCATCTGCCATCTCCTAGCTCTTCCAGGGAGCTGTGGCTGTCCTGCAGACTGCTTTAGGACTGGGGCATCCCTTCACAGTGACAGGCAGATAATCCAGGAGGCAGTGCTGAAGCAGGGGTGCACACGCAACATCCAAGAGGTTTGCAGTTCTGCCTCTGTGCCAGAGAAGGTCACTCCAGTAGTGTTCCCTAAGCCTTCAGGGCACAGGTACCAACTGGAAAGTCCTGGGTCACAAACTTCTTAGTATCCCTGTTCAACGTGGGGAAAGGGTGCCAGTGTTTCCTCAGTGGTAGCAGCATCAGCAGCACCCCAAAACCCCCCAGATATTCATCCTGCTTCTCACAAATAGAATAAAGTAGTTCAGTTGGATGGGACCTAAAATGATCATCTAGTCCAACTGCCTGACCGCTTTAGGGCTGACCAAAAGCTAAAGTCTGTTACAGTCTCTCCATTCAGAATTTTCTCTTTTACAGAGGTGATGCTTCCTCCCAGAGGCCTCCTCTGCTACCACTGCTCTTACAAAGCATCCCTGGAGCATTATTGCCTTGCAATTCTCTTCAGTGCCAGGTTGTCCTGTCCTTGCTAGCCTTTGCCCTGTGTTAGAAACCCACATCAGGAAGCATCAGTGGTGTCTGCTTTTGTTGCAGCTTTTCCAGACAGTGCATTGGCTCTGGATGGCACGATGACAGTCTGGAAGGTTGTCCAGGCTCTGGCTTTGCTGCTCCATGGCATTTACAGATGTGCAGGTCAAGAGTGTAGTGTTGCAGAGTGCTTCTTGCATGGTGATGGAGAGAAGACTCTAACCTGTGATACCCAGATCCTTTGGCTGGTTTGCATTGTTGGCAATGCTTCTAGTTTGATAATTTATGTACCGGTTTTATTGCCTATATAACGTCTCCCTTCTGACAAACAGTAGGTGGCATGTTTGGATCAAGAATGTAAGTGCTCTATCAGACTCTAGGGGCAGAGGAAGATGCACCGGGATTGGGAAAGAAAGAATGCAGTAGAGAGATGCCCTTTCACTAATTCTGCATTGTAACTTCGATCTGCTACTGAAAAGGTCCATTCTGGCTATGAAGTCCTGCCTCCTTTTGCTTGAACAGGAGAAGAGCAACATTTCCCCTTGGAACAGCCCAGATTAAGGTACCAGTTTGTGGGATGGTGTGAGTAGGTATTTTTCCACTGGAATTTGCCCATGCAGGCACACTAATGTTGTGTTCTGGATCTTTGGTGGGGTTTGACAGTGGAAGCCCACATAATGAACAGAAGGAAATAACAGTAAGGACCAGGCATAGTCACTGGGCTTGAATTACTTACAAGTTCTCCTTTAAGTAATGAGATGGATGGTGCATCCCCCATATGCCTCATGTTACAGGGTGTGAGTTCAGGGACATCTCAAGCTTCTGATTTCCCATGCAAGGAGGAGAGATTGTCCAGTTATCTCATTAATTAGAGGGGAGAAAAACAACAAAAAAAAGCACCTATGGACAGGAGAAGCAAATATATAAACTCAAAAAAGGGGCACCACAGAAATGAGGGTCAGGGAAGCAACCATGTGTGTAGGTATGTATAAACAGATATCTATTTTCAACAGCACTAAAGGATCAGTTATCAGAACTGAAACATCAAGTACTAGTCAAGACGCATCATTGCTGAGCGCCTTTCTGTTAGAAGTAAACAGCAAAGCATGGGCTGCTCCAGGTGTCCAAGGGCAGGTCAAGCACTGGCCTGTTTCCTGTTAGAGACAAGCAAAACAAACCCTCTACACAAGAAAAATAATTTCCACTTTGTCAGACAGCTTACAGGCTGCAAAGAGAAGTCATTCCAAATGTCTGCACTTACCCTGTGGCTGGTGAGAAGGATAGAAGGAAAGACAGACATGCTGATGATTCACTTTGCTGTGTTGCTTCTTCCTGGTAGTGCTAAATCCTCTCCATGCAGGTATCTCTGCAAAA